>JAHWFO010078323.1:0-11293 GCA_023313115.1 Rhysida immarginata | reverse complement strand
ATACAACCTGACCAAAGTTCTGGCGTGTACAAATTAAATTGCGGGACCTGTGACTCCTTTTACATCGGGCAGACACGGAGGATGCTTACTACCAGGATCAAAGATCATTTCAGGTACATCCGCTACAATCCGGAAGCTTCTGCCTTCGCGCAGCATATTACACAGACTGGACATGACGCTAAACCTGACAACTTCAAAGTTCTCCACCTTACCTGCGACTGGAGGAAGCTCAATTTCCTTAAAACTTTAGAGATTTACAAAGAGCAGGGAAGCAAACTCCTTAATGGTGACAAGGGCCCTATGGACCTTAATGGCTGGGATAACCTGCTTAGGTACGTGCACTAACAGCTTTTGGGTTCTCTGAGTGGACCCTGGCTTGAGGTTCTTTGTTTCGACTTTCTTTTTTGCTTTTACCGGATTGGTCCTTCTCTCTGACTTATGTAGTGATAATCTTTGAACCCTCCCTCCCGCGCTCGTTTATTGGCTACTTCACCCTTTTTTATTTTTATTTATTCTTTGGTGTACTTGTGTCCTACTCGCAATTGATTGTCTTATTTTTTGTTTCAAATTTATTCTGTATTCTTGGCTGTAATTTACCTGATTGGCTTTGCGAAAATGTTTATCCACTTGTAAAGGAACCGGATTGGTCCCTATTATATACAAATAGCCCTAAGGCACACTGTAACTTTCAGTTTTGTTGAAAAATGGACGCATAGTGTCCGAAATACGTATCCAGGCGTAATAAATATTTTGTTGTGGAAAAGCGGTTTTGGCTCTTTGTGTAACCATTGATGTTATTTATCCACAGTTAAGGTAATTTGGTTTTTATTTTGTTATATAACGAGTAAATTTTTTAAAATACGAGTAAAGATATAACAATCAATATACTAATTACACATGCTCATCACTTATAAACAGTAAAACAGTAAAATATACGACAGAAACTTAACGCGAAACGTGAAATTATCATTTGCAGTAAACAAGATTCGCTAAGAAGTTTGTCGATAGCGATAGCAGCGGTGTTATTTTACACATCCGCCACCTCGCCTGATTTTAGCATTGATTTCTACCAGAATAATCACACTTATTAATTTTATTCGTTATGACCATTCGTCATCGGACACCTCATACCAGTGACAACAGTATCCAGTGTCATTACTATCTTTCGCCGCAATGACATTTGCAACCCTTCGAGGAAGACTTTCCGATACGTGTCGGCAGGAATCTTGCTCCATTCATTTTTCAAATTGGCAAATAGCTCAGTGGTGTTCTTTGGGCGGCATGGGCTATCTCTCAACCGGCGCTCCAATTCGTCCCAAAGGTATTCTTGGCGTCGAGATCTGGACTTTAGGCTGGCTAGTCAACTTTCCTCACACGCTTTTCCTCAAACCAGGTGTTAATAATGCCGACTGTATGAGAGGGAGCATTGTCGTGCTGAAAAAGGTGTGGGTCATGACCAAACTGTTCCCCCGATGTCGGTAGCGCAGAATTGTCAAGATCTGTTTGGGAAAGTTCTGTCACTTTTGGACGACTTGAAACAGGTCGTCTAGCGTTTGTCACTGTGCTTTTGAACGGATTCCATAACCGTGAGATCACAGAATGATGAACACCAATGAAACGGCGTACCAGCGTTTTGCATCATCCAATAGTCTTCTCTCTGATATGATGAAAGCCACGCCTATCCTTGGATTCCTTGGAGCTGTTCTCAGCTGATGTGATAACCACCAGAAGGAAATAGTCACTTTATCCAGCTGATTACTTTGCATATGCCTGGCTGCCCCAGTCATTATTTCGACACATTCTCACATTTACTTATTCTGACGCAACACCCGCAGACAATTTACACTACCCTATCAAAAGTCATGGAACACTATCACTTTAATAGAAACACTCAAAAATATACATATTTAATATCTTGTTGGTTCACCTTTTGCTCCTATCACAGCTTCCACTCTCTGGGGCATACTGTCCACAAGTTTTTGATACGTTTCGACAGGTAATTTTCTCCATTCAACCATAAGTGTCTTGCATAGTTCGGTCACGGATTTCAGGCGTCCGCACATGCGCGCAGTCGACGTCCCACAGATGCTCGATGGGGTTCAGATCGGGGCTCTGGGCAGGCCAGTCAAGTTCTCGAACCCCCTTTTCATCAAACCAGGTGTTTACAGTCCTTGCTTTATGGCAAGGTGCGTTATCTTGCTGAAACAGAAAATGGCCATTGCCAAAGTGCTGCCAGAGAGATGGGAGTGCTGCGTTGTCCAGAACGTCTTGGTAACGCTCTGCGTTTAGATGTCCGTCCACAGAAACGATTGCGCCCAACGCTTACCATGAAAAGCACCACCACACCATACCGACCCTCCATCGAACTTCACCCTGGGCACAACACAGCTCGGCGGATATCGTTCGCCATACCCAAACCCGTCCATCCGATTGCTAGATGGTGTAGCGGGACTCATCACTCCCTTCAACCATTCGCCATTGATCTAGAATCCAATGTCGTCGCTCTTTGCACCATTGCAATCTTCTCGTTGCGTTGCTGGTGCTGATGTGAGGTTTGTGGTCTGCCGCTCTGCCATTAAAACCCATTGCATGCATTCCCGTCGACTCTATGAACGAACTTGTCAGTCCATCAAGCGATGTGTGACGGTTTGCAGTGGCCACTTTACGAAGAGCCCTTTGGTCTCTGGCCGACATGATCTTGGGTCTTCCAGTCCTAGGCGGAACTCTTGTGGTGCCTTTCTCTTTCCATGCCCGGATGACGTTGTCAACGGTCGATTTCGGGATGTTTAGGAGGGTTGATGTCTCTCTAACAGCTTTGCCTGCGAGATGGCACCAACAATTGTACCTCTTTAGAAGTCTAAAAGCTCTTTTCACGCAAGTATCATCTCATAATAGCATACCCTCTGTTATGTAGTGCTGGGAAAAATACCAACAGTATAATTGCAAAGGAATGACCATTTTCATGCAAATCAGGGTTGTTCCATGACTTTTGATAGGGTAGTGTAGTTAAAAACTCCCAATTGATTTATATATTTTCTCGAAAGGTGCATTTCGTGCTTAACTTTTGGAAGGGTAGTATATTAAAAACGGCAAACCCTTGACCCATTACCTTTCGAAACGCAATCACAGCACTCACAACGAAGCTTTTTACCTCTCCGACAAGGTGGTGGCTTTGGGGGTGGTTTCCTTTGACTAGATTCTGAAAAAAAATTAATTTTCGTACAATGCATATTTTGTTGTAAAGAAAACGTTAGGCTAGGTTAAACTGCTTAATTTATTACAATACTCATTTCCAAAAAAAGTTGGGACAGTGCAGAATATATAGAAAAAACAAAAAGGGATGATGTAACAAAACTTTCTCGCGAATACAAAATAGCAGATACGTTTATGAAATGACATAAATATACTGTGTGCACCAAAACATTTTGTATCGTGGCCGGGACGTTCATTTTGAATGGTAGTGTTGTAGGGACATACGTTGTAGAAAGCGCCGTTAGTAGTGGAACCTTCCGAATTGTTAGGGAATAATCTAGAATGATGACGTCGTACTACATTCCGTATAAATAACAGTTGCCATCCGTCGTTCAGGTAACTTATTGTGAACGATGGGTCAAGGCAAGCCAGTTAGCGAAGATCTTCGTGTTCGAATCATTCAAGAATTCACAAACATCGTTTCTCAGCGTGCAATAGCCAGAAGATTTAACATGTCATCATCTACAGTACATAATATTATCAAGCGCTACCGAGATAGTGGTGAGATCACAGTTCGGAAAGGCCAAGGTAGAAAACCTATTCTGAATGTTCGAGCTCTTCGGATCCTCCGACGTCACTGCGTCACGCATAGGAATGCTGCGATTACGGACATAGCCACGTGGGCCCGCGATTTCTTCGGGAAGCCATTATCGTTGAATACTGTACGCCGGTGCATCCACAAATCCAAACTTAAGTTATACTGTGCACAACGGAAGCCATACATCAACAAACGACAGCAACGTCGCCGTCTGATATGGGTTCGAGCCCATCGCAATTGGTCCCAAGCACGCTGGAAGTACGATGAATCAACCTTTACGATTGGTTACGGAAATAATGGACGCCGTACACTCCGGACCAAAGACGAAAAGGATATTTCCGCGTGCTACAGGCGTTCGGTACAGAAACCACCGTCTGTCATGGTCTGGGGCTATATTAGTGGCCATGGAATGGGAGACTTGCACATCTGCAATGGCACCGTCAATGCTGAAGCGTATATACAGATCCTGGAACAAGCTATGGTGCCATCTAAGAGGCGCCTGTTTGGACGACGTCAGTGTATATTTCAACAAGACAACGCCAGACCGCATGCAGCGCGCATAACTTCTGCATGGCTACGTCGGCAGCGCATTCGTATGTTGGATTGGCCCCCTTGCAGCCCGGATCTGTCGCCTATAGAAAACGTTTGGCGTATTATTAAACGAAAACTACGACAGCAACGACCCCGGACAGTTGAACAGCTGAAAACCTATAACCAACAGGAATGGGACAGATTTCCGGTTACGGTGTTAGAAAGATTGGTGTGATCGATGCCCAGACGATTACAGTGTGTCATCAAGAGGAGAGGTGACGCCACACAGTGATAAACGCCGTGCTGTCCCAACTTTTTTGGGAGTGTGTTGCACGTGCCAACTTTTTTGGAAGTGAGTATTGTAATTAAAAATATACATGGTGGGGCATAAATTATTGTTACCATAAAAAACGTCCATAACGTTATAACATATAAAGTTATCTGTACGCGATTTTCAACGATCGTTATGCTCGGGTGATCGTTATGCATACACATGGGCCAGTGAATTAAAAACCACTGCTTAATATTTCATTGGACCCCATTTGGCTAGAATGCGATGCGGGTTTTTCAGGGATAATGCACCTATCAAATGTGGTACGAGCAGGGAATATGAAATAATAACTTTCTGGGTTAATTGTGACTGGAAAACCAGAGTCATAGGTGGAGGGTCCAGCTGCCGTACGTGGCGATCAAGATGCTCTCACAGATGTTCGATTGGATTGATGTCCGGCGAATTATCGGGCCAACTGAGTACTCGAAATTCAGTAGAGTGTTCCTCGAAGCAATCCAGAAGGAGACGTGCCTTGTGGCAGGGTGCATTGTCCTGCTGGAGCACACCATCACATGGGGGAACATCGTGAGCATGTACAGGTGCACCTGGTCCGCTACGACTGACTGATAGCCACAGACATTGAAATTGCTCTCTAGACGAATCAGTGGACCTAACTGCTCCCAACAGAGGATCCCCCACATATGCACCACTGTTGAATCTGGTGGTCAGTTGATCGACTATGACTCTCCTGTCACCTTTTACGAGTCGTCGTAGGCGCCGCTCACCCCGTTGGTCGATAGCTCGTGACCCTTTATAGTGATTTCTGTCCCTGCTGTCTACTCTTTGTACACCTTCACTACAGCGAACCGTGAACAGTTCGCAAAACGCGCCATTTCGGAGATGGTGCCGCCATTGCTGCGATAGCCTATTATCATCCCTTTTTGGATGTCCCTTAAATCCAGACGTTTACCCATTTTGAGGTTCGTGCACCTGCCGTTTGATGCACCAGCTTTAAAGCTTTCTCAGCCTGTTATGCAAATTTTGCAATGTGTAATCGTTGTTTGGGCAAACCATGCGTGTGCCTTGAAGGGGTTATAGTCATAATTCATTGATATGACAGTGTGTACAGAAAATATTCATGCTGCCAAACTTCATTTTTACAAACTTACCCAACCTTGACCTTCGTCGACTCCTCGGTCTCCTTTTACGCGGAGTTTCGCAAATCGTCTTCGGTTCTTCCGGACTAAATGTTAGTAACTCCTGTTCTATCAAATGACATTGGCCTGGTGACCTTGGTATTGTCGTACAGGTACAGGGTGGTTCTACTTTTTCTACAAAAAAAGTTAATTGCACAACAGGAAATTTGTTAATATTTTAAAAAAGGAACACTGGAAAATTTTATATCATTTAAAGGCATTTCTTAATGTTTACTAATTTAAACGAATCTTTGTGAGTTGTATCTTAGATAGCAGTCTTCTGAAATGGTATTCATTTTGGTCACATGACCAAAAGTCCTTCCCCCCCCCCCCCACTCCTAATAGTATCCTCCTCATAGCTCAGTTTTATTTAGGTGGGTCCAGACTTTTGGCCTACCCTGTATATTGAGAGATGTTATTAAGTTAAAGTTAAATGGAATGTGTCGATGATGGCGGGCTACTTTTTGATGTTAAAGCATGAAAATTCAAAAATCGGATATCAAGAAGCAGCAGAGGTCTCATAAGCAAATGTAGTAGAGGTATCGCTGAATTATTATATTGTAATTCTCAAAAATAATGAATATTAATCCTGTTTGCGAAATAAAGATGGAATCTATCCAGAATTCTGCAAGAAAGGTTCACAATGGATATGACATGGCATTTGGGACAGCTTGTTAATTTGGAAGCCAGCAGTTGTGGTGAATTTGGATGTTATATCCGACCTAATAACTGCACATCATCATGTTTATCAGGAACTTCCACATGCATTTCATATATCACATGACCCCCCCCCCTTCTCATTGGAAAATTTGGAGTTGTATCAAAGTTGGCCGTCTTCCAAAGGAGCGTCCACCTTGGTTACATGATGGTATCCTCAATCGAAATTATTAGCTCCATCCACAGCGTTTAATTTCATTTTGGTAGGTCCAGATTTTTGGCCCACCGTGCACTTCACATCCTGGAAAATGGGAATACAAAAAGTGGACTTTCAAGCTCTTTTAACAGGTGTGAGCTTTGATGTTTCTCAAAACAAATTTTTCCAAAAGCTTTATAACGACAGACTGTTTATAAAATGGAAATTGGGATTTAAGGTTATCTAAAAAACAAAATGTGATGAAATGTTTCTATTTTTCTTTTCGCTTTCAGCGTTTTAAAATCTATAAGATCAACCGAAAAAAAATCAAAGACAATAATTAATTTCGTCTCAAACCCACACTCGAGCTCCTATTCTGCATTCTTCGGATTACACCGGGGAACCAACCATAATACTCACGGAACCATATAAGGTGTTTCTTATAGCGTATTGCATGCCATTAAGTGAAAACTTTTTTGAGATTATTTTTTATTATGGGGTTCAATATAAAATGTCCATTATAATGTACACTATGCAAGAAAAATGCCTTATATTGTCATAGTATACATATTTTATACTAGGCAAGTTATGTTTTCTAAATTTGAAGTAAAAATTGTAAAAATTGACTCAGGCCCTATCGGGGACTCGACTCTAATCAATCGCTTAAACTTTTATACAGGGTGAATACAAAAGTCTGAACCCCCCTTTTATTTTTTGAACCGAAGCAGATATGTCAATTTTGATGAATCCCATGAATAGGAAGTTGTGGGTGGCCTATCCCATGGTGCACTTTTCATCATCCCAAATATGCAAATTAGGACACATTCAAAATGTATCTCAAAAACCGTAAGGGATAGAGAAAAAAACCCAATTGCAAACTTGTTCAGCATAAAAAAACAAAGAAAACATAAAAAAATCATCCAAATCGGACCGACCAATCATCCACAATCACGTGGTGAACTGTTTGTAGCTTACAAACAGTCGCACTGCACAAGGAAAACTGAATGTTGATATTTCCACCATGTAAAGCATGCAAATCAAAAAATTAACATAAATTACCATACTCACATTCACTTTCATGCGGAAGAGCAAATAAAAGGCATGTTTCAGCACACAGAAGACAGAACAATTCCAGGATGGCAAGCTACACTGTTCCGGAAATGGTCAACATGATCAAGAGTTCACCAAGTGATTGGGTTTTTTTCTCCATCCCTTACGGTTTTTGAGATAAATTTTAAATATGTCCTAATTTGCATATTTGGGATGATGAAAAGTGCACCATGGGATAGACCACCCAAAACTTCCTATTCATTGGATTCATCAAAATTGACATATCTGCTTCGGTTCAAAAAATAAAAGGGGGGGGGGTTCACACTTTTGTATTCACCCTGTATAAGACTGCTTTGTTTTACCAAATACTCATATGGCACTGAATAATGAAGTCAATGAGTTCGAAATACGTATATGCAAATTAAAAAATTTTTCGTGGACAAGAGGTCTCGTCATCGGTTTATTATGTCGTTATCCACGGTCAATCGCGTTTCTCATCTGTCCAATCTTTTCAAAAGTGAACTCACCCAAACATTTCTGTCGTGTAGTGGTGGAATTGTGCAACTCAGAGGTCTTCTCTTGAGACTCGAACAGTATCTATCCAAACAACTGTTTCCTGCAGGTAGGATTTCAACATATTTTTATCTCAAAAACAATTCCCCAGCGAAAAACATGAAGAGGGATCAATTGCTTAGATTTGATCCCTCTATCACCCCCCCTCCCAACTTTGTACACGCTATTCGAGAACATCCTGTATAATGCAAATTAGGAATTACGTACATTTAATTATATATGTAAAACTTATTTGTTTTTCATAATTATAATAATATTATGAATTATTATTTTTATTTTTTTATTCTTGAGAAATAATCTTTCTAAATAATAATAATAATAATAATAATAATAATAATAATAAAAATAGCAGTAATAATTATAAATTTTATTCATATTACTTGTTATTATAATAATGAACGGAGCCCACGCGCAGTTTACGCGTAATTAATTCATATGGTTGCAAAGCTCGCACATTCAAATTGATTCGTGTGATGAACTCTCATGTTCTCCTTTATTTACAGTTGGATTATGCTTACTTTTATAATTATAACTATCAATATGATTAACAAAGTGTGAAAGAAATGCAAGAAAATGAGAAACAGTCTAGAAAGCCTTCTCCAAATCTTTCATAGTCATTTTAAACCAAAAATGATGATTTATGAACAATGAACTGGGAACAAAAGAAAATTAAATTATATGTACAAAAGTAAATAATGAAAATAAAAAGATAAGATAAATGAATCAGCTACACAGGCAAGCTGGGCATGGATTGTAAAGTAGTTGTGCATTGAAGTTCATTTCGGTAAACAACGTTGTATGTCTTCTCCTGTGGCACAAAAACATGTAGATTTCGACAGCAGGGCACGCAGGAGCAGGCAGCGTAAGCTACAACTGACCGTGAGAGAAGCAAACTTCCTGAAAAGATATACCTGCCACCCCGAAAGTACGAAAAATTGAATAAAATGAAACATTCTTCTGGCATCGCCATCTAGTGACATCCTTTGAAAACAAAAGTCTAGCTAATATGCCTGTCGGGCGTTGCTCGGGCTGTTTGTTCCAATGACGTATATTAAAGGTAGATTCCGAATCCTATTGTTAACATCGCCACCAAAGTGAAGCCATGGGAGTTCTGGGCAGGAGTGAGCTGTGCTGTTGTTAGCTGTGTGGCTTCTTTGTTTTTGACGATTTTGGGCCCGAGGAAAAATGAATTCAAAACCATTCCTCAAAGTTTCCGCGTACAACCGTACAAATAGACACGAAAAAGGATCAGGAATCACTTTCCACAACCATAAATCGAAAATACGTATCGAAAGATGATTGAAACGAAATTGAAATTGAAGCCATGATCGAAAAATTGTTTATAAAATATTATAAAAAACTTCAAATACAAAGTTAACGAAAGGATAAACTTATCATTCCGTGAACGGAGTGTGAAAGAATTATTAATCAGGTACCCTCATGTTTAGCCATCTGTTTTGCTCACTTTCGGCCATGACGGTACTTGAAGGGGGACCTTCCCACTTCAAGTATGCTGGCAGGTTTCCGGGTCTATCTTTAATAAACGTCATTGGTTTATATGATGAAATTTTGCATTATTGATGCTGAAATTTAAGCTATGGCCTCTTAAATCATTTTATAGTAATTTTGCTTCTATAAACGAAATTAATTGATAAAATAATATTAATATGTCAAATTAAAGTTACAATCTAGTATCTAGTACAGAGGGTAGATTATCGCGAGCGATAATCTGCGGCACCTACTCCTACGAGGGAGTTTTGCGCCATCCCAGTAAATAACGGCTGCTACGAGATGACAGTAGCAGCCGGGACCGACGGCTTAACGTGCCCTTCGAAGCACGAGGGGTTTCATGATGGAAGAGCTGCTGGGAATAAACGAACCAGAGGCTGTCACCAACTGCTGGAAAACCAGCTATGGTCAATCGGCAAATGGGTCAGACTAAAGTTCCCCAACAGCCGCGCCCCAAATAGCTGTCCCGCCAGCAATGGCCCTCAAGCCCTGGCCGTCACCCAACCAGCAGCTGGCCGCGCCTGAAGCTGCTGAACTCCATCGATTGGCAAGCCAACCGACGAGACAACCAGGCCACGGCCACCCCCACAATAGTATATAACTAAATTTTAGCACGGTCTTTTAATCCCTTAGTCTGAAAAAAATCAATTATAATGGACAGTATGTAATGAAGAATTGATGCTGATTACAAAAATGAAATCGAACTTTTTCTATCAAGCACCATTTTTTAGAAATCGTCATATTAATTATTTCCAATATATACGCCTATTTTGCAAGATGTGCATATTACGCAAAAAAGCTATTCCCCTGTTAAAAAATAAAAATTGAACACAGGGTGGATTTATTGAAAAAACACGAAGAATAAAACATTTCTCAAATGGAATACAGATAAAAAAACACCCTCACATAAAAGTACAATAATTCTTCCATTGAAACTATGTCAGATTTGTATTTTATAAGTTAGCTATTAGTCCAGTTTAGATGAGATATCCTGAATTTAAGGAACCATTTTGTTCTTGTGGAATTTTATAAAGCAGTTTTGTAAACCTACCAGATTCCTCCTTGTCAGAGCCAATAGGATGAAGAGACGAAGGTGGGTCGTCACGTGAGTCTCCCGACATTGTAGTCTCCTGAGGGAGAATGCTCTCTTCGGACGAAATTTCCTTCTTCACTTCACCGATGCATGGTTCCTCCTTGAACGATGTGTGGCGTACAGGTTCGGCTGGTTTTATCGATATCTTCTTAGGCTCTTCTTGTTTCGGCTTTTCTTTCTTCTTTTCTGTCTTTGCCCTTTTTTTGCCCAGCTCTGGACACGGAACGATTTTTAAGCACGGTTGCTTTGGGCATTGTAAACATGATTTTAAGTCCGTACAGTCCGTCGAAGTGGACATGTCTGCCATTTCAACTGCCGCCTTCTGGTTAGGAAGTTCTTGGCTAGGTACGCAGGCCTTACCTCTTTTAGACTTGGGTACCTGCAAAGCGACTAAACCCAACACGATGCCGCTAAATAGAATGGTAGC
>JAHWFO010078321.1:0-10808 GCA_023313115.1 Rhysida immarginata | reverse complement strand
AGAGAGACCGTATTTCCTTCCCTAATAAAACCGATTTTCTGTCTAATCCTTTATCCGCCTATTTTCTGAACTCCCTGTCTAAAAACGATCCACCTCCCTCCACCAGCTCTTGCTCTTCCACTCTTTCCACAACTGCGGTTATTAATCTTTCGACCACTAAACTTTCATCTCTCGAAATCGGAATCCTTTTTAAAAACCTTTCCTTCTGTCCCACTCCTAATACCATTGACACTTTTGATATCATTTCCTCTGTCGATAACTTCAGCCGTGCCTTCAGATCCCGTCTATACTTCTGCATGAATTCCTTCTAATACTACTCCCGCTACCAGCTCAACCTTCCATATTCCCAGCAACTGGACCCCTCCTCATGAGATCGATCCTGAACTTGAGGTTTACATCAAGTCCATACAAAATGACCTCCTCTCCATTACTAAAAACATTAAAACACCTCTTCCTAACCTCACCAATAACGAACTTCTTTGTATCAAACGCCTTAGTAATAACCCTGATATAACAATTAAGCCCGCAGACAAGAGGGCGCTATTGTTGTTATGAACACTTCTGACTACATTAACGAAGCTAATAGACAACTCTCTGATATCACGTTCTACAAGAAACTAGCCTCCGACCCTACTGACACGTTCAACACCGAACTTAAAAATATCCTCTTTCGGCTTGAATCCTCCTGCCAAATCGATAAAAAACCCGCCTCTCCCCCCTTCCAAAATCAGGTCCCCTGGTCGTTTCTAACTTCCTTCCCAAGATTCATAAACCTGGCAATCCCGGCCGTCCAATCATCTCTTGTAAGAACACCCGCTGTGAGCCACTTTCTGCTTATGTCGACCACCACATACGCCATATCCCACCCAGTATTCCTTCTTATATCAGAGACACGACTCTAATTACGATTTTAAGAACGTCTTCCTCTGCACACTTGATGTCTCTTTTCTCTACACTAACATTCCTCATGATGATGGAATTGAAGCTGTTCGCAACAGTCTCAAGGCTAACAAACCTTTCCAAGTTCCTTCTACTGACACCATCTGCCTTCTCCTTCACACCATCCTAACCTCCAATTTCTTCACTTTTAACAATGAGTATTATATCCAGTCCAGTGGCACTGCTATGGGCTCCAAAATGGCTCCCAACTATGCCAACATTTTTATGGGGGAGGTGGAAACCAAACTGCTTTCCACGTCCCCCTTGAAGCCATTGGTCTGGCTGCGGTATATTGATGATGTTTTCCTGATCTGGCCACATAATGAAGACTCTCTCCTATCTTTTATAACTCATTCTAACTCCATCCACCCCTCTATCAAGTTTTCTCACAATTATTCTATCACAACTGTTTCTTTTTTGTATGTCTCTATCTCTATCACTAACAACAAATTGTCTACTAATCTCTATAACAAGCCCACTGACAGGCTCCAGTACTTATACTATGATAGCTGCCATGCACGCCATTGCAAGGATAACATCCCTTTAGGTCAGTTAACTCGCATCCATAGAATATGCACTAATCAGTCTCACAAGGACTTCAATGGTAACGCCCTTACCCACTCACTTAAAGCAAGAGGCTACCCCAAATCTGTCATAAGCGCTTCTATCTATAAACATCGCAATTCCTGTTCTAACAACAATCCTAAACCTACTCCAACCATGGCAACACCTACGTTAGTTCTTCCTTATCATCCATCCCTCAATAGTATTAAAAATATCAATATCAACAAAAGGAAACATCAACATATAATTGACAACTCTCCTCTTCTCCATTCCATTCTACCAGAACCACCTAAAGTTTTTTTTAAACGGACATCTAATTTTAAAGATATTCTGGTCCATGCTGCTATTAATAACCCACGCACTTCCACTAAGGGATGTTCTCCTTGCAATGAAAAGCATTGTGGCGTTTGCTATTTTCTTAACCCTGCTACCTTCATTTCCAGCAGTGCTTCCTCCTTTATTTTCAAAATTAACCAGAACCTGACCTGCACTTTTCACAACCTCATTTACCTGTTACATTGCAAAGTATGCCAGAAACAGTATCTTGGTGAGACTGGCCATACCATACGTGCCAGATTTGCCGGACATAAATTCAACATCCTTAGCAATGCTGACACCCCTGTCGCTAAACACTTTAATTCCCCTGGCCACTCTTTACAGGCCATCAGGCTTCATATTCTTCGTAGTAACTTCTATAACAAAAAAGAGAGAAAGCAATTCGAGTCTTTTATTATTTGGAAATTCAATTTCCTCACCCCTAATGGCATTAACCTTAGCAAAGGCGCCATTCCCTCATTACCTTTCCCATATCCCTCTCCAACTTCAGCTATTCCCTAATTTGTCGTAAGCTCTCTGGGCCCTTTACTTTTCATTTTCCCACCCTTTTTTCTTTATCTTTTATTTCCTCTTTTTAATGTTCTTTCATATTTTTTACCTCTTATGTTCTTTTTGTGTCCGTCCCTGCACACTCCTTTATTTCAGTGACCTTTGACCCAGTGCTCTTATGTGTGGTACTATTTTACAGGGTGTCGAAAATTTTAATATCGAAAATTTTGAACAATGTCAATAATATTCTTTCATGATAGCATTTTTTTTTTCTGCTGATTATCAGGACAAATCATGGGAAATTCAGGGAATTTTACAAAATCTTTTTGCTAGGCACCCTATCATTTTTCTCCCGCCCTCTTATTTTTTCCTATTTGTCCTTCATCCTGTCCTATCCCAACATGCCTTCTAAATAATCTCATTTGTTCTCTTCTTGTTTTTCAGCCAATACCGTAATACTATTCCCTATGCAAACTATATATAAACCCGTCCGTTAGTACACCTTTCATCATGGGGCGACAATCGTCAATCTTATTTTCTTTTTTGTATAATATGGAAGACCGCTTGGGTTAGTTAGGCTTCTTGACTAACTCAGTGTATTTCATTTGGAGTTTATTCTGGTTGGATGAGCTTTGTGAAAGCGCTGCTTTCGTCCCATCCTAACAAATGTACACTTCACTGTTTGATTGTCGATTGTCAACACCTTTCATCATGGGGTGAAACAGCGCTCTTGGTGTGGATAACAAACTCTTGATATACAAGGTTGTGATTCGTACTATTTTACTCCATGGAATGTCTGCTTGGGCTTCTATTTGCAAATCTAGGTGGAAGGATCTCCAGACCTTCCAAAATGTTGCTCTCCGATCCATTGCCCAACTTGACAGAAGAGTTGCCAACAACCACTCTATCTATGACGGTTTGGGGACAGGGAAGAGGGAAGGGAGGTGGAGGGAGCAATAGCAGCAATAGTTGAAGCCGGAAAGAGTTCTCTCCGCCATATTGGTTGGCCCAACTTCCGGTCTTTTTTAGCGAAATACCTGCATCCTTTATATAATTTATTACATTAATTTAAGGAAGTTACGTATTTATATCGATTGTTCATTCATGAAAATTCCAGATAAGCAGTTGCTAATTTCTCTTTTTCTCTGGAGAATAATTTATTATTGCCAAAATGAACGGATATTTATAAGATATTTTAAAATCAAAATAAAAATAAAATAAGAAGCTGACTTATAGAATAGAGACCATCCTTTGTCAAAGCAAAAAAAATAATAAATAAAATCAAAGTAAAAATAAAATTAATTATTTTGTCAATTATTATTTATTTTTTATTTTTATTTAATAACTATTATTTATTGCCAAATATAATACTACCACTTAACTGTTTATAAGACTAATAAATATTTTGATTTTATTTATTAATTTAAAATTTTTTTTATTTTTTTATTAATTATCATTTATTTACTTTTTATTTTTAATTAATAACTTTTATTATATTCCAGGGTTTTTGTGTCTCGTTCTTCTCCGTCTACTGTTTATAAGACCAAATATCAGTACTGTAATTTGTTTAATATTTAAATACGGGATTTTTCCTATTTATTTTTAATATAGTAATTTCTGTAATATTGTTTATATCTTAAATTTATTTATTTCTGATCAGTGATTTTTTAAGCATCATTTTCGTCATATTTATAATTGTAAAAACTATAAAAATAAAGTTTTTTCCTTTTTCATTCAAAAGTGTTGTTTTTCGTAATTTATTTTAATTTATATTGCGTTCAAGTTGATAATTATGCATTTATTTTAGCTTTAAAAAGTTTTCATTTATTTCTTTTCTTTAAATCTGCATGAAAAAATTAAGCAATTAAAATTTCAGGAAAAAATGATTCTGTTCTGCACATTATATAAATATTTATTATGGTTCTTAATTTTAGAGAATTACCCTTTTTGCTTTGATAAAGGATACTCTCTATCTGAAACGTCAGCTTTTTATTTTGATTTAGATTAATTACTTTTGTTTATTATATTTTATTTTTTATTCATTTTGTATTTTTAATTAATAACTATTATTTATTGTATACCAGGGTTCTTGTGTCTCGTCCTTCTCTAAATACATATCCGTTCAATTTTAATAACTTATTATACTGGGTGGATACAAAAATGAGCCCCTCCCTTTTATTATCGTAACCATAACAGATATGTCAATTTTGATCAATCCAATGAATAGGAAACTGTGGGTGACCTATCCCATGGTGCACTTTTATCATCCCACATATGCAAATTAGAACAAATTGAAACCATAAGATTTCCAAACGTTAAAATGCAATTGAAGACTTGTTCAGCATGAAATTCCAAACAAGACAAAAACTGATTACCACCTATCTTAAAAACCGTAACAGATACACGGAAAAAAACAATTGAAGACTTGTTCAGTATGGAATTCCAAAGAAAACCAAAACTTATCACCAACAATCACAATCCAAAGCAGAAGATCATGTTGACCATTTCAGGAACAGTGTAGCTTACCATCCTGGAATTCTGTCTTCTGTATGCTGACAAATGCATTTTATTTGCTTTTCCTCATGGAAGCGAATGTTATTATGGTAATTTTTTGTAATTTCTTGATCTGCATGTTGAACATTCAAATGTCTCTGTGAAGTGCATAAGGAAGTAACTAATAAATTCAACATGTGATTGTTGGCGAACCGTTTATCAGATTTTGGAAATTATTTTTTTGTTTTGTTCGGAATTTAACAAGTCTTCAATTGGAATTTTTCGTGTATCTGTTACGGTTTTAGAGATAGGATTTGAATGTGTCCTAATTTGCATATTTGGGACTAGAAGAGGTACCTGGCGTTGGCCGGGATAATTACACTTGGATGTAAACATAACAATCTCAAAAAATTAAATTAAATTTTGCAATTTCTTAAAAATAAACACATGAAAATGCTTAGAATTAATACAGTAAAAATTCTTAATGAAAATTCGAAAAAAATCTTTTTAAAGGCTCACAATGGATGGACCGCTCCAATAATTTCTTACTCAGGTAATCTTACTTCAGATGTACACTTGATGTTGTTGCAATTTCCACTCTTCTCTCGTTGTGTTGAAGCAAAATTTGGCCTTTCATCACTTTGGGTAGTCTAGCGGTCGCCAATTCTTCTATTTACTTGCTTCCCATTTGCTCAATACAGCACGGAGCTAAAGGTTTGCTATCTCTGTCTTTCCACTCTTTCTCAATAGTCTGCTAACTCTTCATTATCTCCAGCTACTGATTATTTTTAAAGATTTTCAAGAAATTGTTAAGTACTAAGAACTCTCTTTTCTAAGAAAAACCTGAATAACAGGAATTCTATGCATTGTTACAAATTGAAACTTATCCATATTGCATCATCATTTTATGTTCATTGTTATAATTCTTGGAAAGGATTGCTTTATCATTGCATAATCATTTTGAGCTCATTGTTATTGGTGAATTGCGTGTTGAAACCATTGTTGATACCTATTGTTGCACAAACTTTTATTTGCATTGTTGGTCATGAGATATATATTGTTGGTCCGTGCAGAGTGTTTGTGAATTGCGTGTTGATACCATTGTTGCAAAAACTTTGTCTTGCATTGTTGGTCATGCGATATTTCTCATTAATATGCCCTGCCATAACCATAAATATCGATTTTTTATCAATAATTATTATTTTTTCGAAATCTGAAGTAGACAGTGACCTTCCTCATGCTTTGAAGGTCATGTATGCGAAATTTCATCAAGATCGGAATAAAACTGTAGATTTGTATAAAAAACGTACACACAGAACCACAGACCCACCCACAGACCCACCCACAGACCCACAGACGCACAGACCCACAAACATCCTCTTTATATATATAGATAGATTATATAAAGTCACCATGAGATAGGTCACCCACAACTTCCTATTCATTGGATTCATCAAAATTGACATATCTGCTTTGGTTACGATAATAAAAGAGGGGCTCAATTTCGTATCCACCCAGTATAATAAGTTATTAAAAATAAATAATTTGTTACCTTTCTGAAATGAAATATGCAAACAATTATAAAAATATGTTTTTAATAATTAATATTAGTTTCGTATATAATTTGTTCAAAAAACATGTTTACAAAATAAAATGAAATTCGGAAATTGAACCCAGAGCTTTCACCATTGTAATCTATTGACTTACTCACATGACCACATAAACTATTAGAATGTGAAACTGTCCGAATTTGTAAATATACATCAATAGTCTACAAGACTAAATAGTTATATATCGTAAACTAACGCCATTAGTATGAGTTACTATCCCATATAATAGTGGGAGGGATGCGTAACAACATATTTGAATTTCAGTTAAATCCAAGCTTAGCAGACCTGGGTCGAGTTTTTGGACTTGAGATTGCGGTTTAGTAAGCATCGCTCATACGTCAAAATTGCGTAAGATCAGAATAATTACCATTGGAAGGCTTTGATATTACGTAATTTTGACGTATGAGCGATGTTTACTAAACCGCGATCTCATGTCCAAAAACTCGCCCCTGGTTCCCCCTCCCCCTTGGCAGTATAAAATAATTATATGTGATAATTACATTATGTGTGGTAATGTTTAAATAACTTTAAGCATGGGTGGTTTTTTTCAGTAGTGTTTGATTTCAAAAACCAAAATTCATTCCAGCTTTTTTTTCTTTGTAGACAATATATGCCTGTCATAAACATTTTTTTTTAATTTCACAAGTTTTGTTACTGGTGTTTGTTTCCGAATAAACTTTTTTGGTTTGAAACATGTTTTGAACCAGCTTTTTTTATTTAAACAATTGTTTTAAATCTTACATTTTTTGTTTAAAACAAACAACCCTGTTTTGTATGAGTGCGGATCTCCGTGTTGAATCAGCAGTGTATTGCTAATATCTCCTTAATTTTTCTGATCATCCGTCGTTTCAAAAATAATTTTATCAAAAGAACGCTTAGGTAAGCCGTCATGTTATTTTTCATGACGTTTTGTTAACATTACGAGGGCGACTGCTGTGTCATACAACAAAGTCCGCGGCCATCAATTTGATGGCAAACACTCTGATTTGATCTTCTCTGTGTATATAAAAATGGATGCTGGTATATATGTATGTATTAGATTGATAAACTCCAACATCGTTTCACCGATCACCATGAAAGTTGGCACACTTGATCTTCAAACCATGAGGAAGGTCGCTGTCTACATCAGATGTCGAATAAATAATAATTATCGATAATAAATCGATATTCATGATGATCGCAAGGCATAATAATGAGAAGTATCTCATGAATAACAATGCAAAGCAAAGTTTCTGCAACAATAGGTATCAACAATGGTATCAACACGGAATTCACCAACACTATGCACGGACCAACAATATATCAGGTTGTTGCAAAAGTTTCTTCCGGTTCTAGAACCCGTGCCCAAGAAGGGCTCATTTTCCGAAGGGGGTGTTCATATTTTTTCAAACAAATTATTGCATTCGATTCCTGAATATCTTTGCTATATTTCACCCAAGAATCAAATTTCTGACTATACATCTGTGAGCGCCATCAACGGTCTGAAATGGATCTTTCACGCGAGCATATTCGAGCAATAATCTTCTACGAGTATTCTGGAAAGATCAGTGCTGCGCAATATCACCGAAAAATTTGCCAACGTTTAGGTGATGGCACTGTTAGTTTACGTACAATAGAAGAATGGTATCGCCGGTTCGGACGCGGAGATAGCACTCTTCAAGATGCACCTCTCTGGTCGGCCAATCATGATTTCAGATGGTGATCTATGGTGATGAAGATCACAATGTAACAACGAGGGAACTCAGAACAGTTCAAGGTTCACTTTTCAACCATTGCCCGGCATCTGCTTGAGCTGAATCTGTCATTCAAGTTCAATCGTTTTTGTGTTGGAATAAAAATCCGAAAAAAACTTTTGCAACTACCTGATATATCTCATGACCAACCACGCAGGGCAAAGTGTGCAATATAAATAGTTTCTTTAAGAATGAAGATTCCATCCCACTTTGAGAATTATAAAACAAAATGGAAGAGATCTCATATCGGTGGACATCATGCGTGACTTCATGCACGAGTGCCCGCGCAGTCTGGGAGGCAAAACATCGTTCCATACGCATAGGCCACTATAGGCCTTCTCGAGTCCGCCTGGCTGCGGGTTCGAATCCCGCCGTGGGCATGGATGTTTGTGTTTGTTCTGGGCTGCGTACTGTTATAACTTGTGTAAAAAGGCGCAAAATGACCTTTGTAGTCGACGCCCAAATTTCTAAAACCCCCCCCCCCCCACTATAGGCCACGCTCGTTCACTGACTTCTAATAAAGCATGGCTAACTTCAGTTGTTTGCCAGACGAAGAAAAACAGGCTTATATTCATAACCTCACTTTGAGTAAAGGAGGCAGTTTGCTAGATCCGTATAATTGCGGAATATTGCTGTAGAACAATCCTGCGTTTTGGCCGAAGGTTGTATGGATCGATATCTACAGCTGTCTCATCGAAACGACAAGTATGTTTACGCACGAAAATCTGAAAGCTTTCATAACGATCAATTCACTGCTGATCTGATGCAATGTTTTTATTTCAGTGTCATTGGCTTCGGTAGCTCAGTGGTTGCGTGATCGCCTCTGATGCGAGGAGGACGTGGGTTCGATCCCGGTCGAGGACGACGAACATTTTTTCAGGGTGAATATCCTGAGATCACCCAAGTAGATAGAGTCCTTGTTTAGGTGAATATTAATGAGGTGGGCGTGGCCGATTAAACCTCAATTTCCACAAATCAGCGTGCAGCATACGCCCCACGTCACCCCCCACCACCCTTCCTCCCCTACCTTCTTGACGTCACAGACGTTCAACCAATCCGCGTACAGAAGACATCTCACGTGACCCACCACCTCATCCCCCTTGTTTTTGGGTGTGGGCCTTTTAATTTGGGCGTTGGCCTTTTAATTTGGGCGTTGGTCTTTTAATCTGGGTGTTGGCCTTTTAATTTGGGCGTTGGTCTTTTAATTTGGGCGTTGGCCTTTTATTTGGGCGTTGGTCTTTTATTTGGGTGGGGCCTGGAATAAAATTAATTTTATCAACCTCTGATATACCCCTGGTGCTGGTGCTAAGCACCAGGGTGAGAGATTAGAGGGGTCCTGATGCTCTCAGCAAAATCCACTTAGGTGATTCTGTCTTACAAGTGAACACCAGTCGATTCGCTTATATTCTACCTAAATCAGCAAGCGGCTTCCGTACTGGCCCCTCAGAGGATTACCTTATTACTAATGCACTACGGATTACCTAATTACTAATTCACTATTGTTTCTAGGGTAACCAAATTTTTCCAAACTCTTTTACAATGTCTTCTACGACTGCTGTTTCAATGTGTATTGTATTGTTTTTAATTTTCAGCTAATGGATACATTGTTTCAATTGATGGGTGTGCAGCTAAGGTGGGGCTAATACTGTCTAAAAGGTTGGGCCTGTACAATCATATACCTGTTTATAAATAAATAAATAAATAAATACAGATGTGTTCTTTACATAACTTAATTTAAATTTTTGTCATGGATGAGGCATTTTCTAACCCCGCTAATGCGGCAGGTTTTGGTGGCGTGAGAGGTTTAGCTAAACAAACAAATCATTCTGAAAAAGAGACAGGTGAATGGTTAAGGGGCGTGAGAGCTTATACGCTGCATAAACCGGTGCGTCATCGTTACCCACGTAATCGAATGCGTGTATATGCGCCATTTGAACAATTTCAAGTGGACTTGGTTGATCTAACCAGTCTGTCAAAACAGAACGATGGTTATAAATTTCTACTGACCTGCATCGACGTTTTCTCGCGCTATGCGTGGGTCATTCCTCTAAAAACGAAGAGGGGACTCGAGCTTCAGAAAGCCTTTCAAAAAATTTTCACACTCAGCAGTGTTCCTGTAAAAGTGAACAGCGATAAAGGGAAGGAGTTTTTAAACAAACACATTCAAGATTATTTTAAAGCACTCGACATCGATTTCTTCACCACAGAATCAGATTTGAAAGCCGTTACGATCGAACGATTCAACCGTACGTTAAAAACGAGGATGTTTAAGTTTTTTACATTTACCAACAAACACAGATACATCGACGTCTTACCGGATCTCGTGTTAAGCTACAACCAACGCAATCACAGAGCCCTGGGTATGGCGCCAGCTGATGTCAATGAACGAAATGCCCCAACTCTATGGCTGAAACAACAGAGTTATTATACAGCAGCACCACAAACAAAGCCAAGGTTGCAAGTCGGTGATTACGTACGTATTTCGAAAGTGAAAAACATATTTGATAAAGGTTATCTTCCAAACTGGACAGAGGAGGTGTTTGAGGTTTCAAAAATCATTTATAGAAAACCTGTTGTGTATAAAATTAAAGATTACGATGGTAGCGAGGTCTCAGGTGTATTCTACGACCAGGAGTTACAAAAG
>JAHWFO010078319.1:26740-58010 GCA_023313115.1 Rhysida immarginata | reverse complement strand
CGAACGGAACTTACTTTCTGGACGAGCCTCGTAAATAAAAAATATCAAGCCCAATTTTTTTAAAAAACATTGCATTTCATCCATATTTTAAAGATACCGTAACTGTAATGACAAGGTGAATAGGGCCAAAAATGGCGTATTCTGTTGCAGACGGCAATGTTTGCCATACTTTGGTTATCTAGAGCAGGGCTGTCCAAGATTTCTGTCCGCGGGCAGCGCCCGTGCACGCGGGTAATTTTCCTTTCCCTCCTGTTGCACATTACGTTGATCAGTTCCTTAAAGTCGAGTTGCTAATTATCAATTCGATACTGTAAAAAAACCCAAAAAAAAACAACAACAAAAAAAAAACCGAGGCAGTTTACCATTTTATTTCCTTCGTGTTAATGTGACAATTTTCTCGATGTCAGGTAGAATTGTATTTTCTTTTTCCCGATAGGACACGATTGCATATTAAGCATTAAGAATCCGATCCGTGTTAAATGAAAAAAAAAAACCAGATTCTCCCACTCCGGTTTAAATACTGGTTCAGTGATTTTATGCTTTTTGGGAATGTGCGCCATGTTATGCGAGACGAAAAACAAGCAAGTATCAGTAACAAAATAAATAATGCCTCATTTAACAGAATCGCCCCCTAAAGTCTGGCAACACTGCATAGGAAAAACTATCCACTCCCCTCCTGAGTTTTGGACTGTCTCGTTGGCTTTGCCCGTGACATGGATATGAATTAGAAACTGGATCGCTCACGCGTATGGGAGGAATCCGTAACCAAAATTGCCTGGCAGCCAGGCAATAAAATCGATAAATTCGGGGACGGATCTCATCCATCGTTCTCAATACAAAACAGTTTTATATTGAGATCGATGATCTCAGCTAATCTCAGCAGCATAAAGAATTTATATTCTATTGATACTATTTAGTATACAGAGCTTACCTTTTCTAATAACTTAAAAAAAATCATTTTATTCTATAATCTTTTAATAATTAGTTGGAATAATGTGGGAGTAAAACGAGCTGAAAATTATTTCAAATGTTTATTTTCATTTCATTTTGTTCTTATTGTAAAATTATATGAATCAAAGTAGAAATTTGAAAATAAAATCCTCATCATTGAAATGATTTGAAAATTATATACATTTTTTTTTATCCTTTATAATATTTTTAAAATCATTTTTAGTGTCGTATGGTTGAAAAATTAAAAGGCAAGTTTGACTCATTTTGTTCTTGCTGTAAAATTATATAAATCAAAATAGAAATTTGAAAATAAAATCCTCATCATTGAAATGATTTGAGAATAATTTACATTATCTTTTATCTATTATAATATATTTAAAAAAAAATCATTTTTGAGTTGTATGGTTGAAAAAATTAAAAGGCAAGTTCGGCTCATTTTGGAAATTACATTTTTAGTAGAAACATTACTGTTGTACCCATAAATAAACAGGTACAACAGTAATGTTTCCATTAAAAATGTAATTTCAAAATTGAGTCAAACTTGCCTCTTAATTTTTCAACCATACAACTCAAAAATGATTTTTTTTAAGTATATTATAATGGATAAAAAATAATGTAAATAATTCTCAAATCATTTCAATGGTTTATTTATGGTAAATGTTACATAAAATCAACTGAAAAAATCTCTGCAGTTTGCATATTTTTTAATGTTATTATATGATTAATAAATTAAAATTTTAAAACAACTTTTATAATTAATTGTGTAAATATACTTAAAATTATTTTTAATTCTAAAGGTGATAATATTTTTATTAAAAACCAGTCATAATTAATTTTAAAAATTTAATGTTTAGATCATTATGAGTTAATTGAAAAATTAAAAACTTAATTTTATAAATAATTTCTCACCTGTATTTTACAATTTTACATGAATTTGATTATGTATTATAAAATGTATTCATGAAATTAATTTTAAGAAATAATTTGAAAAATTAAATAATCCACAGCAATTGTATTCAATGTTTTTTCTTTTCGATACAGCGATAGACCGATCTGAGAAAAAAAATTTTTTCGCATACCGTACCGTGGATATTAATTAGAAACAAATTAATATCCATAACCCATCATGTAGCAGAATAAATGTTATGAATTATACAAACAGATAAAAGTGCCGAAGTATTCCATGCAAATCAAATCATGGCTCAGATTTTTTATAAAAATAATTTGCATGGCTTTCAATGTAAAAACATTAAATGTTAAAACTTTCACTGAATATACACACAGTACCGTACTTCTCTTTCTTCTATCTCGTTTTGTATTGAGATCGATGATAGGAAACGACGATCTGAACAGTATGAAATTTCCGCCAAAAATACACGCGCAACGTTACAGGTTTTTATCCATATGTTACATTATACTAAAATAAAAAGATAAATTTCCTGTTATATGTTATTTCAAGTATATTTATTCAATATTTTCTTAGTCCTTCTCTCGTTAGCAATTTGAGACAGATGAATTTCTTGATACTTCTCTCGTTAGCCAAGCCTGTGAAATACAGCTGCTGAAAGAATTCTCCCCGTTCTTATCGTGTACTACTGCCTGGACCCCGGACTTCCGATTATCTTTTTGGTTACGCATCTTCAACGTTCAGCCCATAGGCGTGAGCGATCCAGTTTCTAATTCATATCCATGGCCCGTGAGCTTTGCCCGCGAGCTTTTATGTTACACTCGGGCGACATGCACGATTTGAACGGCCCTGATCACAGATGGGACAATCAATGCTAAGCGAAGGGAAACAGGGTGACTCTTCAAAACGATTGCAGCACCAAAGCGGCACAGTGGGGCCGCAGGTTAAATGCCATAGCAGGTTAATGCAAAACGTCTTGAATTGCGCTCTTAAATATTTTTCCTGGACTTATAAATATTTATTTTATTCAAGAAAACATTTTAAAAGGATAGTTTTGTTAATTTTTTATCCTTATAATGTATTTTTTTTCTTTGTTTGGAAGATATTTTTATCTATTTAAATTAAGTTTCAGAAATAAATTCATTGTTTGTGTAAGGAATTAATTTTTTGCTGTAAAAATAAAAAAGG
Source organism: Rhysida immarginata (assembly GCA_023313115.1). NCBI lineage: Eukaryota > Metazoa > Arthropoda > Chilopoda > Scolopendromorpha > Scolopendridae > Rhysida > Rhysida immarginata. The sequence continues at coordinate 54,964 of JAHWFO010078319.1, read as the reverse complement.
CGAAAATTTAAAGCGCCAAATTATAAGTTGTAATTAAAGAAAATTAATTTTAAAGCCAAAGTACTGTTTTATATATATTCAATTTTCTACGCATGTTCAACTTTAAACCTTTGACGTCTAAAGTGGTTTTTTTTTTTAATTTACTTAAAAACACATGTATCCATGTTCAGTTATGTCTAAATAAATGAAGAAAACCATTATTAAAAATATATATCGATTGTTTATTAATTAATTATTATAACTTCGCTTTTGAGAGCAAAATGTTGTGACCCAACCGTTGATGAAATAATGGCAAAATATATTTAAAAAATTGCTTTCCTTTAAATTTTGACTAGTATTTTGAATATATATTAACATACTACATTTATTACTAATAAAAAATAATATAAATAAAGATAAATACCATTTTGCATGAATTGGAACAAATCAGTTAATGCAAAAGTCCTATACACACACACTGGCCAATGAATTAGAAACCCGTGATGAATTATTGTACCGATATACAGGGTGTAAATTTTAAGTTGACAAAGCAGAATAACTCGAAAAATAAGCTTCACACGAAAAAATGCGTAGAATCCAAAGTTGATTATTTTCGAGGGGGCATCTGCTGGTGCTAAAATTAGCCCACCCCCCCCCCGGCCCCTGGGGGTGGGGCGGGGGGCAACTTTAAAATTTCAAATGGGAACCCCTATTTTTTATTGCAGATTCAGGTCCTACATAAAAAACTACGTACATTTTGTCTGAAACATTTTTTTTATTTTTGGTAGATGGCGCTGTAATTCAAGAAAATCCATTTTCTCATTTTTGCGTGGAAATAACTAATTTATTATTCATTTCGATTCCTACATTGTTTTAACTACAATGTAATTTGAAGACATTTCGTCAACAAACAAATAACGTAAACATTGGCATTTTTTTCAGAATGTTTACATTTTAAATTCTGATCTTTAGAAGAAAAGATTGTAATTTTTCAACTGTTTTTGTGAGTGTACAACGCCGTATTGCTTTTGAATTTACATTATGAATTATCTTTCTGTGGAAGAAAAAATTGAGATGGTGTACATTTATGGAGAAAGTGGGAGAAATTTTGATAATGCAGTCGCGCTTTATGCTCAGCGTTTTCCTGGCCAAACGCGATCACGGTCTTCTTTTGTTCGAGTTATTAAACAATTTACTGCGGAAGGTAGTGTGAACCAGAAAAAAAGAACCCGTGCAGCTACTGTTTGTGGAGAAAACAATCAAGTGTCAGTCCTAGCTGCTGTGGCTCATAATCCACATGCGAGCACAAGAGAAATATCAAGGCAATCAGGAATTTCACATATGAGTGTTTGGAAAATGCTGAAGCTCCACAAATTTCATCCATATCATGTATCTATGCATCAGGAACTACATGGCAATGACCACCAAAACCGTCTAACGTTTTGTCACTGGGCACTTCAGCAGATGCAAACAAACCAACATTTTTTTGCACGAGTTCTTTTCTCCGATGAGTCAACATTCACAAACCACGGGGAAGTTAATCGACATAACATGCATTACTGGAGTGAACAGAACCCACACTGGATTCGAGAAGTCAACCATCAGCGACCTTGGTCAATTAATGTTTGGTGTGGGATAATTGGCGATAAACTTATCGGTCCATATTTTATAGACGGTAATTTGAATGGCAACAAATATCGTAACCTACTTGAAAATGAACTACCAGATCTACTTGAAGACCTGAGTATTGAACTTCGACAACACATGTGGTTTCAACATGATGGTTGTCCAGCGCATTATTCATTAGTAGCGCGCGAAGTACTACATCGACTTTACCATGGTCGCTGGATCGGCAGGGAAGGTCCTGTGAATTGGCCAGCCAGATCGCCTGACCTTACATCGCCAGATTTTTTCTTATGGGGTTACCTCAAAGATATCGTTTATAAGGAAACGCCAACCACTCGCGAAAACATGATTCAAAGAATAAGAGATGCTTGCGCTGCAATTACACCAGACATGTTATCAAGATGTGTTCAGGAATTTACAAAACGAGTCAATAAATGCATCGAAGTTGGAGGTCATCAATTTGAACATTTAATTTCATAAAACGGCGAGATGCAAGGGATTTAAGGACAACAAGCAGGCCGAAAGTGAGAGGCGAGGGGACTCACTGGAAATACAAGCACCCCGAAATTCATTTACTTGCAAGTATTTGCAAATAAGAAAAAATAAAACGAAAACAATCGGTCCTTTTAAGGACCACCAAATCTTAAACGGGAATAACTTCATCTTTACACAGTCTTTTACTTTTTTACTCTGTTAGTTAATGAGTTCACTCGTTAGTACGTAGGATGTTCGGTTAGTTAGTTAGCTAATCAGTTGATTTGTTTGATAATTATAAAGTTGTGTGGCCTCATGACCACGAAACAAAACAAAATTATCCTAATCCGCGGCAAAAAATAATAAAATAATAACTTTGCGGCAAAATTTACGAAGTAAATAAGTATTTTTTATTTCTCCGTAACCATTTCCACGCAAAAATGAGAAAATGGATTTTCTTGAATTACAGCGCCATCTACCAAAAATAAAAAAAAATGTTTCAGACAAAATGTACGTAGTTTTTTATGTAGGACCTGAATCTGCAATAAAAAATAGGGGTTCCCATTTGAAATTTTAAAGTTGCCCCCCGCCCCACCCCCAGGGGCCGGGGGGGGGTGGGCTAATTTTAGCACCAGCAGATGCCCCCTCGAAAATAATCAACTTTGGATTATACGCATTTTTTCGTGTGAAGCTTATTTTTCGAGTTATTCTGCTTTGTCAACTTAAAATTTACACCCTGTATAAAGCGGGGTCACAGGTCAGAAACGATTGTGATATGCAAATGAAAACAATCATGTGAGGTACATGCTCATTCCAAGCTGCAGGTACAGGGTACGAACAAGATGGTCCCATGATATTCCTTGACAGTCGGGTGAAAGCCAAAGACTACCTGAACATTGTTGCATATCAAGTCCATCCTGCAATGGTGCATTTGTACCCAAATGGTGACGGGTTCTTCATAGACGACAATGCTAATGTCCATCGAGCAAGAATTGTTCAGGAGTGGTTTTCTGAACAAGACACCGAGTTGCAACATCTGCCGTGGCCAGCGCAAAGGCCGGATTTGAATCCGATCGAGAATGTTTGGGACATATTGGAAAGAGACATTCGTCGAAGACATCCGCTTCCGTTCTACTCTGCAGGAACTTAAGGTCTCTCTGACGAATGCATGGTCTGCGATTACCTTACCTGCATTGCAACACCTTGTAGAGTCCATGCCAAACCGCGTATGTTCTGTAATTACAGCCAAAGGAGGGTCAATACCATATTGAACAAAGGTTTCTAATTCATTGGCCAGTGTGTGTATATTACTATTGTGCATTGTGGAGCAACTATGGGGGTCGCTTTCTATTCCTTGATGACACTAAATAAGTTTTACCATCTAAATGTATATCATCACATATTCTAGCTGAAATAATGCTAAACTTTGAAATTGAAGGCTTTCCAGATCTTGAAGGCATATTTCTTGCTATTTGCAATATGATTTAATTATCAAATGACTTTTGTCAGACTGATCTATTTTTGTGTCTTCAGTAAGTATATACAATTGCAAATATCTGAAAAGCTATCACTTCTCATAGGTTTTATTCCTAATTCGTTTCTCAGATCAGAAGATAATGCCGAAAGTTATATATATTTTTTGTGAACTAAATCTGATTCATACCTTCTTTCTGCATAGTATATGTTGATGATTCTTCTGTAATTAGACTTATAATTTCTTGACTTAAAAAATTTTCAAATATTTGGATGAGAGTAACACATTCGTAATTGAAATAATCAGATTCTGGAAAAATACAGAGAGAAAGTCTGGAAGATTCTTTTTTTTTCCCCAAGAATAATTTTGCTTTTTTTGTTCTTTTTTATGATATATTCCTGTTTCATCTTATTAGACACAATTACGTCTGCTTTAGTTCGCAATTGCCGACCATTTAAGTTATGAACGAACTCACCCTCGTCTAAATTTTAAGAATCTTGATCAGAGTTTTTATTAGCTTCCATGATATCGATATCTCTTTGCAAAGTCAAATCGCTATATAAAAAGTAATACTTCAGATATCGTATGCCCCTAACGTGATTATATCCCAAGGCTTGAGCGGCTACTGGGTGCGTCGGCAGGTGGCGGATAGCCGAATATCCTGAGCTGCTTACTTAGGACATCCCCGAATACTAAATAAGGGGACGCAGACCAACTCCCGAACCCAAGGTGTTATGCGACCCGTGCTGAAGGGTGGATGGCACTTCGGTTATAGTGTCTCTAACGGAGCCTCCTGTCTACCTGGCGACACTCAGGAGTATATAGCCTTGTCCCGGCATGCAGGCACTCCCGGGACGGACCGTCTATCCTGCATTTATTACTCCAGTATATGGATTGTAATAAAAACCTCCCCTTACCTGGAGACCCTGCGGGGAAACAGGACTCTACAGGTGATACTGTTGAGGTTGTAATGACCTCAGTTGTGTCACCTGACATTGACAAATTTGCCACTCCCAAACCTGAGGCGCCACCTGCTGTAGAGCGGGAGACCTCGGGTGAGGGTAGCGGCGAATTTCTATCCAAACCACTTTCTAGAGCGGCTAAACGCCGTTTATCTAGGAAGAAAAAGTTGGAGGGCACTAAGGCAGCAACGCCTAAGGCCGGCCCTCTGTCACCTGTTAGGGAGGTGCATACCCCGACCAAAAGACCCAGGTCTAAGGGTAACACTCCTTCATCAGATGATAAGAAGCCTCACAAAAAACCCAAACCTGGGAATTTCAGTGAAGCTCTCTCAACAACGAAAATGGCAGTAGTTCTGGAAGGCTATCCAGACAAGCAGCTCAACGAGCAGCAGTTGGAGGCCTTCCAAGAGCTGCTGATGAACCATATGGGGGACATGCTCTCTGGCACTGGACCCCAATTCAAATACTGCCGTCTGGAGGCCGGAGCTATTATTTTACTCTGTGCCGACCAGAACACAGTTGATTGGTTGACCTCTACAGTCAACCGTATTAACCCCTGGGATGGACAGGTTCTCTTGGTCGGTGAGGCGAAGACAATCGTCAAAACCACCAAGATTATCTTGAAACTCCCAGCGATTTTCAAAAAGTATTCTGGTATGGATATCCTGAAAAGGATAGACATTCAGAATAAGGATATTTCATCCACGTATTGGAATATCCTCAACCTCAAACTTGAGGATCAAAGCGCAACCATGGTGCTATCCATCCCAGAACTGGATGCGAAGATTTTGAGTAACAGAAAATGGCTTTTGTACATTGGACTGTCTCAAATCCAAGCAAAAGTTCTAGGGAAACCCCCTGAAAAGACATCATCTAATGCTGAAGTGCCTGCAAGCAAATCTTCAGCATAAGAAATTGGCTGCTGCCAACCTCAGCAATACCTTCTTAGCTGAGGACATACAGATCGCTCTGATTCAGGAGCCCTGGATTCATAAGGGCGGAATCAGAGGTCTATCCAACTGTGGAGGTAAATTAATTTATGATTTTAATTGCTCTTCTCCCCGTGCTTGTCTGTTGATTAAAAACAGTATTAACGCACTTCCTATGCATCACTTATGTTCTAGAGATCTAGCAGTGGCGACAATTACTCTTCGTCTGGATGGTTTGGATCGTGACATAATATTTGTCTCGGCCTACCTTCCATACGAAGAAACCTCTCCCATCAATGAGGACATCAGGAAGATATGGGAAACTTCGACTTCTCACAAGGTAGCGATCATCTTCGGCTGTGATGCCAATGCTCATCATACCTTGTGGGGTAGCACCGACACCAATCTCAGAGGTAAACTCCTTTTTGATTTTATCCTAGAGAATAATTTAGACTTATTTAACCAGGGTAACAGACCAACCTTCATTACTGCGGTAAGAAGGGAGGTTATTGATGTTACCTTCGGTTCTTCCATTTTGAGGAAATGGATTAGAAGATGGTATGTAGATGAGAAACCATCTATGGCTGATCATCAGCATATCCGATTTTCTTTTATCACTAGTATAGACTGGGATAGAACGTTTAGAGATCCTAAACGGACTAATTGGGTACAATATCGTGAGGACGTTCGTTCTGCGATTTCCGGTCTTCCAACTAGAATTAATGATACTGTTGACCTAGAACTGCGCGTAAATGGGCTGCAGCAGGCCTTGGTACAATCGTATCATACCAACTGTCCCTTGTTGAGGAAGAAATGTAAATCCCACACTGTTTGGTGGAATCATGATCTCTCTCAACAGAGACAAAGAATAAGGAAGCTTTTTAAGAAAGCTAAGAAGACCAACGAGTGGTTAGTATATAAACACGCCCTCGCTGATTACAACAAAGCTGTTCGATCCGCTAAACGTACATCGTGGAGGAAGTTCTGTGAATCAGTCCAAAAGACTGTGGAAGGAGCTAGACTCTACAAACTCTTGAGAAACGACAAACCTATTATGGTCGGTACTCTCAAGAAATCAAATGGTGAATTCACCAGGAACAGTAAAGAAGTCCTTGAGACTCTAATCACGACTCACTTCCCAGGTGCTGAGCTCATCGATCCGCCGGACTTGGAGTGTCTTGACTCTTTTGTTAGGACATCGCGGATTGGATGGGCTGCTGCTGGTGAGGTGATCACCCGTAGCAGGGTCATGTGGGCTATTAAATCCTTTGACCCCTACAAATCACCTGGACCGGATGGAATCACTCCAGTACTTCTTCAGCAGGTATCGGACGTGATCTCACCGATCCTGTGTTCAATCTTTAGAGCTAGTTTAGCTCTAGGGTACATCCCAAATCTCTGGAGGCAGGTCAAAGTGATTTTCATATCTAAACCAGGTAAGACTCGCTACGACCTAGCCAAGAGTTATCGACCCATCAGTTTGTCTTCTTTCATGCTTAAATGCCTTGAGAAGATTATTGATAGGCGAATTCGTGAAGTTTTTGGGACTTCTGGACCCTTTCACGTTAACCAATTTGCCTATCAGGCTGGCAAATCTACGGAGGTAGCCTTACACCACCTTGTGGTAAGGATCGAGAAAACTCTGGAGTATAAAGAGTTTGCTCTAGCTGTATTTCTCGATATTGAGGGAGCGTTTGATAACACTTCCTACGACTCCATTGCTAAAGCTTTAACTGCCAAAGCAATCTCTCCACTAATCTGCAATTGGATTCAGGTCCTCTTAGCGGATAGAGTCATTAAATCTGATTTGTTGGGGGAGGGAATTGTTGCTCGTCCCTCCAGGGGCTGTCCGCAGGGTGGCATTCTTTCCCCCCTGCTCTGGAACCTGGTTGTGGATGACCTCATTTCCTTCCTTAACAATCAAGGTATCTATGCCCAGGGTTACGCGGATGATATTCTCATCTACGTCTCTGGAATCGACAAACGCACCATTTTAGATCTTGTACAAATGGCTTTGTACAAAGTTCAGTCATGGTGTTCTGAGCGGAATTTAAGAGTTAATCCCTCAAAGACCACTCTAGTTCCTTTTACAGGTCGTAGAGAAACCATTTCCAATGATCTCATACCAACTTTGTTTGGCGAGAAAATCATTGTTAGAAATGAAGTCAAATACCTAGGGGTTATCCTCGATAGTAAGTTGACTTGGAACCAACATCTGGATTATAAAATTAATCAGGTTAAAGCTGGACTGTACCGTTGTCGTCGAGCCCTTGGTAAATCATGGGGTCTTACTCCCAAGTTGACTTACTGGCTTTACGTCACGGCGATCAGACCTATTCTGACATATTGCGCACTAATTTGGTGGCGTAAGTCTGAACAACTGACCGTTAGAACCAAACTGGCCTCTCTTCAAAGATTGGCGTGTTTGAGTATAACGGGTGCAGTCTCTACTACGCCAACTAAGGCTTTAGAAATTATTTTATCTCTGACCCCACTTGATATTTTTATCAAAAGTGTAGCCAGGAAAAGTTCTTACAGACTGAGTAATCAAGGACTATGGGTGGACTTCCCTGGGGCGAAGTCTCACACCTTCATTAGCCAGATTTTTACCAGTCACATTCTTCAGATGCCTTCTGATATTGCAATTACTCAGGCCCTTCCTGAGCCCTCGAGCGAGGTCATCATTGACCCCGTGGTAGAGCCAGATGGGTCCCTGCAATTTCCCAAGGGTGCCATTATTTGGTATACTGATGGCTCTCGTCATCATGGCCTTTCGGGCCTGGGCGTTTATTGTGGCGGTCCCAAAACCCTCCGTTTTCGTCGATTGGGTTCTTGGGTAACCGTCTTTCAGGCTGAATTACTGGCCATTATTTACTGTCTGCAGATGTGCATGAATAAACTCTATGTACATCGCCGTATTTTTATACTTAGTGACAGTCAAGCGGCCCTTAAGGCTATTAAGTCCTACAGGGTTAATTCCAAACGTATATTGGAATGTCGACAACTCCTACAGGACCTTTCTTCACACAACAGTGTTACTTTGAGATGGGTTCCTGGACACAAAGGTGTTGTTGGTAATGAAGTGGCTGATACCTTAGCCAAACAGGGTGCCAAGTTTACTTTTATTGGCCCTGAACCTTTCTGCGGTATTTCTAAACAAACTGCAGTTAGAGAGATAAATATCATCTCTCATCAAGAAATGATGGATAGGTGGGATCACACCACTGATCAAACACATGCCAGACTCATGATTAAGAGATCCTCTCTTAGTCTAACGTCAGGCATTCTACAACTTAAAAGAAACAAAATACGGACCATCATTGGCTTTCTTACAGGTCATGATCTACTCCGTAAACATCTACATAGAATAGGAATCCTTCGGGAAGAACCACTATGTTCGAAATGCGGTTTGGCAGATGAAACAGCCTACCACATTCTATTTGATTGTGTCGCTCTAACACATCTTCGCCACTTCACGGTTGGTTTTACCCTTCTTGAAGATATCCACTCGGACCCCGTGGGTAGCTTGACTCACTTTTTAAGTCTGTGCGGCTACCTTTAGGTGATCTTAGTTCTACTTTGGGTTTGGCGCAATATTCCTTAGAGGAATAAGTGCCTTTGCGGTCAACTGCCTTTTGGCTGCTGACTGACAGCCCACTTATAAGATAAGATAAGAACGTGATTATATGAACACACTAATTTTGTTGCAGCAGATTGTCGTCAAATTTTCACTTCTTCATAGTTATTAAATGGATACTGGAGATAATGCTCCAAGCATAAAGTAATGATATTTCAGAAAAAAATGGAAGCAAAAAATTCCACGACCAGGATTCGAATCACCAACCACGAGTATCACGCTCGTTCCTGATATTCGAGCATGATACTCGCGCTTCCTGGTTCGAATTCAGTTCGTGGAATTTTTTCCTTCCATTTTTTTCTGAAATATTAAAAACTTCTTTATAGCTTTATCAGTAAAATAATGCATTTTTATAATATCCATTATAATTTCAAATGAAAAATTTCGAGATTTAGAGATAACCACCCTAAATTACATTCCCTGGCAATTTACACAATCTGTGAAACATGTAATGGCAAATTCTATGTTACAGCCAAGTGAAAAATGAAACTGCCAAACAGATTGCGATCAATTATTAATAGATTTGAAAGAAATGGAAATGGGCAAAAGAAAATCATCCGCAATTGTTGTGAATATCAACGTGCCAACACCTGAAAAATTACCTGAAGAATTAAATTCTATTATGTCGACAGATGGACAAGAAAATGCTGTTGTTTATGTAGCAGGTTATATTGTGATCAAAATTCTTAAGGGCCATTCCTGTGAAAATTGCAAAGCTATGTTCCAACATCCAACTATCGGCCTCGGTGGCTTAGTGGTTGCGTGATCGCCTCTGATGGGGGTGGCCGTGGCCTGGTTGTCTTGTCGATTGGCTCGCTGATCGATGGAGTTAAGCAACTTCAGGCGCGGCCGGCTGCTGGCTGGGTGACAGCCAGTGGTTGAGGACCACTGCTGGGTAGGACGGCTATTTGGGGCACAGCTGTTGGGGGAATTTAGTCTGACCCATTTGCTGAGTGACCAGTGCTGGATGTCCAGCAGCTGGTGATAGCCACTGGCTTGTTCGTCCCACAGCAGATCTTCCATCATGAACCCACCGTGCTTCGGAAGGCACGTTAATCCGTCAGTCCCGGCTGCTACTATCATCTCTTAGCAGTCGTTAGCTACTAGGATGGCCCAAAACACCCTCGAAGGAGTAAGTACTGCAGATTATCCTTCTGTGATAATCTACCCTCTGTACAAGATCAGATAAGATCGACCCCGGCCGAGGACGACGACGATTTTTTCAGGGGGAAAGTCCTGAGATCACGCACTTCTTTCAGAAGGGAAGTAAAGCCGTTGGTCCTGTGTAGTCGTTTGCCGGCTTCACGTTAAAGAACCCTTGCGAGGCAAAATTTGCGGCCCCTATAACGCCGTCCTGAAATGACCATGGCAGCTGAAAAGGACGTTAACACCAAACAAACCAAACCAACATCCAACTAAAGAAATCACTAATGTCAACCAAACTTTTTTGCTTTGGAAATAACATGATGGAAATTCTGGATTAATTAATTCACTCACTCTACCATCTGAGAAATGGGTTGACACGCTCAAAATATGTGAAGATGTCATTAATATAAAAAATTTCAATATTCTACACTTGGAAAAGATAGCCTATGAAAAACCTAACCTTCGTCCTTAGGATGCGCGGTAAATTTTTGAGACTAATTTTAAGGGGGAAAATAGCGTCTTTGACGAAGACAAGTACGGTAATTAATAAAAATAATTTTTAAAAAACGTATTGTCAGAAGTGGGATTCGAACCCACGCCCGGAGAACCGGACTGCGACCTGAACGCAGCGCCTTAGACCGCTCGGCCATCCTGACATAGAAAGTATAATTCCAATTACTATTGAAGAATGAATTCATTAGTTATCAACAGATTAAATGATTATTATATTCATTACAATTCGTTTGATTGGTTTAAAGGTTGTCCTGAGAAACTGACTTTGGGTCTAAACATATTTGCTGAAATCAAAATTTTTCAACTGTGAAATGGTTCAATGAAAATAAAATTAAAATTAAAAAAACCAAGGAACAAAAAAAAATTAAAAAGTAGCACATGTATGAACTTGAACGTGTCACTAAATATTTGTTTTCATTATATTTTTATTTGTTTTTAATTACAATTAAATTCGTTTGTATTTTACTCAGCAAATTTCTCCTCTTTGTATATTGAAAATTCTGAAAAAAAAACTGTATTTTTTTTTAATTGATCTAAAAAAAATATCTCAATTTCAGCAATGGAGTCAGCTCCTCTTCTTCAAAAAAAAATTTTCTGGGTATATTACAAGCACAGATTAACTATAACAAACTAATCTCTGTTTACAAGCTATTAAACTTGATCTGCAAAGTAACATAGATGTTTATTAAAAATGATTCATTTAATGTATTTTGTCAAATTGTAAACCGATTGTTTGAAACTTCAAGATTAATCCAGTAACAGTATTCTTTTCTTTAAAGATTAAAAATGTTAATATACAGGGTGATTATAATTAAAGTTTAGGTTTCAAAACGCTATAAAAAAGAACCACTTAGTAGAATGACGTCCAATTGGAACGGAATGTTATTGAAGAAGGGGGAATTATCATCCTTTCATCCCATACGGCGAGTCTCCTGGAAGGGGGAGATGCGAGCTGGAAATCCATCTGGAAATCCAGAAGGGGGAAAGCTTATGGCATAAGAAAAAAAAGTAGGTCCAAATTTTAGCAACAGATGGCGTTGAAAGCGTCAGAATATGTAAATGAAAATACCTGTACTGCGCACGACTCATTTCATTTGTTATAAAAACGCCAGGTACACGGTTTTCCTCATTTCGCGTCCGAGAAGTTTGCCATGGGTGTCTCATTGAAGGACTGCGCTCTGCTTGTAAAGCTTTTTTACAAGAACAAGGATTCTGCACCAGTAGCTCTGCACCAGTAGCCAGTCTCCCGCAATTTAAAAAACCGATTTGATGGACGCTTTGCACACTGAACAGTACAGCTGGTTTAACGTGTAACTTAGCTGTAAGGTGTAACTTACACCTTAGCTTTTGTTTTACGATTCATTTGTCATTTGTAGTCGAAATTCTGACGCTTACAGCGCCATCTGTTGCTAAAATTTGGACCTACTTTTTTTTCTTATGTCATAAGCTTTCCCCCTTCTTTAATAACATTCCGTTCCGATTGGACGTCATTCTACTAAGTGGTTCTTTTTTATAACATTTTGAAACTTAAACTTTAATTATAATCACTCTGTATTTCACGAACATTGCTCAACAACAACGTTGTTTACGTTCAGAGAACTATAGAGTTGCTGGCGTGGCCAGTCACTGTCACTTCTATTTGCTCCATAGGATTGCCTTCAATTGTCCCATCTGTGTATCGTTAATCTGTGCTAGACACAGATATATTGCCTTTACTATATATCTGTGGTGCTAGAGCTTTAAGGGAACACTGATACGAAAATGGAGGGTGGGGAGGGAAAGATCGGGAAAGCAGCAGCTGGAGCCTGCTGTCATGCACGTGGTTAAGGTTCCCTCCCTATCAGTGCTGTGGACACATCCAAAACTGCAGCGCGCGCAGTGAGCTCGGGGCATTTTCGTGGGAAGCGGACAGTATATTTTTTTAAAGGACAACTCCACTGAAAAAATCGATATCACTTGATTATTTCAATATGAAAATCGCAATTAAAGTGTGAAAAATGCTATTTCCGGTCATTTTTAGGGCCATTTTTCTTTAGTATAATTGAATATTGCGTGTTAGTAATTTGTGATGATAACACGTAAACAATGTATTATTCACAACCGCAATATATTCACAACCGTCCCTTCCCCTTCTAAAATCCTAATATTTCAGGTAAGATTGTTGAATTAATAATTATATAAATATTTGATGTTAATAGAAATTAATATTTTAATAATTTTGTAACTGTCCTCTTTTTTAAAGAATTGGAGGATCGTATCTCACTTTCAAATGAAATAAGCTTAAATGAAGTGCAGCAAAAAATGTATATATGTAATTTAATAGGCGTGCAAGGAAGTCCTGTGGTGGCCAATCAGATTTTTTTTAATATTAGTTTCAACAAAATAAATTTCCGAACGTAACTGCATCCTACAAAAATTGCTGATAGTGGCTGCCATTCTTTTAGAACCAAAATGGCAAACCTCTAATCCACAAGGAGAATTGAAATACCGTATACGTACTTCGGGTACCAGCTGAAAATGACAAGAGAAAAAGAAAATAAAACTTCGAGTATTTAAAGACTGGGAGGGCAAACTGCCAAGAATATCTCCCATTGGTTACGAAAAACGGATATTTTTTATTCTGTTAGAAGGAAAGCCCTCATTAATTTTCATATTTAACAAACGACAAGCAAAAATGAATAGTTTAGGTTAGATGAATAGCTTAAATAACCTAAATATAAATTTAAAAATTATTTATTGCATTACCAAATTGATGTGATGGCTCATATGTGTCAGTAAATGGAGTGGAAATAAAGTTTTTTACAAAATTTCTATATCCATTTATATCAGTTTCCGGTTGCCTTGATTTGTATTTATTTCCATTTAAAGAATTATTTGCTTTATCCTTATTCAACACGTTTGCTATGTCTTCTTTTTTATCACGTTTCGGGTAGATGTTTTCATCAGCTCGTTGTAGATTAAGCTTGGAAGAAATTTGTGAAGATTTTTTCTTTTTTCTAACTTCAATACTGTTCTTAGAATCCATACTTTTACCTACAAAATCAGAAAAATACAAAAAAAATGCATTTTTAAAACTAACCTCAAATAAAAATGTTTCAAATATAATTTACACAAAAATATACTTCAGTACATAGAAGGGGAAAGAAAATTCATACACTACGGAGGGTTGTTCAAGAAGTTTTGTCTCCTGATCTGTAACTTTTTTATTTGTTAACCGATTTTCAAAATTCTTTTTGTATTTAATACTTAAATTTGTTCTCTATGTAATGCACTATTCACTTTTCGACGTAGTCCCCATCCCTTTTCATGCTTTGCGCCAACGCGTGACTAGTCAGCTGAATCCGTCGGAGAGGAATTCCGGGGATGTTGTCGAGACGAGGATTGAATGGCATCTTTCACCTCATCATGTGAATACAATTCATGTCCCTTAAAGTGCTCTTTCTTCTTTGGGAAGTGGTGAAAGTCGCAGGTTGTAAAGTCTTTCAGTTTTAAACTGCAGTTTTTCATCTTTGAAATGTAGGTGCTGCAACGCCTCTCGTGTATGGCGATTGTGTGTGTTGGGGCGTTATCGTACTGCAAAAGAGGGTTTAAAGCTGCCATTCAATCCTGGTGTCGACAACAACCGCGGAATTCCTCTCCGACGGGTGCACCCGACTAGTCACGCGTTGGCGTTGTTCCGGGGTGAAAGGGCTTGTGGGGCCTTCATCAGGATAACACATAAGGACCATAGAAAGAGACGGCTTCTTTCTACTGACCTGGTAACAGTAACATGAGACTCGTGCATTGGACCAAAGCTGGATGCCCTACCAGTAATTTCTATCTTTGTAGCCCTCGTGCTTCGGAGGGCACGTAAAGCCAGCAGTCCCTGCTTCTACTGTCATCTCCTAGCAGTCGTTATTTTATCAATGGGATGGCGCAAAATTCCCTCCTAGGAAGAGGTGCCCAGATCATCACACAAGCGATGACCTACTTTCATGGGCGGATTGACGTATAAGCTAAATAAGCTACAGCCTAGGGCCTCACAATCTGTAGGCCTCTTCTGTAGGGGATCACAATCTTAGTTTAACATGGTAGAAGCTTCATATAGCTTAGGGCCTCATCAAGTCTAAAATCGACCCTGCCTACCCTCTGCACCTGAAGAAGAACTCTCTAGATATTAGTTTTTCTGATCATTGGGTACGTTACGAAGTACTCAATGATCAGAAATTAAATAACCTGCCTAAACTGTGATTTATAGATATTTATAAATATTTCCACATTCAAGTCATTTGGTGCAGATGTCCACGATTACAAATTTTTCGAGGTGAGAAAATCAGTTTATTTTTATATTAACTAGATTAGTGCAGTAACAATAATCTATATATACAGGGTTACAGGGAAAGTCGACCTAGATATTTAAGGACGTTATTATTTCGGTCGTTGCCGATAGATTTGACCATATAACCCATTGTCGGTTAATCGTTTTCTAGATATGCGACTTTTAAAAGAAAAAATATAATTTTTTGCTCTAATTTCAACTTTTTTTTAATTTCCAGACTCTAGGGTCCAATTTTTTGCTGTTTTTACGTAGGGGTATGCAAATTTATAAAAATAAATAATAAAACTTGAAACAACTTGCTATCGGTTTAAAGTAGCTGCCCGATAACTATTTGAATGTAGATGTTTTCACTTAATGTTTCCAAGTTTGAAGCAGGTTAATTAAAAAAAGTTCTATGGAAGATATATTGCAAATTATTTTAATAACTTCTACGTCTTTTTAACTATCCAAAAAGGTATAATACTCTTAGTTAAGTAGGCAAATCAAACAAATAATGTTTATTTAAAACTAAAGAATAACAGAATGACCTGAATAAAATAAAAAAAACATAATTTTTGAATACAAGTATTTTTTATTAATCAGAATTCATATTCTACATGGCCGACCCTGTTTCTAACACAAATTCTTATTCGTTTTCGTAATCCGCTTTTCACGACCCCAGTTGTAAGATGCCGCCTCATTTCATCAGCTGCATTATTTATTTTCTATCTCAAGATATCTACATTTTTAATTGCAGTTGGCTGGTCTTATACCAAAGTTTTCATATGACCCCACACAAAAAAATCCATTGGTGTTAAAGCAGCTCCTCGCCTGCCATGGTATGGGTCCACCCCTTCCAATCCATTTATTTGGGTAATTCTCGTCCAACCACACTCGAATACTTCTCCTGTAGTGAGCTGGACAGCCATCGTGTTGAAACCACATGTTTCGTCTCAAGGCAAGAGGTAAGTCTTCCAACAAAAGGGGTAAATTGTTCGTCAAAAATATTTTCATTCTCCTAGCCGTTCAAATTATCTGGCAGAAAGAATGGTCCAATCAAATAACACTGGTCAACAAAATTTAAGATTTTTCTTGTGACAAAATGAAAATGGGTGATTTTTGGTAGTATTTATTCTGCTGATAACGAATATAATTTTTAAATTTCTCTAGCACGCACAGCGTTCTTGTTTTACAATGAAACATTTTTAAATCATTCAGTGTTTGGGGCCTGGTAAATTTCCTTGCGGCCCCAAAATATGGATACTTTAACAATGTAGCCGCTTCTCTTCACTCCCATTACTTTAACATAGAAGTCGCGATGTGCATAACTTGGAAACTTGACGTGATAGAAAAAATCTAAAAGCAGATTCGGATTCTACTTACAAATTACTACTAAGAACACTTTGTGTGGTCTTAGTCACAAAATGTGTGTTGACTAGTGTAATTGGAAATTATTCCCATCCACACATTGAAACTAAATCTTTTTTGTGACCCTTTTGGTCTCTTTTGTTAGGATTGCCTTCCTCTTTAGAAGCCCAGTAGTGGGCATTTTGATAGTTGGTTATAACATCGTTGTCAAATTTTGATTCGTCTGTCCACAGAATTTTCTTAAAAAAGATACATCTTCGACATCAATATTGAGCATAAATCTGCAGAAGTCTAGTCGCAGAAATTGATCGTCTTCGTGCATTACTTGCACGGGGATATAGTGATAAGGGTATAGCGCAGCAGTGAATTACAAACCACACCCTCCACTGCGAAATACCGAGCCGTCGAGCGACAACATTCGTAGATGTGGTTGGGTCTTCTTCAAAGAGATGTCGTATTTCTTTGTCTTCGTCCCTGTCATGGATTCTGGATCTTCCCATGTCAGCCCTTCGTCTGAGAACAGAACCAGTTTCTCGTAATCTTCGATAAGTTCCATCAAATACGCTAACGTCAGATACTCGGCGAGCAGGATAGCGTGCGATGTATTCATCACGAGCACGCGAAAACACTCCTTCACAAAAACCATAACACATTAGAATGTCAGCGTATTCCTTCATTTATGATGTATGATATTCTTCATATAAAAATTAAATTAATGAATTGTCACTAATTGATCAATAATTTAGTGGATTTTTTAATTGAATCATGTATTTTGTCATCAGGAGTAAGTAAGTGTGCAAAATTTCAAGTCAGTCGGTTAATAGGAAGTAACTTTAATATCGATTACAAAATTCCACCCAACACAAAGCAAGTAGAATAAAGTATGTTAAAAACAAGATAAGAGAAGAAAAAAGGGTTTTTCAAAACACGCTTTTATAATGTTTTATTATTATATCTCTTCAAGCCGGCGTCAACAATTTGAAAAACTAATTGTTTGATCGAAACAATTAAGCAATTCGTATAACAATCGTTCCTCCGACTTATGGAGAGACGACTGAAATGAATTGTTGCCCTAGAACACGAACCATTGAACCGATTTGAAAAATGTTTCATTTAACATGCATTCTCATCGGTCCTGTGTATGGGTATCAAATTTCAGCTCTCTAGCTTGTCGGGAAGTTGGTCTAATATTGGTTACAAGATTTGACGGATACACAAACCTACAGAAAGCAAGTTGAATAAAAGCGTATAATAATAAACTAAAGCGTTTAAGTCAATGACGTATATTAAAGATAGACTCAGAATTCTATTGTTAACAGCGGCAAAAAGTGAAGCAAATTGAGCCATGGCAGTTCTGGGCAGGAGTGAGCCGTGGAGTAATTAGCTGTCTGGCTGCTTTGTTTTTGAAGATTTTGGGCCCGGGGAATAATTAATTCAAAACCATTCCTCAAAGTTGTTCTGCGTTCAACTGTACAAACAGACACTAAAAAGGACCAGGAATCATTTTCCACAACCATAAATCAAAAATACGTAACTAAAATGAAAATACGTAAATGAAAATACTCTCATGTTTAGCCATGTGTTTTGCATCATCTTCACTCACTTTCGGCCATGACAGTTCTGGGCATGGAGCTTCCCAATTTGCTTCAACTAACAACAATAGGATTCGGAGTCTATCTTTAATGTACGTCATTGATCCACAGCCCACTAGATAAAGGCCTGAATGCTGTTTTCAAAATGGCGGCGCTCGCAGGCGGACTTTCTGTGTGAAATAAGCTGAAATAAATAAATTATTTCATAAATTTGCTTTAATTTTCTTACAAAATCTAACCAAAATAATTAATCTATTACAGGAACTAATTTTTGCAGATTTCTAAAACCATCATGTATGGTTGCGAAATTTTTTATAGAAAAAATGTTCTTTCTCTTCCTCCATAGATGGCTCTACTTTGAAAAAAATGAAACTATATTTATTTGCACGTATGTTGCCATTCTTTTGATTGAAACATAAAGCCATTAAAATAACAAGTTCAAAAACTTAGATGTCGTTAGAAGATTAAAGCAAATTTGTGAAATAATTCTTCTATTCCATCTTATTTCACACAGACAGTCCGCCTGCGAGCGCTGCCATTTTGAAAACAGCACTCAGGCCTTTATCTAGTAGGCTGTGGTCTATCTTTAATATACGTCATTGGTTTAAGTTACACGTTAACGTGAAACGCCAGTGACCTTTCAGTACGTGAATGACGTTGCAGAAACGTCACTTCCGCATAATATCTTTACGTTGACGAGTAGAGTTCACGGATCTTCGTGTAAGACGCGAGTGACGTTTCCATTCATAGTCTATAACAATGATCAGTGCTTTCTTCTATTGTTGTAGCCTATGCATTAACAATAATATTTCAGTAACTTAAATTGGTTCTGTAGGGCCTTAACATTACTAAAAATACTGCACATTTAAATGAACAAATAGTACATTAAAATAAATAAATGCATAAAGCAAGCCAGGTTTCTTTACTTTAACTATTCATGTATTTAAATTTTCTATTTCATTAAAAAATATTATCATAAATAACATCTTAAATAAAATTTTAAATATTGTAAAACATTTCAATTTTCGTCTTAAAAATTATTTGTTGAGAATATTATTATATTCCCTCATTATGGGGGCAATAAATGTATTATTATTATTATTATTATTATTATTATTATTATTATTATTATTATTAAATTATTATGTATGTTTGTTGTAATTTTCTTCTCTTAATGATCCTGCTTTCGGGCAGCTGTCTTTTGGAGGTTATCTTCATTTTGTATAATGATTACTATTTATTATTTTAGTAATGTTTGTTCTAATATGTTATTATTTTGCTATAAATATTATAATAGATTGTTAAGTTTCATTAGTTCTAAGTCTTTTTACATCTGGCACTAATTTTTTATCTTCCTTTGCTTTTTTTTTTTTTTTTCTGACCTCAGGCTCAATCTTGCCGATTATTTAATCGTGCAACTATAGCTATTAGGCTTGATGTTTCTTCTTTATTATAAGCTTTTTATAACTTTGCTGTGTTAGTTTGTTTAGGTCAAATCTTGTAATCAATATTAAACCAACTTTCCGACAAGCTAGGGAGCTGCAATTTGACACACTTATGCAGAATCGATGACAATTTATGATAAAGAAAAAAATTTTCAAATCGGTTCATTGGTTCGTGTTCTAATGGTACTAACTCATTACTACGAATTGATTGTTGTAACAATTGGACATTTCGTTATGGCGAGAGGTAAATGTATCTATTGTTTATTGTTGCAAAATTAAGCTGTATTGTTGCCACTAAATAAAACATTATAAAAGCTTGGTTTGATAAAACCTTTTTCCTCTTATTACTTTAGTTTTTAGTAACCCCGATTTTTGGCTTTGGCCTGTTGGGGGCGACTCTCTTTAAGATGTCGTACATTATTATTATTATTATTGTTTGGGGAAGCCAAACTCGGATCTAGTCCGGAAGCCAATCCCAGAGGCGGACCCAAAAGAGACTCAAATGCGAAGGAGGGAGAGTTATGCACTCGCGGGAGTATTGATGTTTGAGTGTAGGAATTTCCTTACTATGTGACAGGTGTTTAGAATTGTGGCTTTCTGTAAGGTTTTGTATAAGTGTGGGTTTAAATTTAGTGTTGACAGGCTTTTGTGTAGCGAGTGTGGAATAACCCCAGTGGCAGAAAGAACGATAGGAACAATATGTACTCTGTTAACTCCCCAAAGGCGTTTTATTTCATGTGCAAGATCCGTATATTTAGTGATTTTGTCAGTGTATGTCTTTTGTAAATTGTGTGTGTTGGGGATGGAGATATCAATTATGTAAGTCACTTTGTTTTGCTTATCTACTAGTGTAATGTCTGGTCTGTTATGAGGGATAGTTTTGTCAGTGATTATAGCTCTGTCAAAATATAGTTTATGTGTGGTGTTCTCTAAGACAGTGTCAGGGATATATTTATAGTAAGGAGTGTGAATGTCCCTTAGCTTGTGTATCTTAGCTAGATGTTGATGTTTGATGTTGGCTACCTGTTTATGTCTGTGTAAATAATTTGTCTGCGTGAGTATTTTGCAACTGGATATGACGTGTTGGATGGTTTCCTCTGCGATATGGCATTTCCTGCAAGACCCGTCAGTCGAATCTTTGATAATATGTTTACTTTAGCTTTTAGTGTTAATAACCTGGTCTTGTATGGCAATCATGGTTCCTTCAGTTTCCCCAAAGAGGCTCCCTTCACTCAACCAAAAGTTCGACGCTTTTTTGTCGACGTGTGGCTGGTTGAGGTCAGAAGGATGTCTACCGTGGAGTTGCTTTCCGAGCCATGATTGAAGTTTAGTGCATGTTGTAGGAATGTTATGGGTATTCTGCATGCTGTTCAGATTCAGAGGTGTGTATTTTGTATCAGCCATGCAGACTGGTTTGTGTAATGGTGATGTGTGTTGTTTAGAATAAAAGAATTCTCTGAGTGACTGAGTCTGTTTCTGGTGTAGATCTGTTATGTCAATAAGACCTCTGCCTCCCTCTGAACGAGGCAGGGTGAGTCTTTCAATAGCTGTGTATGGATGGTGCTTTCTGTGCTTTGTAAGCAGTTTACGTTGTTTCCTTTCAAGTCCCTCACGATCTGTGTGTGTCCACTGTATGACTCCAAATGAGTAGGAGAGTATTGGCGTGGCATAAGTATTGATGGCCTTGATTAAATTTCTGGAATTTAAATACGTTTTAAGTATTGTCTCTAGCCTATGAAGATATTGTTTAGTGAGTGTATTCTTTATGTGTTTGTGCTCCAGAAGCTTGGCTTGCTTAAATCCTAGATATTTTTAAAATTCGTCATTTTCCATAGCAGCAATGTGATCTGGTTCATCTAATGTGAAGCCCTCTTCCCTGAGTACTCCATTTTCAATGTGAATGGTTTTGCATTTGTCCAACCCAAATTGCATTTGTATATCTTTTGAAAAGGTTTGTGAAATGTCAAGTAATTGGTGCAGTTGTGTTTGTGTGGAGGCGTAGATTTTCATGTCGTCCATGTAGAGTAAGTGTGAAAGCGTGTAGTGGCAGCTTTTATTATGTTTAATTGTGTAGCCGTAAGTTGTGCTATTCAGTCTGTTGGAAAGTGCATTTAGTGCAAGACAAAACCAGAGTGGGCTCAGTGAGTCACCCTGGAAGATGCCCCGGTTTATCTGTATTTTGTCAGTCGTGATGGTTTCACTGTTGAGTGTGAGGTGTAGTGTAGTTCTCCAATGCAGCATTGTACTTTCTAAAAATGTGATAAGTGTAGGGTTTATTTTATATAATCGTAGTGTATATAAAAGCCATGAGTGTGGGACACTATCAAAGGCCTTTTTGTAATCAATGTAGTCTGCATGGAGGTGTCGATGTTTATTGTGAGTTTGCCGTAGGATTACACTGTCTATCAGGAGTTGCTCCTTACAACCCATGTGATTTCTACGGCATCC
Organism: Rhysida immarginata; assembly: GCA_023313115.1. Lineage (NCBI taxonomy): Eukaryota > Metazoa > Arthropoda > Chilopoda > Scolopendromorpha > Scolopendridae > Rhysida > Rhysida immarginata. The sequence continues at coordinate 33,074 of JAHWFO010078319.1, read as the reverse complement.
CTTTTGTTGCTCAGTGAGAATGTTGTTTGTATCTATGTGTGTATAAATTTTGTTTGCGATACAGGCAGTTATTATTTTGTAAAGTGTAGGCAGGCATGTGATAGGTCTATATTGTGTGGGATCTGTAGTGTTATGTGACTTTGGTACCATGTAAGTTATTCCTTGTGTGAGGAAATGTGGCAATGTCTGTGATGTTTGCAAAGTGTTGGAGATCTGTTTTGCAAGGGCCAGATGCAAACAGGTGAAGCGCTTATACCAGAAGTTCTGAATCCTATCTACACCTGGAGCCTTCCAATTGTGAGTACGTTTAATGACTTGTGAGAGTTCGTCTGCTGTTATGTCAGTATAAGGCATGTTTGATAGTGTGAATGCTAATTGCTCCTCTTCTTTGATCCAGCTAGCTTCCCTATTATGTTCAACTGAGACAGACCAAAGAGACGACCAATAATGTTGGAGTGCTGTTTGTGTTGGCAGACCAGTGTTTTGTGTCTGTGTATAATCTTTGTTTAACTGCTTATAGAATGTCTTCTCATTGTTTGCGAATAACTTGTTCTGCTGTTTGCGCTGAGTGCATGTTTTTTATCTCTTCAGGCGTTGTGTTTTTGCAGCTAACTTTTGTTTTAATGTGTCCATATATTCTGTAATGTGTTGATTGTGCTGCTCATGTCTGGTGTGTGTTTTAATCTTCTTAAATAATTGTCTGAGGCGTTTGTTCTGCTTTGATGAAGTGTTGTTTTAGTGTACTGTGTAAGTCTACCTAACTGCTTGTGGATTTCGTCAATCTCAGACTCAATCCGCTTTTGCCATTTAGGTTTCTGTTGGGTATATAATTTTTGTGTGTTCTTATGAATTGGTTTCCTACCCAGTGTGGATATAACTGTAAGAGCCCCAGCGTACATAAGTAGGTGTATGTATTCTAAAGATAGATTTTCTTCAATGTACTGTGGTAAGATATATGTGTTCATGTAAGATAAAATTTCCCCTGTTTTGCTGTTTATGTTTATTTTAGGTATACCTGGTCTTTGTGTGGGATCTGTTCCCGTGTAAACTGTAAGGTATCTTTGTAGGGTGTCATTTAATGTTTCAATAAGTTTGGTATTCATGTTGTGTTGTGGATGAATATCATGGTGAAGTTCATTGTTGAGTGTGTGTCCTACAAGTTCATTAGTGATGTCAATGTTAGTGTTTGATTCTGTGTGTTGAGTGTCGGTTTGTGTAGATGTCTCGTGTTCTTGTAGCTGCTGTGCAACTTCTTGCTTTATTTTCTGTAGCGTGGGTAAGGGTATTAAATTGTTCATAACAATTGTGCGACGCTGATCTGCAATGCGTTGTTCAGTGACTGTGATGTGAGGATATGTCTCTTTGAAAATGTTATATAAGCGTTGTCTGTACGCTGTAATGTCAGTTTCCAATTTAGTGACTGCGTAGTAGGCTCGCATGATAAAACAGTTTATGTCATTGGTCCATTTCATGCGTTGGCGTGGCTTGCCTGCCTTAGTGGTCAAGGGCAAAGAAGCTCTTGAAACACTAGGGACAGGTTGTGGCAATGCAGTAGCCGAACAGGGATTGGTGCTGCTTTCGCCACCAGTGGCCCTGGGAGATTGTAGCATATTTTTCGAACGTGAGCCTCTGCCTAACCCACGAGCGCGGACCTTGGTAACCCGGGTGACGTCCGAGCCGGTATCAGATAACGCACTAGCACTAATCATAGTGATCACCAATAACTGGGTGGTCCTGTTAGCCATCTCCATCATCAGCAGGCCCTTGGTTGATGTAATCAGCTCTTCAGCCCTACTGGGTCATCTGGACCCTCAAGATTAATCTAAGGGTAGAGCAGATCAGACCTGTTAACCAGGGCCATCTCTCTAAGATGTTGCCCCCCTCGTACGACGCGGACGTAGGACCACACGAGGGTTATTATTATTTTTATTATTATTATTATTATTATTATTATTATTATTATTATTATTATTGTTGTTGTTGTTGTTGTTGTTGTTGTTTGGGGAAACCAAACTCAGATCAAGTCCGGAAGCCAATCCCAGAGGCGGAGCCAAAAGAGGGCCAAAAGCCCAAGGGACTCAAATGCAAGGGACGGAAAGTTACGCACTCGTGGGAGTATTGATGTTTAGGTGTAGGAATTTCCTTATTATTATTATTATTATTATTATTATTATTATTATTATTATTATTATTGTTATTGTTGTTGTTAAAATTTATTATCATAAATAGAAATATTTTTTTAATATTTAATATTTTCATAAATAACTGTTTTGATTATTGAAATATTATAATATTGAATGAATGAATGAAATTGTTTATTCCTGAAGAGAAATCGAGATCCGAAACTGCTTATGGCACCAAAGCTGTATTGAAATACATAAAACTACAATACCAAAAATGGGCCAGGAACAGTTAAAAACATCAATATCCAAATCGTCCAAACAATCAACACATTATTTTTTCATCTGAATAAGATACACAAAAACCTCTTTTTTCCTAATATGTCTTCCCAATCTGCCAATAAGCCCAAAACGCTGTAGTGCCCGGGGAATAACTCCATCTACTTGGGGTCCAAATATGCATTTGCTATCAATGATCATTTACTATTCCCAAGTCTTTAATTTGATATACAGTGCTCCCTCTATATAACGGCACTCTACATAACGCCAAATTTATAACTTTACATAATTGCAAGTCCATATAACGAAGTTTTTTTCCGGAAAATAAAAATTGCAAACTCATTCATGCCTGCAGTTTTTATTTTCCGGAAAAAAACTTTGTTATATGGACTTGCAATTACAAATTTGGCGTTATGTAGAATCCCGTTATATAGAGGGAGTACTGTACCCTACTATTTTTCTTCTTTATCTTGAAAGAAAATGGGTTGGTTTTCTTTGTAAGAGTCATCATTTTTCTTTTGGATAAATTATATTTTAATTCATTTTTTATACAAAGTGCATAAGCTGTCATCATCTAACTGTAGCTCATTTTGTCAATATGTGAATTGATTTCTTTTGATAATTTTATGTCGTCAGCATAAAGGAGATTATTCATTTTTAATTTATATGTAAGCTCAATATAAATATAAATAAATAAGGTCCCAACGGACTAACCTCCGGGATTCCTATTGTTTGTTTATATCCTTCCTTATGTACAGGTTTGTGCATAACCTTTTGCTAGGGGTCTGGAAAATAAACAAAACTAAGTGGAATGTTCTGCGGTTGATAATCAAAAAGTACGTTTATTTCTGCTTTTATCACATCAATATTTAGTGAGGCCACCACCTGCTTCTCGAACAGCACGCATCCGTTTCAGGTAGGAGCGGAGGAGTGTCTCAAACAGAGCAGTATCGTACTCCATGTCCTTCAGCACAGATGTCAGGTGTCCCACAGGTGTCAGGTGGCAGTTATCATAACCTTTCTTCCAATTGTCCGTCCCCCATCTATCCGATCGGTTTAACTTGTTCGCAACCCATTTGCGATTAATAAAAGACGCACCTGCTTCCATTGCCTCTCGATATGCATTTGCACGAACTCTATCCATGAAACGCTGCTCTTCACTGTCATTTATTAAACCAGCCATATTTGTTTGATACCAATAAACGCACAATGAACTACTCTCTGCCGAAGCGTCATAAGAGTGTGCTACAACGCTGCGGTTTAAGTCGCAGCCCCCTAGCAAAAGGTTATGCACAACCCCGTACAGGGTGGTTATAAAATAAATTCGCCTATTCAGAGCCCTCTAGAGCCCAATCTAATGAACCGATTGGGATGCAAATAGAAATGTAGGCTATTCAGACCATGGGGGAGAGAATTCCTGAAAGAAAAAAATTAGTGCAAATTCCACCAAGTGAAAATGTGGCGCTGTGGAATGACAAATGGGGATTTTAAAACTAGCTTTATTGTTTTAAACAAGCAGGCAAGGTTTTTGTTTGATTATAGCATATGTTCGTTCTCAATATTGGCCTTATTAGCAGAAAGTTTATGCAAATTAGAAAGTCAACATACTCAGAACGGAACAGATTGGTAAAGATACCCATTCATTCATTATGTCCAGTGAAAAACTTTCACGAAAGATCATGGTTTTAAACAAGAAAGAACGCGCGCTGTTATTAAAGATTTTTTTACCAGAATGATAGCAGCAGTCCAGCTGCATTGCGAGCATATCGTCTTCTAAAAGGACTGCGAAGAGGGTCCATCTCAAATACTGGGTAGCGAAAAATGATAAAGAAATTGGAATCGACTGGCGATTTGGCTGTCGCACCAGGAAGAGGACGGCGCAAGATAGCAGACGAAGTTGTTGAGGACGAGGCTGTTGCAGTGGGGGACAACAGAGCTTCCTCTTCTCAACATTCTGCAATAAGTGCTCGAGCAACAGCACGCGAACCGTCCATCCCTGCTTCAGTGATTTGCTTATCGATTTCTGGAGAGGATAATTGTTGATGACCTGTGGCCGTGGAATATTCTATGGTCAGACGAAGCACATTTCACTCCAGAAGGAACGGTGAACACGCAGAACTGCCGCATATGGGGTCCTCGCTCCCCCATGTCGTGCATGAAAAGCCATTACATTCTGAATACGTGACTGTGTGGTATGGATTCACCGCTGATTTCATTCAGGCCCCTTTTTCTTTGAGGAAGTGATACAGCGAGGTCCTCTAAGATGTTCTGTGACAAGTGCACGGTATTGTGAACTTCCTTCACAGCGTGTGATTCCTGCCTTGCCAGAACGACGATGTTTGGAAACCACTGTCTTCGTTGCAAGATGGAGCACCTCTTCATATTTGTCGACAACTGAAAGAACTGCTTCGTGCCAACTTTGGAGATGATCGTGTGATCGCTAAGATCAGCATTAGACTTAGAAATTTTCCAGATGCGTGGCCTCCACATTCTCCGGATTTGAACCCGTGCGATTTTTGGCTCTGGGATATTTGAAAGATCGGGTCTATCAACAAAGCGTACGGACTGTGCCTGAAAGCCAGCATTAGACGACATATCTCAGACATTTCCCGGGAGACACTTCATACAACAATTAATCATGCTATGCTACGCTTCCAACATGTCACTGACGCAGGGGGCGGACATAGTGAACATAAACTGAACTGAAGAGTAGCCACCCTTCGCCGCTGTAACTGCTGCTAGGCGTCGTGGCATGGACGCAAGAAGTGCGCAGTATGTGTCCGATGGTATGGCAGTCCATTCCGCTTGAAGCGCTGTCCATAGAGCTTCGAGAGTCATAGGTGGAGGCGTACATGGCGATCAAGGTGCTGCGACAGATATTCGATTTGATGGATGTCCGGCGAATTAGCGGGCCAAGGGACGTGCCTTGTGGCAGGGTGCATTGTCCTGCTGGAACACACCATCACATTGGGGGAACATTGTGAGCATGTACGGGTGCACCTGGTCCGCTACGATTAACAAATAGCCACAGGCATTCAAATTGCCCTCTAGACGAATCAGTGGACCGAACTGCTCCCAACAGAAGATGCCCCACACAGGCACACTACCCCCACCAGCCTGTTTCCGGCCCACAATAGCCTCCTGCAGTCTCTTTTCATGGAATTCACGACGCCCTCGCCATCGCCCGTCAATCTTATAGAGCAAACCTTGACTCGTTGGAGAAGGCGACCTTAGTCCACTCGTCTGTGGTCCAATGTCGGTGCTCACGTGCAAAGTCTAGGCGTCGCTGACGATGATCCCTGGTCAACATGGGTGCAGGAACCATGCGTCGACTGTTCAGGCGCATCCGTAGCAGGATGCGTTCAACGGTAATGTCGGATACACGTCTGTTGACACCACTGTTGAATCTAGTGGTTAGTTGATGGACTGTGGCTCTCCTGTCACCTTTTACGAGTCGTCGTATGCGCTGCTCACCCCATTGGTCGATGGCTCGTAACCCTTTATAGTGATGGCATTGGGACGCGATTTCTGTCCCTGCTGTCCACTCTTAGTACACCTTCACTACAGCGGACCGTGAACAGTTCACAAATTGCGCCGTTTCGGAGATGGTGCCACCCTTGCTGCAATATCCTGTTATCATCCGTTTTTGGATGTCCGTTAAATCCGGATGTTTACCTATCTTGAGGCTCGTGCACCTGCCGTTTGATGCACCAGCTTTAAAGCTTTCTCAGCCTGTTATGCAAAGTTTGCAATGTGTAATTTTGCTGGGGCGAACCATGCGTGTGCCTTGAAGGGGTATTGGTCATTATTCATTGATATGACAGTGTATGCAGTAATCAAACAAAAACCTTGCCTGCTTATTTAAAACAATAAAAGTAGTTTTAAATCTCCATTTGTTATTCAACAGCGCCATATTTTCACCTGATGGTGAAAAT
>JAHWFO010078319.1:866-26640 GCA_023313115.1 Rhysida immarginata | reverse complement strand
CCCCCCCCTCATCGTCTGAATAGCCTACATTTCAATTTGCATGACAATCGGTTCATTAGATTGGGCTCTAGAGGGCTCTGAGTAGGAGAACTTATTTTATAACCACCTTGTATAAGAAGGGTGAGTCAAATGAAAACCGCAAAATTGTAATTAAAATTCCAAATTTCGCCCAACCGTGTTTTAAGTCTGCAGATTCTGTAAAAATGAGTTGTAGGAATATCTGGTAGGTGGCAGGAAAGAAGAGACAAGCAATCAATGTCACAGCAGCAGTTTAAAGATGGCTGCCCCACTTCAAACATGCACCAAAAAACAACAGCGTTCAGTTATCCGATTTTTGAGTAGTGAAGGTGTGAAACCTATTGAAATTCATAGAAGAAGCATGTCTGTCACAGCGGCAATTTTATGAATGGAGTGTGAAGTTCAAAAATGGCATGACAGCCATGTCAGATGCCCCTCGACCAGGTCAGGCACAACGAGTTGTGACGCAGAGACTATTGCAACAGCTGAAGCCTTCGTGTTTACCACATGTTTGGGCCACTCAAAGAGGCAATGGGTGAAAAGAAACTCCATTCAGATTAAGAGGTACAACAGTCGGTGCACGAATGGCTGCGCAGACAACCAAAAGGATTTTTTTCAAGAGGAATCTATGCAGTCTGTAAACGCTGGAAAACATATATTGAATGTAACGGAGAATATGTAGAAAAATAATGCAGTTGTTATTCACGTTTACTCGGTAATTAAAAATTATAAAAAAAGTTTTGCGGTTTTCATTTGACTCACCCTCGTATTAATCCTAAAATAGTTAGTTCTTTGATTAAGATAAAATTTCAAAATTTCAAGGAATTTCCCTAGTACAACAAATCCTTCCAATTTATCTAGGAGTTTTGGTGGGAAACCGTGTCAAAGGCTCTCGAGATATCGACATAAATACGATCAATTTGGGTAGTTTGCTCAATCGCTTGATCACTTCTTACAAAGAAGGGAGCCAGGTTAGTTTCAGTGGAGTGCTTTTTTTTAAACCATGTTGATCTTCAGATATCCAGGGATCAATAACTTTTCTTAGTCTAAAAGTCATAATAAATTCAAGTAAATTAGCCAAAATAGAGAAATAGGACGATAGTTTTTAACATAATGAATATCACCACTTTTTTAATTAGGTGTCGTGATCGGTCTTTTCCAGAGGATTTGAAAATATCCTCTGTTCAAGCACTTCACAAAAATAATGAAAAAAAGTGGTTCGAAAATTAATTCGAGGCCTCTCTTCAAAATAAATGAGGGTATTTCATCCGAGCCTATTGATTTTTTCGGTCGTTAAAATCCAACCGTAATTCCTCTCTTTCCAGAGGGTAATTAATTACTAAGTAAGTATTTGAAGACCATTCTTCTTCTTTACTTTCAAGTCCTGAAATATCAAATAACTGAGAAAAATGTTTAGTGAAGTTTTCAGCGATGCCACCACCTTCACTAAATGTCTGGGTGTCTTCTTCGATACTCATACTAATTGGGGAATAGGTAGATTTGGCATTTCTTTAAAATTTCCAAAGTTTTTATTATAATTATAAATTAATATATGTTAATAATATTTATATATATTTATTTATATAGATATATATTTAGACTTTTTGATGTTCAGTTGGCTATTTTCAGGGGTTGAAATAAAAAATCAAACTCGCGTAAACGCTAACGTGGGAAAGCAGAGTTTCAAGTCGAACTCTCCTCGTTTTTCCGTGAGAGGCAACGTGAATAACGAAATGGAAACGTCACTCGCGTCGTGCACGTAGTTCCGTGAACTCTACGAGTCAACGTGAAGTTTTACGCGAAAGTGATGTTCTTGCAACGTTATTCATGTTATCTCGTAGGCCTCGCGTACAAAAACATCACGGGCGTTTCATGTTAGCGTGTCACTTAAACTCTAGTATTTCAATAATCTAAAAAGTTATTTAGGATAATATAAAAAAAAAACTATTTATGACAATAATTTTAACAACAACAACAACAACAATAATAATAATAATAATAATAATAATAATAATAATAATAATACATTTATTTCTCATGAAGATGGATTACTATAAAATTCAAAAGATAAAAGCCCTACGAAGTATCCTCAACAAATATTTTAAGACGAAAAATAAAATGTTTAACAATATTTAAAATTTTATTTATGATTTTATTTATGCTAATGTTTTTTATTGAAATAGAACATTTATTATTAAAATATTTCAATAAAATTAAAAAGTTTATACGATTACATATCACTCATCCATATTAGAGACTTTTTCCAACCTCAAACGATATGCGAAATACGAAAGGCGAAATGCGATAGGTGGCATTTTGGTCATGTAACTGCCATGTACCGTTTGGTCATGCCAGGTTTTGTCGAACGAAATATGAAAATTCTAAAAAATTTCGTTGGCACCTTTGGTAACCAAATGTGTCGTCGCGCATGCGTGCTGCGCGCAACCTCCACGCTCTGACAGCAAGTTCCTCGCATTAACCAACATGGCGTCCGACGAGGAAACTGCTTCGCAGTTGTTTAACACAATGTTAAATCCCACCACGAGTTATAGCTTTAAGCTTTAATAGTAGTTACTTCTCCTTGCTGCCATGATGCTGAGAATCAGATATCAGAGTGAGCTGAGCAGTGTAGAAGTAAAACCTGATGTTGGCAGTATCGAAACTCTGGAATTTCTCTTTTTCGCATTTCTCTCTTCGCATTTCTTATTTCGCGTGTGCAAAAACTCTCAAAACGAAATACGAAAGGAGAAAGACGAAATGTCACCTTTCGCATTTTGCCTTTCGTATTTCGCATATCGTTTGAGGTTGCAAAAAAGTCTCTATTACAAAATAATATGACTAGTTAAATTAAAGAAACATGGCTTGCTTTATGCGTTTATTTTTTTAATGTACTGTATTTACGTATATAGTATTTTTAATTATTTTAAGGCCCTACAGAACTAATTTAACTAACTGAAGTATCATTGTTAATGCAGAGCCTACAACAATAGAAGAAAGTACTGATCATTGTTGTAGGCTATGGTTTATAAAACAGAAAACACTGATCACGTAATCAAAACTTCCGAGGCACGTTATGTGAAACTTAACTTCTACAGACAATGAACGTGAACATGAAATTTTTCATCGATGACGTTGCAAATTAAACTCTCTATTAAATAGATGCTTACACAGAATGCTTCAACAATTGACACTCACTTTGTTTAACATTATATAGAACGCTTAGAAAGAAAAGAACTTTTATTTGTTAGAATATATAAAGAAATACTACACTTTGTTCGAATATATAGAATTATATCTTCTTTTGTGGTTTTTTTAATAAAGAAAATAAATATAACTTATAACAACCTTTCAATTTATGCAAAAATAACCTTAGCAAATCTGAAATATTAGATTATGTTTAATTATAGAAATTCTTATATGCATTTTATAAAAAAAATGATGGCAGCAAATTGGAAAATCGGAAATATATTAAGTAAATAAATTTCACATTGCCACACAAGTTAAAAAAAATTTACGAAAAGAAAAAAATAATCATCGAAGACGAGATTTGAACCCGTACCTGCAAAATAGAACACAAGCGTTTTACTACTAGACCACCTGTACACAATAAAAATCTATGCTATAATTCGAGCATTTATAAAATGTACGCAATTATAACAAACTTTATGAATTTTTTTCTCGGAAAATTTTGAGAAGGGAATCAAATGGCTTTGCATGGGTCTTTAATTTGGTGTAAGCTAATCGTAGAATATTTTTTTTTTTATCAAAATCCGCGAGTCAGAGTACGTGGAGTCTCCTTGTAAGATTGATGGGTTAAAATTAGAGATTTCGGGTGCCCGAAATGAAGCTGAAGGCAGCCTTGCCAGTTTCGAAAATACTATCAGGGAAATGATGAGTTCTGTCAATGTGTCCAATACTAATTTTCCCATGATAGTGGGGGACACTGAACCCTTCCAAGACAATGACAGTCCTCCGCTTAACCGTGCAGAGTCCCTCTCAACGGATAGAATCAAAAATAAGCGAAAACTAAATGAAGATCTAACTAGGGAAGAGGTTGAAAACAAAAATTACAAAAAAGGCATGCGTGTTGACAACATCTCCTGTGAAGCTGCCATCAGTGATGTAGCTGTTGCTGCCTTCCGCTAAAAAAAGCACGAAAACTGTCCACATTAATCATAGAGAAGGAAACGTATATGTTCCTCCGATCATCATTCGTCACCATGGGAAACCAATCAAGAAGATTCTGAATGAGATCACCAAGCATGTGTTCCTAGACAAAATCACCGCTTTCACAGGTAGAGAGGACACCATTACCACGACGAAGAGACTCATAAGATTCTAGTGTCTGGAATCAAAAGCAACAAGTTCTGAAAATCCAGCATCAACATAAATCAGAGAAAATGCTGAAATACGTTGTCCGAAATGTCGATACAACGTATGACATGGAAGACTTTGGCGACGACCTAAGGAAATCTATTTTCCGGAGAAGAATATCAGAAGGGCAGAAGAACAGGTTATAGAATCTGCTGGACGTACCGAATACTGTTCAATGTTCCATCCACAAACACTAATGCTGATCGCGAGTTGTAACTGATCGTACCCCAGATCTCTACGCCAGAGGTCGGATCCGTGTGCCGGATACACCGTAGAAGATGGCGCTGTGTTGCTCTTCGCATGTACACCTCCATCACTGATGTACAGGCAGAATCTGCTCTTATCACTAAAGACCACAACCTCCAGTCGGCTCTTTCGCGGTGTTCTTGCCGAAATGGGAGTCTGGCTAAACGGGTTCGTGACCGCAGTCCTGCAGCTAGCAAACAATTTCCAGTCCGTCTTACACAGCTGGTGCCACTCTGGCCCTTATCTCTGCTGTGGATGGCGTACGGTTGCTCAAAGCTTCTCGTGCGATTCGACGGTCTTGGGTCGGCCAGTAGTGCATGGCGTCCAGAACCAGGTCTACGTGAGTGCGTTCCATCCGTATACTACTGCTGACAACATCGAGTCACCACAGAAATATTACGCCTGATCTCCGCCGCGATACGCCTTTGAGACCATCCACCCTCTCGAAGTCCAATTATCCGAACTCTGTCAAACTCCTTGAGTTGTTGCACAGAAGCACAGCGGCGTGTGCGAGGCATGGCCGTTGTTATCACCACACTTACAGTCAACTGTTCCAGTACAATGCAGATGCCAAACTGACGATTTCATGCAAATCTGGTCGGAACCATCGTATCCAAGAGGGGCATGGGACCACCCTATAACGTCCTATTTGACGTATTGTCTTGACATTTGAATCTTTCTTGGATGCCACCAATGCTACGTGTGTGCAAAATTTTTAATAAATCGACCCATTCGTTCTAAGTGTTGCATTTTTTGCCAGCATTATATTAGCGAGATAAATAATAAAACTACCTATGAAATAAAAAGTAGCAAGAATATAACTCCAAATATGCTGAAAAGAAGAATATTAAAATTTGTTTTTTAAATCTACAGTAATATTATCTATACACTAATGGCGAAAACTGCAAATAAACTTCTGTATTCGATTGCGAGTTAAATTTACTTATTATATGCTGAAAAGCATATATTGGTTTCGCTCTGTTTGTGTGTCTGTCTGTCTGTCCGTCTGTCTGACAGTATATCCGACGATTACTCGGAAATGCTTTAACTTTTTCAAACTCTGCTTTCGCTATTCGATAGAGACCCTTCCTGAGCTCACCTGATTAGTTTGTGATTGAAATCGGTCTAACAGTCACGTGACTATTGAGACCCAACCCCCCCCCCCATTAAATTTTTTTATTATCAATATAAGGCATGTAATATGTCATTCGAAGAGGAATGACGAGCACAAAACGAATATGACATTTTTTTTCGGTTTGCGAATATGACATTTTTTTCGGTTTGCGAATATGACATTTTTTTTGGTTTACGTTCGAGAAAATGACCCCCCAAAAAAACTTCAATGACCTCTTGAGATTTAGCTAAAGCTATACGCAAGCTTCATCGGTACCTTATGTGTCTGGCCGGCCATCGTTTGCACGGTAATGGAAGAACTTAACTGAGATATATCAACTTTTGATGAGCTCTCGTGGACCCCTTCAAGCAGGTGCACAAATGTTAAGAATATGAACTTATGGCATGTAATATATCAATCGATTCGTACTGACGAGTCATAAGTGAATACAGTATTACTTTTTGTTTATCACTTAAGCACTGTTGATAGCAGCTAGGAGCACATCCCCGTTATGAAGTTTTGTCGCTGCATGTGCTCATTTCTTTTTAAAATTCAGTGCTGTTAGTCCTAATGTTAAATATAGGTAATTAAATTAGGTTATATTTAAAAATGACTAAATAACGTTAGGCCTATTGTTGAAAATGACTAATTAATTTAAGGCCTATAGTTAAAAAGAATGATTTTACCGTCAAAGCGGTTATAGGGAGCACATTTTTTTCGTGTTATAGCATCGTACATGGATATATAGAATTAAACAACGTTTTAAAACACTTGAGAGTAAATAAATAAATATGAAAACTAAATTGTAAATTAATATTTAAATAAGCTAATGTATAGAGAGAATTTAAACGAATCAACTTGAAGAATTGAAAGGTAAATGGAGAGTGAAATTATTCCTCATAAATTTAAAACAAAATAAAAGATCTTTAATTTGTAAGAATTCCCACATAATGTTAAACGAAGTGAGCCTCAATTGCTGAAGCATTATGTGTAAGCATCTGTTATTTTTTCATATTAAATTATTAAAGTGTTTCTCTGTTATCATCTACCATTGAAGTAAGCGATTAACAACTACGTGTATTAATTATCAAGATGTATAACAGTAATGAGGTTTAGATACCATTAAGCCTAACAGCATTATGCTATTGATACAAATAAGCTATGGATAACAATAGATCTAATAACTCGCAAGGAGTTGATTGATATATTACACTCCAAATCTTAGCATTGAAAGTTCTAACAATACTATATGGCACTATTAGGGCACGTGCTACTAAAGCAATAACCATTATCATTATTTACTCGTTGTATTCACTCATGGCTCGTTGTTACGAATTGTTTGATATATTACTTGCTATATCTTAGCACTGAAAGTTCCATTTGATACCATTAAAACACGTACTACTAAACATTTCACACTATCATTATGTACGCGTTATATTCATTTATGAGACATCCTTGCACGTATACGTGTCATTAGACCAATATCTGCTACCACTAGTTACTCTTATATATTAGTTCATGATATGTTGTGACAATTTGTTTGATATATTACATGCCATACCTTGTTGTAGGAAATGTTTAAGGGGGTATCATAATGGTACCATTAAAGCACGTGCCATTAGCGCACGTACCTATTCCGGCTATCTCACGTTCGTACCTGTTCGTACTCTGTCTCATATTAATGGACTGGCGAAAACAGACTGTGAAATATTTAATTCGTTTTCAAGTTATCGTAATAAATTCTAAGCTCCCTAGGAATAAAAAAATTCTCTTAATTTAGAGACCGTTCTGCCCTTTCAACAATCGTCAAACACCATCTCACTAATATTTAGAGCACGCGCAGAGCCGAACCCATGTTCTCAACACGCGTTTTCCCGAATACGAGGATAATTCGTTTCTTCCAGCAATTCAATACATGCACTCTTTTATTGCAACGCAATCAATTGTGGGAATTGTGTCTACAGACGGACGGACAGGTGGACAAACCGATCGCATAAGCACTTTTCTACGAATATGTGCTAAAAATGGCTAATTAATGTTAGGTCTATAATTAAAAATGACTAAATAATGTTAGGCCTATAATTAAAAATAACTAAATAATGTTAGGCGTATTGTTCAAAATGGCTAATTAATGTTAGGCCTATAGTTTAAAATACTAAATAATGTTAGGACTATTACTAAAAAATGACTAAATAATGTTTGGACTATTATTAAAAAATGACTAAATAATGTTAGGTTTATTGTTAAAAATGGCTAATGTTAGGCCTATAGTTAAAATGACCTAATAATGTTAGACCTATTGTTAAAAAGATGACTTAATTTCGAATATGCAAAAACATTGAATCATGATAATGTTTTTAGATGCAACAAATAAATAAATATTTTATACAGTACATAAACCTTTTATTTATTTATCAATGGACTAGTCTATAGAATCATGTACATCGGTAAAACTGAATAAGGGCTTAGAATAACTGAAGTATGAAATATAACCACGAGTATCGAGTCTCTCGAAATGTCGAGTAAACATAGTGTCTATACTGAAGGTTCCTCTTCTTACTCGCGCCTGTGGTCACAGTCGAATGCGGGACAACAAACACATGGTCCTCTATGTAAGCTTTTTGCAGTATCTAAAATCTTAAAAAGAGTGTAATTTGTAAGACGAAAAATTAAAATTATTCCCCCGTAACGCTCTTTTTAGCCGGAAAGTTATTCTTAACTATAGGGAAGAAGGAATTTGTAGAAATAAATTAAGCACTTCAAAGTACATAGAAATTATGTAAACAGGGCGTAAATTTTAGATAAGTTGAAGACTTCAAAAACTATCAAAAGATCTAAATGTTTCAAAATAATAAATTATGAATTAAATTGTGAAATATAAAATATATTTATTGTAATGGAAATGAGTTTATTCCAATACACTAGGATTCATTAGTCTTCATTCAAAACGCTGAAAACAAAACAGTAGGCCATTACATGGCTAGGTAAGAGAGCAAAGTATAGTTGCGCTATCTGTTGCTAAGATACATTCTACCCAGGTACACAAGTCTTCAACCATGTCCATGAAACGAGTTTGGCACCGTTTTTCTCCCACGTGACAGAGGGCGCTGCGGTGCCATGTAGGTAGAACTTACTGTGTATTTACATTGGGGAGTATGCTATTTTAATGTTTTACTATTGGATTTTCTTTATTATTTTTTTTTATTTTACTGCATTTTTTAAATAAGTGGTGTCTAAACATATATACAAAATCAAGTGACAATTCAAACATTTTATTTTCTATAATTTTGACAATTTTCGGTGGCTTTTTTGTTTTTCAATGCGTTTGTTTCCTCTGTTTATAGATCTAATATAAAAATGCATTCTTATGGTAACGTAGAATTTTGTCACAAATTTTAAGATGTATCCAATAGGGAATTTGGAAACCAAATTCTTGTTTTCTTCCAAAACGAGCAAACCAAATCCCCATAAATTGGGCTGCTCTTCAAAACATTCCCCATGCATCTTTCTATTGCCAGTAATTGATAATACAGCAATAGTACATGATTTTTGGCTCTAAAAGTGAACCAAACTATGTGTTGAAGTGGAAATAACTCACGTCGTGCTACAGTAGCGCCCTCAAGCGTAGGTCAGAAAAAAATTCCCTCGCCTTGGCAGGAACTTGGGTACCTGGGTAGCATGTATCTTACTGTTGCCGCACATTAATATATTTCATAATATCTTTGTAGTAAAGATTTAAACCAGTATGATTTTACCGCCAAAGCGGATAAAAGGAGCACATTTTCGTGTTATAGCATCATACATGGTTATATAGAATTACCCAATATTTAAAACACTTTAGAAAAAATATATAAATATGAAAACTAAATTGTAAATTATTGTTTATGTAAACAAATGTATAGAGAGAATTTAAACAAATAAACTTGAAGAACATAAAGGTTAAATGGAGAGTGAAGTTATTCTTTATATATTTGAAAAAATAAAATTTTTTTAATTTGTAGACATTCCCACATAATGTTAAACGAAGTGAGTCTCAATTGGTGAAACATTATGTGTAAGCATATATTAATTTTTCATATTCAATTGCTAAAGTGTTTCTATGTTACCATCTACTATTGAAGCAAGCAATTAACTACTACTAATTAGCAATATGTCTCACAGCATTTAGTTTTAGATACTATTAAGCCTAACAGCAATATGCTCTTGATACAAATAAGCTATGGATAACAATAGGTCTAACAACTCGTAAGGAGTTGGTTGATATATTACACGCCATATCTTAGCACTGACAGTTTCCAAAGGTAACATATAGCACGATTAAAATATGTACTACTAAACAATTCCGACTATCATTATTTCCGCGTTATATTCACATATAACACGTTGTTACGAGTTGTTTAATATACGACATGCCATAAACTTAGCATTAAAAGTTCAGACAGTAACAAATGGTATCAAATGGTGCCATTAGAACAAGTGCTACTAAACGAACTGTCAGTATCATTATTTACTCGTTTTATTCACTCATGACACGTTGTTACGAGTTGTTTGATATATTACATGAAAGTTCCAACAGTACATATGGTACAATATGGTACCATTAGGGCACGTGCTACTAAACCAATTCCCACTATCATTATTTACTTGTTATATTCCCTCGTGATACGTTGTTACGAGTTGTTTGATATATTATATGCCATATCTTAACATTGAAAGTTTCAACAGTACCATTTGGTACCATTAAAACACGTACTACTAAACAATTCACACTATCGTTATTTATGCGTTATAATCATTCATGAGAAATACACGTGCACGTGCCACTAGACAAATATCTGCTGTCACTATTTTTTTAATATATTCGTTCATGAGACGTCGTAACGATTTGTATGATATATTACATGCCATATCTGGATATAGGAAATTGTTAAGGGGGTATCATAATGGTAGCATTAGAGCACGTGCCACTAGAGCACGTACTTATTCCGGCTATCTCACGTTCGTACTTGTTCGTGCTCTGTCCCATAGTAATGGATTGGTGAAAACAGAGTGTAAAAAAGTTAATTCGTTTTCAAGTTATCGTAATAAATAATAAGCTCCGTACGAATAATAAAATTCTTTTGATTTAGAGACCGTTCTGCCCTTTCAATAATCATCATTCACGTGTATCCTCCACGCGCACCATCTCATTAACGTTTAGAGCACGCGCAGACCCGAACCGATGTGCTCCGTACGCCGGGTACCTCTGTGTGCTAATAAAAACTGTTGCTCAGACAACAATGGTCACGTGTCTTTTCAGTTCCGGCGTGTGCTTCAAGCCTGCACCAACAATGGTTAAACGTGCATTAACAATGGAAAACTGTTTCCGTAACACATTTTGGTGTCGGTTTTCGCATCACGTTTTTTGTAGATAGATGTCCAGCCTTAAAACATTATCATATAAAATGACTAAATAATGTTAGGACTATTGTTAAAATTGGCTAATTAATGTTAGGCCTATAGAAGAAACACGAGGAATCCACTATTCCACAAAATATATTTAATAGGATGAATGCACATTTCGGCAGCCAAGCTGCTTTCTTCAGCATACAAGGGAAGCTTCGATCAGAGTAGACTAGCTATTCTGATGAATTGTGAGAGATTTACACCGGTTTATAGAGCTGGATTAGCCAATACAAAGAATTACAGAGAAAGGTAAGTTATACAGAGATAGCCAAAGAAAAGATTAAAAAATATGACTCAGTATAAGTTACGATCTGATTTGATGGACGTCACGGTTCGTCATTGGTCTTCGTTTGCTGCTCTTCTTTTGGTTTCCAAGAGTGTGGATACGAAACGTGGACGAAGTGTTAACCATTACTAATACCGAAGAGGACATCGATCGTTTCTTAGACAAGTTGAACAGTCTATGCCAGAACATCAAGTTTACTATGGAAACAGAAGAGAATGGCAGTATAATGAACTGTGCTATAATGAAAGAAACTTCTTCTGAATTGAATGATGAAATTTAATTAATATCCAGGCTTATATTGATCTACTTTTATCGTTCATAGAGCTGGTCAGCTCTCCTCGAAATTCGAATGGGTCGCCGCTCACTGAGAATGCGGTGCATAATTTCCCAGGATTGACGAGCCAGGAAGCACTCCAGGAATTCCAGTTCGAGACTAGGATACCCTTGTCGTACTTGAATTCCCAGGCGTTAATCCAGACGTTTAGATTGTATATCCGAAATTGGTCCTACTGATATTGACTGTTGAAATTAATTGTATTGAACTTTCAATTATTAAATGAAATTAAACACTTAATCATCTATATTCTCATCACAACTGTGTCGCCCCCCCCCTCCTTTCTCTATCTACGACAAAGCCATATTAATAATTATCGATACCAGCACATGACGCACAACATGTTACGGGACAAATCTATAGTAATGGAAACTACCTTTTAGTACCATGTTTTCTTCCACCATGGTTAGTACTCACAAGTGAACACGTGTTGCGATGGACCTGTGCTTACAGCTAAGGCAACCTTTGAATGGTTTCTCTCCAACGGTGTGCCCATTCTTAACTGGCCAGCTCTATCGCCAGATCTCAATCCCATAGATAATCTCTGGGGTTACCTAGTGAGAGCCGTTTACAAAGAAGGGAAACAATATTCTTCTATTGCGGGCCTGAAAACTGCAATCATTAAGGAATGGGATAACATTCCTACAGAAATGCTGGTAAATTTGGAATTATCAATGCCAAAATGATTGTTTGATTTTGTTCTGAATAAGGGTGGAAGGATTGCTTAATAATATTGCATTTCCTTCATTTATTTATGTAGTTTGGAGGGGTGGACCTAAGATTATGGGATTACCCTTCAATACTAATGTTCACTTATTAATTTATTGCGTGGCATTTTTCAAATAAATATGTGTTTATTTTGCTTTGAAATAGTTCCTGATATCATAGTTTCGAGATAAGCATTCCTACATTATGTTGCCGTTAAATATGTTCCAAGTTGGTGGTGGATCTAAGATTATGGGACGCACTGGTATGTAAATTTGGAAGCCCTTCTTGTCGAAAGTGTGTTTCTGATCCAGTATGTGGTCAACGAATCTGAATTTGACGCTAGCCAAATGTTCTACAACTCGGTTTTTGATGTCTCTTTGCATTTGCCGGTAATAGACTGTATCACAAGACTTTATCACAAGTCTAATACGGGTAGACGCAAAGAGACATCAAAACCCGAGTTGGAGAACATTTGGCTAGCGTCAGAAATGGGAGATACGCTATTTCCAGATTTGCTGACCACATACTGGATCAGAAACACTTACGACAAGAAGGACTTCTAAAACTTACACAGTACAAGTAACCCAAGAATACTAAACTTTCTGGAATCCCTCGAAATAGCCAGTGAAGAAAGAGTGAAGTTACTAAACACAGATAATGATCCTCTAAACGTTTCAGATTGGCTACACCTCAAAAAACATTTAACAAGGAAGAATCTCAAGCAATGGCTACAATAAACGACACTTAGATTCTCTCAAAACTCTAAGCACTATAAACGAAACTTGAGCATTATAAACGTAATTGTGACTCTATTAACGACTTGTAGCTACTATAAACGACCGTTATTATTTTTTTATTCTCTCAAAACTTTTGTCTCCTGAGTAGTCATTATATAACTGTTTTACTTAGATTGGTTAATTGGTATAATCCCTTGCTATATAAACCCTGTGTTAACCTGTTACTACATCAGAACAGGCTTTTGATCATCTTGTATCACGCTGACGAAGACGGCTTGGCGGTCGAAATGCGCATCTGTGCAAAAAAAAGTCTGGTTGTGGAATCGTGGTTTCTCCGGTTTTATTTGGTCGTTGTTGGTTCACAATTTCTGGCAATTCTCCCTTTTGGTGCGTATGAGATCTTAATTTACATCTGTTTTTACTGTTTCAGAATGTAAATTACTTTATGATTCACTCTCGTTTTATTATATTAATAGAGTTGGTAATATTTTAAAGTTTTTCGTTAGAGTTGAAGTTTAGAGTTTTAATACTATTGATTTATACATGTGACGTCATGAAGCTTATGACTCGTCCCCTCCTCTTGTCACACGATGTCACACTTTGTTAACCCCCTCCCTCCCCCTTAACGTGTGACGTAATTTATAGATGGCCCCTTATGTGTGGTCGACCAGAACCATATAAAAGTATGAATTTAAATACATGTATAAAATTTTAATCGTGTCTTATAAGCCAACATATGGTCCTTAGCCTCACCTTCCAGCCTCATTACAATGATGCGAAAACCTCAATACAGATTCGTGCTTAGTTGATGAGTTCACTAAGTCTTAAAAATAAAACAAAAACTGACATATATTTTATTTGACAGAAGTATGTGGTAAATGATTAATTATTTTCATAACTCAAAAGTGATGGCCAAACGAGAAAAAGGGAAATGAGTGAGTGAGTGCATTTACCATTATCTTCATAGCTGTCCGGCGATGTAACGGGGATGATGGGTGATGCTTCTCCAACTGGGCTCCGCGATTCTAACTTTTCCTCATAGAGACAAATTTATAATAATTATAGTAAGAATCAATATTTTATTGAGTGTTCGCTTTCTAAACGCTGATGATACTAAGTAAAGATTCTCGTGAAAGGACTTCACTCTAAAACTAATTTGATACTTCTCATGATGATTCTGGGGATGTCTGACTCCCTCGGCTGCTCCTCTCCAACTCCTAGAGAAGATTTTTCTTGTTCAATTCGTAATAAGATTTGTTTTCTGAATTTTTGATAATAATTCCAATGATTGGCTAATCAGGAAAGGAGACTCCACCTATGGTCAATGGGTCAAGGGTCCACTCTGGGCCTCGCCAACCGACTCCTCTGTAAACAAATGACTTCATGCTGGAATCTGACTCCATCTTGATCAAGCTTTGTGTAGAATTATCATAAGATTTTAATATAATAATTAGAAAACGATTAGAAATTGTTCTAATTGCAATAAAGTTCTTATTAAAAGAGATGGGGGGGGGGGCCGGTAGTCTGAGGGTCCCACAAGATCATCCCTGTTTTTTTGAAATTGTTTTATAAAATTTCACTGTAATAATTTTTTATTAAATTTGAAGTTCTTTATTTGAAGCTAATTTTTATATTTTCTTTAAGTTTTATGAGTAATAAGAAGATATTTTTATCGTTGTATTTATTATAATTTTCCATGAAATGAAGCAATTTTTTTTATTTCTGAAAAATATTTTGTAGACTACAAATTTACCTCCTCTGCTTTTTCGTAAATATGTCCTGTAATATAAGTCAACAAAATTCCTTCCCCTTTTTATGAAAACAATTTCTTCATCTATAATTTTAATCATTTTTTTTATTAAAAATAGTTTTTTGTATTTCAGATAAAAAAAAAATCTATTCTATACAATAACATGACTTTAATCTTTTTATTTTTTTCGCAAATATAACATCAGATTTTCACGGTTTTTACCGAAAATAACTAATGTTAAATACAATATTGCAAGCCCTAGATAAAAGTCTGGAAAATTGTTTTTGTAATTGTCAGCGTTAAGTTTCAGCTGTTATTTTTTGACATGTTTCACTATAGCAACTGAAGTTATAAGAATAAATTATTGAATAAAAACAGATACAGATAGTATCTTTTAATCAGTATTTAATTATTAGTGAATATACTTTAATGCAATACATAGACAAAATTATGAAATAGTCTGAATTTGAAGACAAAAATTTAGAATATTGTAATGCAAAAAAGGTTTCGAATATAAATAAGTTAGCAATAAAGAAATATAAACTCACTAACCTGTATGTTTCAGTGCGTTTCAGGTTATCTGCTTGTTGTCAAATTTTTTTTCTGTACAGAAATGGGGAAATCTAGTGAGCTTGGTGAGGAAAGGCAAACCTTGATAATTCACTATTTAAAGAAAAATGAAAGGGTTGGCTTATTTAACTGTTCTCAAGCTACTGCGTCTAAAATGATTTCTAAACTTCATGTACAGTAGAGTTTTTTCTCAATATTTACTTGGTTAGATTTCGCCCCTCTTTCACTGCATTTTCAAGGGTACATTTTAACATGCCTCGATATTTATAGTCTTCGGTAACATAATAAGTATGGCCTTAAATGGTGATTGGATAAAACTGAGGTCACGTCATTTTGTTTGAATGGTGGGAAGGATAGGGGTTAGGGGGCGATGTAATGTGGATGAGTGAAGTCAAGGAGCAGGGGGCAGGAAGAAATACCACGAACAGCTTATATAATAAATATAATATAAATTTATAACCGTTTAATTATATACAGTCTCCTAAATAATTAAATGTAGTTCTCTTTTTTGTTTTCTTATCAGTATGTAATTTTTATGCCGTATACCTTTATTAATTTATATTATACAAGCTGATGTACTCGGCCTTGCTCGGGCTCTTTTATGATGAAATTTTGCAATATCTATAGAAAGAAAATCGAGCAAGTGCGAATCGGACTCGCACATCGAGGGTTCCGTACTACCATATCAATCATCAATCATCCAACTATAAATAAAGGAGAAAATGTGAGTTCGTCCAACACCTCCTAGAAAGAAAGCCTCACAACTGAAAAGTCATACATTGTTACATCATCATAAGTCGACCAAATTTAAAGCTTATCGTTGGCAGAAATGCGGTTAACAATGGTCGAATATGATGATGTAACAATGTATGACGTTTCAGTTGTTTGGCTTTCTTTCTAGATGCGCGTTCACTTATTCGCTCGGAGTCATGCTCCGAGTCAGTGTGTTCACGTGGTCAGAATAGTAGCGTCATGGCTCAGAGCAACACCACCTAAAGAGAAAGCCTGAGCGCGGAAACGTCATACATTGTTAAAACGTCATAAGTAGTCATTTTTGATCGCATTTCTACCAATGATAAGCCTTAAATTATGATTAGGTATGATGATTTAACAATGTATGAAATTTTCGCGCTCAGGCTTTGAGTAGAGGTGGTGTTGGGCCTGGGCGCTGAAATTTCATTACATTTTTACATCATCTCAGAAGGGAAAATTCAGAGCTTATTTTTGGTAGAAATATGGTTAACAATTCCCTACTGAGGTGATGTAACAATGTAATGACGTTTCAGCGCCCAGGCCTTATCTTTAGGTGGTGTTGCTCAGAGTCAACCGAGGCTAACGAGAAAGACTCCGGCACTGAAAAGTCGCCTGACCAGGGGCGCGTTCCTCGACATGTAAAACGACGAAGAACGAAAAACGAATCGTCACAAGTGACGTCATTCGTTAAGAATTTTCGTATAAAGACTAAAAAGTCCGTTCCTCGACTGCATCGCGTAATGATAGTTAAACGTCATAATTATGTCTGCTTTGTTGATAGCATTGTTGAATTTGCAAACCAGCGCGTTCCTCGCCATATAAAACGACGAAGGACGAATCGTCATTAATGACGTCATTCATTAGAAATTTTAACAGATAGACTAAAAAGTCCGTTCCTTGACTGAATAGCGTAACGATGGTTAAACGTCATAATTACGTCTGCATCGTTGATAGCATTGTTGAATCTGCCAACGAAAACAACAGTCGTCCGTTCGTCGTGAAAACGAACGCATGAATCTTCTAACTGATTTCATCATTTTTTTATTAAGTCAATGCCCTTTACAGGGCCACTTTTCTTTTCGAAAGAAATTGTCAAAATAAAAATTTAATTTAAAACATAAAAATGTCAACAGCAATTATTCATTTATGCAGCCTTACAATGTTTAAACTATAGAATTTTTATGGAAGGACAACGTTCAGCGATATAATAGGAATAATTTGTAATAAAGATTTATTAATCTGCACAAAAATTACTTTTTGAATTGTACATATTCATTTAGTACATAAATTGAAGTTTTGAAATATCTTTCAATTTTTAATAGTTCATTTGTGGGTTTTTTTTTGTTCCTTCTGCCAGCGTTTAAGTTTTTAGGTACTTTTTGTTGACTTAATAAATATTTGTTACAAATTATTATAAAATATTTAACCAAGCAAATTGTCACAAAGCGAATAAAATTATTTTACATTTTGCGATTCAATTATTTTAAGAAAGTGTTATGTGTGAAATAAAATAAGGCGTTGATGTGTGTTGATATGTGAATTTTATTTAACAAATTTATTTCATCTACACAATACATTTTATTTTGAAAAATGCAACTTACAGAATTGAAAATGTAGTTTGCAGAAATAAAATTCATTTTATCGAATTAAAAATACATTTTGCAGAATCAAATGTAATTTATAAAAAAATAAAAAGTGTATATTCCGACATTAAACTTCAGGTTGTAAATTACACATTTTTTCGAATTCTTAAACGGATTCTTCAAAATAAGGAATGCTGTTTGCAAAATTAAAAATGCAACTTGTGAAATAAAACATATATTTTGCGAATACAAAATATGGTTTCAAACAAAAAAAAAAATGTAAATTGCAAAAAAATATTTGCGAAATTAAAAAAAAAAGACAAAGCTTGCCCAATAAAAAATTGTATTTTGCGAAATAATAAAAAAAACTTCTTGCGGAATTTTCAAATTCAATTGAGCGAAAATGAGCTATTAAAAGGGATAAAACGTGGATAAAAAGAATAAAAAGTTGGGAGGGATACTTCTTACCCCATTTTTTTTTAAATCCCCACCTTTTGATGTTATTATTCCTCGACTTTTTAAGCTCCATTTTCAGCTTCTACTTCATTCCCTTTTTTATCCCATTTTTTATTCCACTTTAATAGGCGAATTTTTTTAAAGGTGGGGAATAAAATTCTGAATTAAGAAGTAGCAGATAAATGTAGGGATAAAAATAGGAAATAAAATGTGGGATTAATAGTGGGAGATAAAAATTATGATAAAATGCGAGCTTAAAAAGTAGAAGAAAAAATGAGGCCAAAAAGTGGATATTTGCGTTGGGGATAAAAATGAGAATTAAAAGTTGGGATTAAATGTTAGCGATAAAATTGAAAAAGCAGTAGTTTAAGCTCCGTAAAACTAAAACAGCTTGATTGTCACTATTGGTAGCACGTGGAAAGAGCACATGGTGCTTTGGCAGGATTAACAATGATCACCGTGGCATGGTTATTCGATCTTGCGTTACTCAATTGAAACTTCGTTTGAAACAATCTAACGAAGATAGATTACGTTGTTCCTTGACTTAATCGTTGCATCGTTGCCAACACAGCCGACGATTAAAGAAGAAGAACGACGATCTCTGACGTCAGATCGTTTTGTTTTACGACGAATGTCGAGAAAACAATATGGATGCTGCCATTGTGTATACATTTCTCGATATGCTTTATATAAATGAGGAAGAGAAGATTCGTACTTATCAGGAAAGAGATAATGTGATGAATTCTATGACCGACCGTGAGTTCATCACAACATATAGGCTTTCAAAGGAGGCTGTAGAGTTTGTGTGTCGTCAACTGCAACATGATTTAGAGCCTAACAGAAAAAATACCCGCACCGCATTAACGGTGCAGCAACAGGTGCTTATGGCTCTCCGATTTTTCAGTGTGGGATCCTTTAGAAGCGATCGGGAGAGACGAAAGCATTAGGTGAGTTGATTGATGTCGATTTTTTTTTTAATGTATTTGACTTCATGTTGATGTTGTGATGATTGTATTAAAAAAAAAATTTCTCGCTTTTCAATTTTCCCTTGCTTTATAATCAGATG
The DNA here is from genome assembly GCA_023313115.1 of Rhysida immarginata. Lineage (NCBI taxonomy): Eukaryota > Metazoa > Arthropoda > Chilopoda > Scolopendromorpha > Scolopendridae > Rhysida > Rhysida immarginata. The sequence continues at coordinate 7,197 of JAHWFO010078319.1, read as the reverse complement.
TGCCAAAAGCACAGTGAGCCGAACAGTACATCGTGTAAGTCTTGCAATATGCAAGAATTTGGCTCACCTTATTTCTATGCCATTTACGGCTGAAGATAAGATGAAAACTAAAATGGAAATTCACAGCAAGCATGGAATGCCAGGCTGTTTAGGTGAGTCCGGAAAATTACGATTTATTCAGACTTAGATGTTAATTATGTGTATTAATGAGTAAAACAAAGTATTCATTCCATTTCGTAGGCCTCATTGATGGCACTTTGATTGCTATTCAAGCTCCTATAGCTAATAGCAGATTTTCCGAAGCAAATTATTTTAGCCACAAAGGCTACCATGCCTTGAATACAATGATTGTAAGTCAACATTTACTATTAGTTCAGAAATTTTTATATTAATTTTGAAAAGACTGCTAAGATATTACACCGATATAATAAGTATAAGTCTTGCTTTCTTAGGGTGTGGCAGTTCCGTTTGCATGATTTAATTAATAATATTGATTATTATTCCAAGTTAATGGGATTTTGTTCATAGCCTTGCAATCATTTATTTTGGAAAGAATTTGAAAGTTTTGATTGCATTTAATTAATCTGATAAACCTCTATTTTTCCTAACATTTATATTTTCTCAAATATTTTCGTTCACAAGGTGTGCAATCCGGAATTAAAAATCTGCGCTATTGATGCCACAAATCCGGGGGCGAATCATGACTCTTCTGTTTGGAGTCATTCCAAACTGAAGGGATATGCGTTAAGAGGGTATTTTGATGCAGGAGAATACTTAATTGGTAAGTGTAACTTTCTATTTTCTATTAGATTGTGTTCACTATCGGCATCACCAATCTGAATGCTATCTTTGTTCTCTTTTAATTATTATTAGTTTATTGCTTCTTTGATGTTCGAAAATCAATCCATTCTAAATACCAACATATTAAACCTTAGTTCTTTTGTTTTTGTTTTTTTTACAGGAGATTCCGGCTACCCACAGGAGCCATGGTTAATGACCCCAATTAAAAATACTATTTTAGGAAGTGCTGAGGACAGGTATAACAAGGCACATTCTAAAACAAGGAACATCGTTGAGCATTGCATAGGGCTCTTGAAGATGCGGTTTCGCTGTTTACAGCGTTATCGCACTCTTCACTTTGAGCCTGACAAATGTGGCAATATCATTGTGGCTTGTGCCATACTGCACAATATCTGTTTAGAATATAATGTTCCTCAGAGTTTTCAAGAGGAGACAATTGAAAATGAACTTGAAATTCTTCCTCTGCCGAACGATGAAGAAGAGCCTCCTTCAAATAGTGATTTGCTTGCACAAGCACGGAGAATGCGCCAAAGCCTCGTACGAAGGGTCTTTGCAGCATGAATGTTCAAATTGATTCCATTATTTTTCATTATATCAAAGGCCCTTTTCAGGGCCACATTTCTTTTCGAAAGGTTATCAAATAAAAAAGTATCCTAAAATTTTATAAAAATATGTGACATTTATTTATTTTCACATTTTATGATAACTATTTTATAGTTTAAACACTAAAATTTTCATAAATCAATAAAAATATTTTACGTTTAGCCATTTAATTATTTTCAAGAGATAAATTTCGAAAGTGATCTGTCGAATAAAATGAGACGATGTTGATGTGTGTAAGAATTTTGTTTAACAAATTTATTACACCTTCGCTTTTATAAATTATAAATTGATGTAATTGGGTTTATAAATTTTTACTTATTATTAAATTAAATTTATAGATATTATATTTTACATTTTTATAAATTATTTTCCGGGCTCTTCTCTACAAAACTACGACAGCTTGATGCAATCGATTCCAATGCCTGAAAAGAGAAAATAAACTATGAGAATTCAAATGTATCGTCTTATATTAGCTACTTATTTAAAAGCTTTTATAAAACTACTCACCTCTGCCATCCTTCTCTGTGTCTCCAATATTTCCTCCAACAAGATCGCCTGCCCCTGACTAGCAGCTAACAATTCCTGTGCCATTGAATGAGGGATGCGCCGACAACGAACTATATAAAGCACATAACATTTTTCTCTAACCTCGTTGATATATGATACACGTGTAAATTGCAAACTAACCTCTTCTAGCACTTGCTGGTTGGGCGGCAGTAGTTTCTGCTGCATCCGTTGGTTGGGCGGCAATAGTTGCTGCTGCATCCGTTGGTTGGGCACCAGTTGGAGTAGAAACCGCTCCATCCATTAGCTGAGCAGATATTGTTGCTCCATTGGGCCCGACAATGGGGCTGGGTGGTCCAAAAGTTGGGCTGGGTGGTCCAAAAGTTGGGCTATCGGAAGCTAGTAAACCAGTTGTCTGAAAAATTTTATACGTATTTATTATGTATTTTGTATAATCAAAATATTAATACTACCGAAAACAATATAATGCACAGAAAATATTTTAAAATACACTTACTGGTATCCCTGATGTAGATGGCATTTTCATCTCGGGAACAGGGTCTGGATTAAAGGCTCCAGTTCCCAGGACAGAGTCCCATCCAATGACATCCATCACCCGTTTCTCAAATTCCGTCAGGGGCTTTGGTTTCTTGTGGCCCTCACCTGTTCTATTTTTATCGCTTTCTACTTCCCTAGCCCTTTTTCTGACAGCCCACCTCCTATGTCTCCAGTAATTCCCCCATCCCACTCCATTTTTCTGCTTTGGACCAGTGGCATTCAGTTTCTACGAAAATAAAGGTTTATTCAAAAAAACTTTCAGTGAAATTGAAAGAAAAGGTTATGCTCTTTTAATATTATTAACTGAATTTATCAGGAAATATTTAAATTCACTTTGAAGCTTTAAATCATGCTAAATAAACATTAACTAAACTCGATATATATACATTACCTTCGCTATTTCGTTCCATTTTTTTCTGTCCTCACTGGTTTCACCTTGCCTAAGATTTTTGTTATTCGCTAACTGGGGACACATTTCTATTTCTTTTAAGAGCATTTCTTCTTGTCTGATAGTTGTGAGATCCATGGTTGTTGTCTTGTTAATTTTATTTATCAATTTCGTTTAAATTTTCGAAGCAAAGGTTATCGCGCGAATAAGTGACGAATTTTAATTTTTTGTTTGTAATATTTTATCGAGAGAATAATTTTTGTCTTATTGTTACTATCTGAAGCTCGTGCGAAAAAGCATATGCGCGCGTGCAATGCCACGATTAACAATGATCTCTTATTAACCGCGACATGATTATTCGTTCAACGCTGGATACGTTACATTGTTGACTTTATCGTTGCATCGTCGCCAACAGAGCCAGCGAGTAACGAAGAAGAACGACGATCTCCGACGTCAGATCGTTTCGTTTTAGGACGAATGTCGAGGAACGCGCCCCAGGATAGGTCTATTAACAATGTAACCTCTATTCATTTGTCTCTGTTTCTATCTTGTATTTTAACAATCAGTTTTTTTCCTTTGTTGGAAACAATGAAGGTTGGATGGTTAATAGACCTATCTTGATCAGGTGACTTTTCAGTGCCGCAGCAACTTCTCCTAAAGATAAGGCCTTAGCGCGAAAACGTCATACATTGTTACATCATCATCCGAAGATACGTTCAATTTCATTTCAGGGCTTATTATTGGTAGTAATGCGATACTACCAATAATAAGCCCTGAAATGCAATTAAACATATCTTCGGATGATGATATAACAATGTCTGATGTTTTCGCGCTCAGGCCTTATCTTTAGGAGGCGTTGGCCGGAGCCTGTATTTCTCGTTAGCCTCGAGAGTCAACATAACGACGTAACAATCGAAGACTTTGATCGTTATAATCACGGTCTATAGATATTCATGGTCATCGAGCTCCATTGTTAAAATGAAGCTAAAGTTTCCAGCTACCAATAGGGCGGGAACTCTATTGAAAAGTGGCGCTGCATGTACATTCGGCCCAAAAACGCCTGCAGCGCCGCCCTATTGACAGACAGAAAATTTACTTTCATTTTCAGTTTCAATGAAAAACCTCTATCGCAGGTCACGGTCGGCCCCAATGACATATATTAAAGATAGACTCCGAATCCTATTGTTGTAACTTGAAGCAAATTGGGAAGCTCCATGCCCAGAACTGTCATGGCCGAAAGTGAGCGAAGATGATGCAAAACACATGGCTAAACACGAGAGTAGCTGATTTAATAATACTTTCACACGCCGATCACGGAGTGAAAAGTTTATCTTTTCGTTTACTTTGTCTTTGAAGTATTTTATAAACAATTTTTCGATTATGGTTTCAATTTCAATTTCGTTTCGATTGTCGTTTAGTTACGTATTTTCATTTTAGTTACGTATTTTTAATTTATTTTTGTGGAAAATGATTCCTGATCCTTTTTCTTGTTTGTTTGTACAGTTGTACGCAGTTTAACTTTGAGGAATGGTTTTGAATTAATTATTCCTCAGGCCCAAAATCTTCAAAAACAAAGCAGCCAGACAGCTAATTACTCCGCGGCTCACTCCTGCCCAGAACTATCATGGCTCAATTTGCTTCACTTTTTGCCGCTGTTAACAATAGGATTCGGAGTCTATCTTTAATATACGTCATTGGTCGGCCCTGATTCGATCTATGCGGCACCTTGCGCGATCTGTTTTCTTTAGCTTCTCGAAACAATGGAAAATGGCCGAAGCTCGATGACCATGAATATCTATAGACCGTGGTTATAATCATTTGTGAGCAGTATTGCCAATTTAGCCTTTTTTCATGCGCTTGTCTTTTGTTGAACATTTTTAATAAAAATTAAACAATGCACATCAATCATCTACCATTCATTTACAAGTCTTCAATTATCTCCAAAAACTCTCATCATTATTCATTGGTGAACTTGTTATTATTTATTCTTATTATTTATTATTTTATCTTCTCCATTTATAAATGAGTATAAAATCTTCATTAATAACCAACATATGATGCTACTTCTTTAATTAATGTATAATGCACAAAACTATGAAAATGAGCTTTTAAATCGGACACCTCCCCGCTATGGCAACACTGCTTGTGAACAATTCAAGATATTTTTTCCCTCTTCCCAACCTCCGGAGGCATCAAAAAAGCATGAGCAGTGCCCTTGGCACTTTTGGTTATGGGGACCCTTTAACAATAAGTCATTTTTTATTAACAGGAATAAACAATAAAATATTTTTTATTTTTTATTATTTTTATAAAACAAAGTTCTGGTCATAATTGTAATTTGAATTTACTATCACAGAGGCTAGAATGGCCTCTGGATCACGGGGCCCTGGGCCCATGCGTAAAGATGGAACTGAGATTGAGCATATAAAAATTAATAATTATGCTGAAGAAATTGTCTCGAATCAAATTGCCACGGCTCGTAACAAGCACGCTCGCAAACGTTATCTCATTGTAACAAAATTAATCATCATTGAAGTCGCAACTTTGTTGGCACTCTTTATTGTTGCGTCGTCTCTCTCATTAAATTTTTTGACTCCGATGACTCCACCCTGAAAGCAGGAGTTAAGGGAGTTACCCAAGTCGCATCCACGCGAATAAAGAAACAAACTCCGAATGACTCCGAGCGTACCCTGATGTTGGAGGTCAAGGGAGTTAACTCCGAGCGAATAAAGAAACGGAGACCAAATGACTCAGAGCAAATAAAGAAACGGAATCCGAATGGCTCAGAATCACTGGTGAATAAGTGAACCCACCCTAAGAGATGTTGGTTCGTCACGGAAAAAGTTTTGCCCTGTTGTTGCGCATTTAAGCATTGTTAGCGCTGGCTTGAAGCATAATCATAGAAGGGAAGTAGTGAAACTCCGTAGTTCTCTATGTTCCACCGCATGATGGATCCACTGCTGTTTTGGCTCCAAGCTTATTTTCCTGTTAACTTTTATTTACAAACTGATAAAATCTAAAATGAATGACAACATATCAAAAATAAAATTTCAATTGTGCATTTATTAAACTTGATTGCCTTTTATTATTAATAAATTTAAAACAGAATTATATGTACTCTTAAAAAATAAATAACAGTTCAAGTATAATCAGAGAAAGAGTTCAAATATTAAGAGAGCAATTTTGCAAATTTTTTGTGTTTTACTTTTCACCGCATTACAAACATCTCTCTCAATTCTCTCGCCAGAAAATAAAAACTAGTCTGGATATAATACAAAATACAGGATGAACAAAATACATTCGCTAAACACTTAAATTCTCGTGGCCACTCCTTACAGGACCTTAGTCTTTATATTCTTCATAACAACTTCCATAACAAAAAAGAAAGAAAGCAATTCGAGTCCTTTTCTCATGAAATTCAATTCCCTATAATGACATTAACCTTCTCAAAGGCACCATTCTTTCATTACCTTTTCC
>JAHWFO010078318.1:0-16111 GCA_023313115.1 Rhysida immarginata | reverse complement strand
TAAGCATGCTCACTTATCTCGTACGCCAAGAAAATGTTTCGAGATGATGATGGGAAATTATATTAAATTAATAGCAAAATGTAGGGAAATAAAATTTTTTGGAGATATCGAGGTTAGAATTAGCGAAATTCGACTGTATTTAATTTAATCCAATCCAGTTATGTTACTTATTTGAAATGTAATGCCCCCTAGCCAATTTATGTTCCCTATTTATGTTAGCCAATCAGATTCCTTTGACCTCCATACCATATGTAATACTTATCGCGTTATTTATTTATTTTGTATCGTTCACGGTATTTCTACGCATTTTATTTAAAAAAATGACCGTGTAAATTAAATCGAAAACATATTTAGTAAATGAATTACGTATTATCATACAAGATAAAAAATTTACGAAGAGAAAAAAACTATTATCAAAGACGGGATTTGAGCCCGTACCTGCAAAATAGAATAGTGGCGTTTTTCCACTAAATCATCTGAATGCGATAAAAATCTCATACAATTCGGGCATTTCTAAAGTGTAGTGATTTATAATAAAGTTTATGAATTTTTTTCTTGGAAAATTTTGAGAAGTGCGTCGAATGGCTTTGCATGGGTGCTTAATTTAGTGAAAGCTACTCATTAATATTTTTATAATAATAATAAAATAAGAACGAGGCTATTTCAGCCCATCCTTCAATTCTATTTATTTTCATTATATTGTTTTTTATTTAAAACTGAATTCCTTTCCTCGCTAATCGGTTGTGAGGTGTCACCTGGAGCCATTCATCATCTTTTGTCAATGGCGACGTTGCTCTTTACGTTTTAAAATTCAATGAGAACGATAATAATTGCAAACGACAACAAAAGATTTTTAAATAATAGAATAAAAAGACTCCTCTAGCCCAAAAAAACCCATCAAATTCTTCTTCACAACACTTCATGGAGAATAAGAAAGCGCACAACAAAACAGAACATGGAGGAGTCAGTCCTTCAATTTAGGGTTTGATTAATGAGAAGAAATAAACTCACGTCTTCTTCTAATTCTACAGGCTCCTACTGTAAGTAGTTGCCATACTCATTCTACCTGAATTCATTGTACAGATACAAAACCAAAGTTTACAGAAGTAGTGCAGATCATTTAAACTGAAAATACACAAACATAGAGGAAAGTGTCCATGTTTTTGTTAATAACTTCTAAACCACAACAGATAATCGAAATCCGGTTGCAGGAATGAACTCCTGAGAAAAAGCGGGTGTTATTTTATTGGTCACATGACCCCTTTTCTATTTTAAGAAAATGAACCGTGATCCAAAATGGCGGATTTCAAGATGGCGGCAAACTCCTAAAGGAATACAATGACGTGTCATGACCTATTGAAGTTAAAAGCTAATTGTTAATCAATAGCTAATAGCTCGCTTCAACATACATGGATTGTCCAGTTGGGGCCTGTGATAGGGCTACCAGACCGTCCTGGTTATCCGGGGCATGTTACATAAACAGTATGAAAATAAAGTATTCCGTTGAATCTATTTATGCTGCACTTTACAACGTCATCAGTGATGTGTATCTTGTAATAGTAAGCAGTGTCCCAGTCAAGTTTAACTTTTATCTGATAGCCATAACTGTGGAGTGGCAACCACATTCCTCAGACCTCACACAGTAAGATTTTTACTAATGAACGAGGTGTCCAGCAGCAGGAACAGATTGAACACTTCCTTGGCTATTACAACCCAGTTTTTGGTGTGTGTGATATTGTTTGAAACGTGTCTATGTTTTTGTTAATAACTTGTGAACCACAACAGATAATCAAAATCCGGTTGCAGGAATGAACTTCTGAGAAAAAGCGGGTGTTATTTGATAGTCACATGACCCCCTTCCCATTTTAAGAAAACGAACCATGATCCAAAATGGCGGATTTCAAGATGGCGGCCAAACTCCAAAACCGTTCCAAAAGACAGAGCACCTAACATAGATGTCATAGGATAACAAGAAATCAATTAAAGCGACGCTCGAGCAAATCGGATTTGGACATTAAGTCAATATTATGCAAATTTAATGGCAGCGTGGAAATTATTCATCGCGCGTGCGCTATGGGCTCTTTTTAGGTTATCGATTCTAATAACAACGTCATTCGATTCTCTATGAATCCTATGAAAACTATAGGAAACGTTTCATCTATTGCTTAATTAGGCCTAATCTGACCAATATTCGCACTCATTCTTAGGCCTAGTCACTAATATACATGTGTCCTCACTATTAGACTATTAGGCATCATAGTCATAGACTCCAAATGTTATGACACTGTAAGTTTGAGCTACTGAACAAAACAGGCTTACTGAGTGCTTGTGACTATGAAATTGAACTACTTCGTCTGAATATTCAAGAAGCAAAGATCAATCTTATGAGCCTATGAGTTGGAATAATAAAATAAAAATTTAGGAAAGTTAAATAAACTGCGCAGGACTAAGGAAAGATAGAGTGGGATTCTTATATTCGTATAGAAAGACAGAGTGGGATTATTATAACTGCTTTGGCTTCATAAAGCCTTAACATGAAGCAGCAGCAGTCATCAATCTCATTCTATGGTCTAGGAACCACTGAGAACGTAGTAACTTGAACGGTCCTGCGTCGTTTGCGTCTATGGTAGCCTATAAAGGCTTTGAGATGTCTATGACATTATTTAGACTTTTCAAAGAATGTGTATACCTAACTGAAAAGGTAATGAGCCTGTTTAGACGTAATATCGAATCCCAAATTTCAAATAGGCGCCTTGAAATAAATAGCATCCCAGTCGTCTATGAAAGTGTCTAGACGTTTCTAGTATTGTATAGACCCCGAGAACGCACTGAGCTCATTACGTCGAGGTTAGCTACCAGAGTCTGTATTAAGCCTAAGTTGGAATTTAATGAACGAGCCTATGAAAGTGTTTAGATCTTATTCAGGATGTATAAGACTCTTTAGACTCTTACGTCTTTAGATCACTGAGAAAATAGCAAAATAGTAATCTCAAAAGAGCTGCGCTTGTTTGCATCGAGGTTGGTGTCTACTGCGTTAGGCCTCTTCTGTGGGCTATGAAAGCTGTTTAGACATTTATAAAGATTGAACGTGTTTAGACACTCAATAGCATTCAGAAGACTATGAGAACGCATTGAGCTCATTGAGTCTGTATTAGGCCTAAATTGGAATCTAATGAACATGTCTATGAAAATATTATACCTTTTTCAGGATGTGTAAGACTTATATGTTTTAGACCACCGAAAATGTATAATAGTAATCTGAAAGGAGGTGCGCGTTTTTTGCAACTACTTTTGTAGAAGATGTGTAGCCATTTAAAGGGAATTAAAAGGTTTTAAAGCGCCTATGAAGCTGATTAGACCTTGTTTTCTTAGGAGGCTTAGACTATTGAGAATGTGGTCATCTCAAAAGTTTAGGTTCTGCACTGAGCTCATTGCGTCGAAAATCAGTAAGATTGGACTACTGACCAAATCAGGTTAGACAGCCATAAGCTTACTGAGTGTTTGTGACTATGAAATTGGGCTATTTCGTCTGAATGGTCAGACTAAAGAAGCAAAGACAATCTCATGAGCCTATGAGTTGGTACTAAGTGACTTCCAATCATAGAGTTAGAACACTTCTTGGAGACAGCCTAGCAGAATTCATTTTAGACTAATTTTTTTGTTTGTAGTCTGACTACAAGATTTTAGACCGAGATATTTGTACTGAATAACCAGATTACATAGTCAGAGATTCCAAGTTATTGCCTCACTTTTGACTACCAGACGATTAGAATGGATCACTGAATCAGTCATAGACCGACTTAATGCTTACCACTACGAGAATAGACTATGTATTCTGAATCTTATACTTAGACAGCCATAGACTGACTTATTGCATATTGTCTGGCTATTAAACAAGATTAATGTTTTGAATAATCAGATTGGATAGTCTTCTATCAGATTGGATGACTGGATGACTGGATAAATAAAATTTAGACAGTCATAGACCAGCTTATTACTTCTTTTCTGATAATTAGATTGGATTACTGTTCTGAATAATCAGATAAAACAGCCTGTCTATGCTTTCTGAATAAGCAGTTCAAACAGCTAATTACAGTTTGTATTCTGATTACTATGGACTATTAGATTAGACACTCATAGACAACCAACTATTTCTATATCCTAGCTACAATAACAACAACAACGCCCGTTCGCAGAGCCCCGACGCAGCCGGAAGCGCTCTGTTTTAATGCAGATTCCAGCAGAACTATCCACCAGAAAAAGTCTAAAATCGTGTCATCTGGAGTTCACGGTCTAAACTTTCATCCAGAACATATCCCAGACCGCTATCTTATTTCCTAGTCGAGTAATCTAACCTGAAAGACACCCCTCCCCTCTCACTCCAAGTTTGCTCAAATTGATTCGCGCGAGCGATATTGACAGAAACCCAGGCCGCCTCCACGTGCCTTCAGGGTTATTATTGGTCTCCGGGGATGCCAAAAATAAAAATAATTTTTTTAAAAATAAAATAAAAATAAAATAAATAAATTTTAGTTCAGCTCAAACTATAAATGGAAAGCGAGGCTAAGCTGAACGGGCTCTTTGAATAAGAGCAGCTTCCGAATAGCAAAAATCTTTTACATATTTTTCACTTGTATTTTACATACTATAAAACCATACTCCTTCCTGTCTCTAATATGTACTTCACCAAGATGAGATATCATGTACCATCATCTGCATGGATACACCATTACCTTGGATAACCAAAACCATTTTTTTTTGTGGTTGAATTTTTCAGAAACTGCGATAAACCTAATGAGAATTTCTTACGCAACGCGCTATGAAGTCGCCTTAAAAGGCGCTTCCGCATACAAGAGGGGATATACATGCATAAATAAGCAGTTATATATCTATAAACATGTAGATAAGACATTCTACACGCTTTTTGCCAGTATAATTTAAACAGACGGGGATATTTATGGGGTACAAATGTATCTGTACACTGTATCTGTACCTATAAACATACAATAGAGCCCTATAACTTACTATCCAATCCTGGAACTGCCTCTATTTCTGGACTATTTCTCAATATATACATATCCAAATAGATAGACAGGTATTCAGATACAAATGGATACCCAGATATGTACGAGAAACGGGGGATATGCAACCTTCTGGAATCGGAAACTTCTTTCTAGAAATGCGTATCTATCCATCTTGGCATATACATGGATAGATAGATATTCAATAGATATTGAAGATCATAGAAAAGTACTCTAATGTTTATGGGTGCACATGTCTATAGTGTTTGTCTCTATACATATAAACACGCTATAGACCAGGCTTTCTTAAAGGCATATCCGTCATATTTGAGGCCACGATTGTGGATATACTGTATAGATGGATATATAGATGGATAAATTGGAGATATATAGCCATACATAAATATTTAATTCATTTTGCGGAAATAAGTTTTATGCTATTTATTATCATGGATGAAGAAATACAGGATGGGAAACTCCTTTGTTAAAAGCTTGAGTTTTTTTTCAGTGGCGCCCTCGGACGATTTGCGTGGTCATTAGCTTTTTTGACGTCGCTTTTTTTTAAAAAAAAACTAAGGCGTGTTGACCGAAACCCCTTTACACGAGTTACCTTTAGATGGCCCTCAAGTTGTATGTTTAAGCCCGTCGAAATCGGTGGGACGGAGATTGTGTCCTCCTCTTATCAGAGTTGTAAATAGCGTTGTACTTTACACAAGCACGGAGTAAGAAGAAAGATTCGTGAAGATTATAGATTTCGATGGCCTTAAACATATAATTTGGTGATCATCTAAAAGTAACTCGTGTAAAAGGGTTTAGGTCAACACGCCTTCGTATTTTTAAAAAAGCGACGTCAAAAAAAGCTAATGACCACGCAAATCGTCCGAGGGCGCCACTGAAAAAAACTCACGCTTTCTCATCCTGTATTTCTTCATCCATGGTATTATGCTTACTTTATTCAATGCCGTTGAGCTTTTTATTACTAGGTATATTCTAACTAGGGAACATCACGGAATGATAATAAAATTCCGAACCAAAACTTGTACAGGGTGTAAATGGACGACGTTTCACAAATTTAAGGATATGTAGAGGGTAAAACTCTGAGCAAAAAAGTCTAGTCGCGTTTTTCGATCTTAAAAAGTTATAGCGCTAAGTTAAAAATTACTCAACGTTTGTACCAAGATAAATTTCCGGAAGTAACGTTACGAAACTTTAAAGCGCTATAACTTTTTAACGGAACTTCAGACCGAAAAACGCGACTAGACTTTTTCGCTCAGAATTTCACCCTCTACCAGCCTTTTCGTTTGGGCACGACCTTTTAGAATCACCCTGGCCGATACCGATACCGAACTTTAAAGCGCTATAACTTTTTAACGGAGCCACAGATCGAAAAACGCGACTAGTCTTTTTTTGCTCAGAGTTTCATCCTCTACATATCCTTAAATTTGTGAAACGTCGTCCATTTACACCCTGTATAGATAACACCTATATCCAATAATATATCGATTATAAAAAAATTACGTGCCAAGGTTCATTCAAATTCAAAGATTTTATAGGCACATTAAATATTCATATACAGGGTGTAAAGAAAATACCCGAAACAGTCGAATAACTTTAGAACAAAAGGTGCTAGAGCCATGAAAGTCAGGTCTCTCTACAGTCCTACATTTTTGTATCAACCCTATATAGAGTGCTTCGAAAGTTTAACTTTCACAGTCTAGTTTCCATGCAGTTCCAATTTTTACCGCTAAGGGTCAGCAGCGAGCGATTAAAGAAAATGGCGTTGACTGGAAAACAGATCGTTTTGTGTGCTTGACTATCATATAAACAACTCTGTGATTAGTGTTCAACGGCATTAGTGATAGATGTGTTTGAAGTAAACCTTGAACGTTTACCTTTTGTAGCACATCTCTCACAATACCATATGTTCATTAGATTTCACAGAGTAAAGTCCTGAAATTGGATCCATCATTTTGACATGTTCTATATCTTCTGTATATTTCTTATAACAACTTAATTCCAGAACTGCCACCCTAAAGAATCGGCAAAGAATCGATAAACAAGATAAACGAGAACAGGTGACATCAGGTGATAATATAAACGAACAATTTCATTAGGCCTATTTACTAACACTTAATACTCAAATGAACGGATTTTTAAGATACATACAAGACATATATGACAAAGAATTAATATTTTTTTAAAACTTACTATTACAAATATATACATAAAAATTATTATAAATTTGTCTTGGTAATCTAATGTAATATATAATAATTTTTAAATTCTCATTACAGACTTGTGCTAAAGATGGGTTCAAAATTTTGAAAATTCGAGATTTTATTATTATATAATAATATAAAAATATATAAACACGTACGAAACTCGTATTAGAATGCAAATAACTAATAATTTATTTCGAAATGATATTAATAAAAGAATTATGATATAAAAATATTAAATAAAATTTTATATATTATTTTATTTAATATTATGAACATTGAAATAAACATTCCTATTTCATGAGGAAGAATAAGGAAGCAGTGTTCTCTGGGATTAAGTACATGGAAAAAACCGGGATTAATTTTATAATTAATAAATATATAATAACTGGAAAATGGTCTTTGGAGGATTTTTTCACGCCACTACCTCCGATATTAATTAATAAATAGTGAAAAATAGTAAAGAAAACTACTATATAGTAAACTACCTCCGATATTAATTAGAGTGCCGGGGCGTATACCCGGAGGTCCCTGGTTCGAGTCCAGGCCGTGGAATTTTCTTTACTATTTTTCACTGTTTATTAATAAATATATATTTAATTAATATTGATAATAAAGCATTATATTATAAATTATTTTGATTGTAATTATAAAATAAACATTAAAAAAATTTAAATAAAAATGCGGAAGCGGCGCCTATTTTATATTCGAATGTCAAATTAGGCTGTGGTTAAAAACCCTCACCGGTTAGAGAATGATGACGTAATTTCTCACTGAGCTAACCGTCTTTTTCTCGGTGAGGACGGTTAGACTAACCGGTTAGGCATAGCAGCACTAACTCGCGTTTCTGACCACGTTAAAATGACGTCACTGTTTTCTCACCGGGATTTCTGACCGACCAAGCGCTAACTCTTCTCACCGGTGAGAGTTTTTGACCTTAGCCTTAGAGTAGGATTACTATCCGGAAGGAAGTAGGATCAACTTCATAATTTATTCAGATTAATTTATACATAATATTTTTAATAAATTATGATATAATATAATAGTAATAATAACATGATTCTCCATAAATCAAATATATTTACAAAATCTGAAAAATCCCCAAACAATATGAAAAAATGAGAAGCGGGAGATGACTGTGGATAAAGACATAATATAACTGGAGAACATTGTTTTGTGGACAAGAGGTTCTCCAGTTATAATATGAAAAAAGAAAACATAAAAAATAATAAATCCATTTTAAAAACTCCTACCCCTTCCCTATTTATTGTGTTAAACTGTAAGTATTGAGAGGTTCAGTTACATTTGTAAATAAGGACGGGGTAGGGAGTTGTGAAAATCAATTCATTATTTCTTATGTTTTCTTTTTTCATATTGTTGAAGAATCCTGTTCTTGTTGAAATATTTCTCCCCAACGTAAACATTCATAAATAATATAATAGTATTTCTATTGTCAAGTATAAAATAATCTTTTTATAAATTTTAAATAAACTGGGGAAGACAAAGAAGATGCTATTTTCTTCTATTCAGATGTTCTTACGTATTACATGTATGATTAATAATCCCACTCTACCTTCGTTAGTCCTACGCATTTTATTAAATAAATTGCGTAGGACTAAGGAAGCTAGAGTGGGGTTTTTATATTCGTATAGAAAGTTAAAGTGGGATTATTATTATTATTATTATTATTATTATTATTATTATTATTATTATTATTGCTTTGGTTTCATAAAGCCTAACATGAAGAAGCAGCAATCATCATGCCAGTCTATGAAATGTTTAGACTCGTTCCATGGTCTAAAGACGACTGAGAACGTCGTAGCTTGAAAGGTTTAGCGTCGTTTGTGTTAAAGGTCCGCCGTTCCGATATCTATAAGCCAGGCCTATTTTTGTAGTCTATAAAGATTTTGGAATGTCTATGAGAGTGTTCAGACTTTTCAAAGAATGTAATGAGTCTGTTTGGATCCAACATATACAGTAACACTAAAAATATGAAACTATTTGTCTTGAAATAATAAAATAAAAATTTTTAAAAATTTGCGTAGGACTAACGAAGCTAGAGTGGGATTTTTATATTCGCATAAAAAGTTAGAGTGGGATTATTATTATTATAATTGCTTGGCTTCATAAAGCCTAACATGAAGCAGCAGCAGTCATCATGTAAGTCTATGAAAGTGTTTAGACTCGTTTCATGGTCTAGAGACCACTGAGAACGTAGCAACTTGAAAGGTTTAGAGTCTTTGCGCTAAAGGTCCATCGTTCCGATTTCTATGGTAGCCAATAAACGCTTTGGGATGTTTATGAGAGTGTTCAGGCTTTTCAAAGAATGAATGTACTTAATTGAGAACGTAATGAGCATGTTTAGACGCAATATCGAATCCCAAATCTCAGGCGTCCTGAAATGAAAATCATCCCAATCGTCTATGAAAGTGTCTAGACGTTTCTAGTATTGTATACACCACGCACTAACACTCAGAAGAACCCGAGAACGCATTGAGCGTGTTTAGACCTTACTTAGTATGTGTAAGACTCTTTAGACTCTTACGTTTTTAGACCATTGAGAATGTATGATAGTAATCAGAAAAGAGCTACGTGTTGTTTGCATCAAGGTTGGTGTCTACTATGCTGGGCTCTGTAGGCTATGAAAGCTGTTTAGACACTCAATAGCAATCAGAAGACGATGAGAACGCACTGAACTCATTGCGTCGAAGGTGGCTTCCAGAGTCTGTATTAGGCCTAAATTGGATTCAAATGAAAACGCGTCTACGAAAATGTTTAGATCTTACTCAGGAAGTGTAAGACTCTTTAGACTCTTAGATTTTTAGACTATGAGAATTTTACAGGTACGGGTTCGAATCCCGCCCTCGGAAATGTTTTTTTTTTCTTCCTAAATTCATCTTAATATGTACGGAAGTTCAGTAATCCATTTTGTAATCATAATCTCAATTTTCCAATTTGCTACTATTATCTATATATATAAAATCCAAACTTTTGCGATTATTCCAATATAATAATAATCTCAAAGGAGTTGTGTGTTGTTTGCATCGGGGTTGGTGTCTATGATAGGCCTATGAACTGTTTGGACCTTGCTGTCTCTTACAGGGTTTAGACCATTGAGAATGACGTCATTTCAGAAGGTATTGCGTCGAAGGTTCTACTCTTGAGTCTTTATTAAGCCTAAGCAAACCCAGAGAACATTTGCTGTGTGAAGCCTGAGTTTGTCTAGACATTTCTTGTCATTTAATGGCGTTCAGAAGACACTGATAATGGAAGTGAGAGGGTCTAGAAATTTGTATAAAAATGCTTTATCGTCTATTAGACTTATGTTGCATTAGGCCTGTATTAGAAGTCTATGCATGTTCTAGGGCGCTGTTTAGACCATTGAGAATAATAGTAATCTTGCGTGCTTTGGGTCAATTCAGATGTCAGCCTTACAGTGTGTGTATGGGGTACGTTGAACAGAGCTTTTGGCACAGTGTCGCTAGTATCTCATAACAGACGCTCGCGCTCAGAATTCAATTTCTTAACCCTAACGCACGAGACTCCAAGCCTAGAGTAATAAAGCGATCAAAATGGCTGGAGCGTTACAGATCATTAACAAGAGTTACGAGCGCCGGCGTACAGGTGACGTTTATAGCTTACTAATAATGGTTATTAAGCAGGATGGTTTACGAGTCTCACGTGCAATACGTCCTGATTAAGAGCACCACATTTCCTGGTTCCTCTCAAGGATCATGGGAAAACGCCAGCAGCTTCTCCAGTATGCAAATGAGATGATGATGATTAGCATACAAGTGAAGGACTACAACTTTTCCGGATTTGAACCCATACATGTGCCGCTTGGATTTAATAGCTTTCTTAATAAACGAACAAACCGCGTGACCTATTCTCCAATAAAGTCTAGACAGATATTTAGACCTATTTTAGGCTTATGATGCCTTACACTAAAAAGGAGCACTAACTCGAGAGCATTCGCTTGCAGCTTAAAAAGGTCCGTGGTTCAACCTCTTGACTTATTTTCAAATTCCCTTTAAGGCTATAGGTCTAAAATCGCCCTATCTAGACTTACCGGCCGTGTTTAGACCTCTAAATTAGACATACCTAAACGCCTTCAATACAAAGAGTCCTCCACATCTACCGCAATGGCCTGCTCAAATGTGCGCGGTTCGAACTCTGGATGCTTTAAGCTTATGAAACGATGTTTAGACCGCTCTCATACATTTTAGACCCAAACGTGACAATCACTTCACCCATTTCTAATAGCACCGACGGTATACAGATCGATTCGAGAAGCAGTGTGTTAAGCCTATTTAAGTATCCCAAGAAGAAATTTAGACTATTTTCTCAATTTATAGACCCGTCTCTATAGACCCATCTGATAGCAATGGGATCTTTGAGAAAGCGTCAGTTGGCCGAAAATCTTATTTCAAAGTTCTATGTTAGGCCTATTTAAGTATATGACTCAAATTTTAGACTATATTGATAAAGCTTAAAATTTTGACTAAGTTTAGACCCCTATAAACCTGTTTAGACGTGTGTCTGTAATAAGGCCTTCTAAAAATATTTTTGTAAAAGTCCGCGGTTCAGATCTACCGTCTATCATTAGGCCTATTTAAGCATATAGACACTTCTAAGACTGTATAGACACGTCTAAGACTGTATAGACACTTTTAAGATCAGGTAATACCCTGAAACCTTTAAGAATGCCGCCACCTCAATAGCGCTGCCTGGTGGCGTCGGAGGTCCGCGGCTCGATTCCGAGGTCTATGTTAGGCCTATTTAAGTCTCCTATAAACGTTTTTAGACCATAGCCAGAATACATAGACTGCGGACGTTTTTAGACCATAGCCTATGAGACTGCGGAAAAAGCATCTGTTTGGGAATGTAGAGAACAAAAATCGAGTTGGAAGGTCCATGGTTCGAGTCTGGGATGATGTTAGGCTTAATTAAGACACATGCTTCAGACGCATATGAAAGAATTTATACCGTCCTTTTTTGCATAGACCTTCCTAAGACTGTTTAGACCTGTCTAGCTATATAAACACTTCAAGAGCATTGCGACAGCAAGACCCGCGATTCGATACCAGTGTCTCTACGTTAGGCATTTAAACAGAATTGGAAGGTATAACTCGCCTATGAAAGTGTTTAGACCTTCCTTAGAATGTTTAGACCCCAATTAAGAGATATATTAATTAAAAATTAAATAAAAACTCTATTTAATTAAAAGAAATATAAATAAAAATAAATAATAAAAACAATGAATAAAAGTCACCCAATGGAGAAATGCAAAGGTTGAAGGACGAAACACAATTGAAACAAAGGTGTAGCTTGTGAAGCTTATGTAGATGAAACACAGATGAAAAGAAGGTCTTGTGGAGAAATATTACACGAAACAAAGGGAGGCACAAAGTTACAGGTGAAGAAGGTCTATGATGAAAGTTCGATGATCCGTAGACACGTAGATGACAAACTTGAAATGTATTATAAAAAAGAGAGTTGAGACAAAAGAGAGCGTAGTGATCTCGAAGATATTGCTTCTCTTAAGCCACAGGAAAGGGGTTCGAGTCTTGTACGTGTTAGGCCTGTTTGTGTAGATTATGAAGGCTTTTTAGAACATCTAAAGTAAGCGTATAGACCCAGAAAACTCGAGTAAGACTAAGAATAAGGTCTGTGGTTCAGTTCATGGTGGCTGCATGCAAACGAAGCTGAGCAGAGATGAAGATCAGCAGTTCAACTTATATATTTTAGCCCATTTTCGTAGAGTATGAAGGCTGTTTAGACATTCAGAGACGGCGTATAGACCCAATCGACTCAAGGAAGGCACAACGGGTCTATACGCCCTCTCTGACTGTCTAAACAGCCTTCATACTCTACGAAAATGGGCTAAATGCCTTGCTTGAGGTTTAAGGTCTTTGGCTCAGTTCCCGGTGGCTAAATGCTAATAACTGAAGGGCTCAGTTCCCGGCGGTTCGACTCTTGTATATATTAGACCTGTTTCCCTAGACAATAAAGGCTGTTTAGACAACCAGAGAGAGCGTATAGGCCCAATCGAGGCATAACAGGCAACTCAAATTCGCTGCTAAGAGGTCTGCGTGGATGAAGCTCGGCGGTTCGACTCTTGTATACGTTAGGCTTATTTTAATAGACTATGAAGGCTTTTTCAGACTGGGCTTTTTAGACCTCTAAACTGAGCGCATAGACCAGCAACTCGAATGCGCTGCTTAATGTTTAAGCGTAAGGTGAGTGGCTCAGTTGGTGGTGGCTAAATGCAAACAGATGAAGTTCGGCGGTTCAACTCTAGTATGTTTTAGACCTGTTTTTGTACACTATAAAGGCTGTTTAGGGATTCAGAGAGAGCGTATAGACCCGAACGACTCAATGAAGACACAACTGAGATACAAGAGAAATGGTTAAGGTCTGCGGCTCGATTCCTGATGGCCTAATGCAAACAAAGTTCGACTCTTTTATGCGCTAGGCCTATTAGTATAGACTGAAGGCTTTTTAGGCATCTAAAGCGAGCGTATAAACCCACAACTCGAATGCGCTGCTTAAGATTAAAGCGTAAGATGAATGGGGTCAGGAGCTCAGTTCCCGGTTGTTGAATGCAAACAGATGAAGGTCGGTGGTACGACACTTGTATGCGTAACGGGTATTAGGCGGTTCGAGATTGTTTAGACATCAGAAGTGAATATTATAGACCCAATCGGCTCAAAAACTATGCAATGGGCAACAACAACAACAACAACAACAACAACAACAACTCAAATGCGTTGTTGCTTGAGGCGGAAGGTCTGCGGCTCTTTTCCTGGTGGCTAAATGAAAACGAAGCTGTGCATATGCGAGTACATGTCTATGTTTGTAGACTATGAAGACTGTTTAGACACATAAAATGGCGTATAGAACATCAAGCGTAAGGTGATTAGCTCAGCTCCCGGTGGCTAAATTGATGAAGATCGGCGGTTCGGCTATTGTATGTTTCAGGCCTGTTTTTGTACACTATCAAGGTTGTTTAGACATCCACAGGGACCGTATAGACCCAATCGACTCAATGAATACGCGTTAACAACTCAAATGCGTTGCTTTAGGGTTAAGGTTTGCGGGTCGAATCCTGATGGCGGGTTGAAAGCACAGATGAAGATCGGCGGTTCGATTCTTTCATGCGCTAGGCCAATTTCAAAGACTATGAAGGATTTTTAGGCATCCATAGACCCACAACTCGAATGCGCTGCTTAAGGCTTAAGCATAAGGTGAGTTGCTCAGTTTCCGGCGGCTGAATGCAAAGAGATGTGAGCATTATAGACCCAATCGACTCAACGGGCAACAACAACTCGAAGGCGTAAGGTCTGCGGCTCTCTTCCTGGTGGCTAAATGAAATCAAAGCTGTGAAGGGGGAGTAGTCATAGTAGACTCAGTAGTCTATGGGTTTGTGCGCGCTATTGCTTGTGTCCCTTTGGGGCAAGAACGAGAAATGGAGGACAACTTGAAAGTGGAGGGGAGCGCTAATTAGAGATGACTTAAAGGTGGAGGAGGGGAGGGGGAGTGAGTAGAAGGTAGGTTGGGGGGGGGGGGGGGGGGAGGAAGTCCATAGGCTATATAGGAGGGGATGTAATGAAAACAGAAAACCTGAATGATGGAGAAGAGGGGGGGTCTTTGAGATTTCAGTTGGGTTTTTTTTGTGAAGTGTCTGGAGGGTTTGTTGTTGTTGTTATTGTTAGTTCCTTCCTGTCCACTCAGGTCTTTCTTTTAAGGAAAAAAGAGAGTCAATAGAGTTTGTTGCTTACCTGCCAGGAGTTGGAGTCGAGCGCTATGAAGGACATGGCGAGTGCGTGGGTGGCTCCAGGGAACTCTGCTTTGGTGGCGAGCGACGAGCGCTGCTGGCTTCTCCGGCTGCGGACGAGAGAGGATTGGAGGCCGCGCCTCCAGCTACGCCTCCTCGGGGGCGACGACGGAGAGGAAGTGACGTCACCTCTCTCTTTCCTTCACCCTCCCCCTGACTACTAACTAGGACGACTACTACGAGGTAGGGCTACTACGATGCAAAACCAGTGGCAACAACAACAAAAGGAGCGTTGAAGAGGAGGCAAAGCGCTGTGCGGGAGCGTTGTTGGTTCGAGTCCTCAAGCCCGACGGGGTCGCCGGAACAGGCGGACGCCCATCACGCCCAAGCCTTGCCCACCCCCAGCGCTCTGATTGGCCGAGGCGCTACGCCGTGGGAGGTGCTTGGCGCTACACCTGGGGGACGGCCTAAGGGAATGGATCGAAGAAGCGCCTGACCTTTCACCTCCTCCTCCATTCTCTCTCTCTCTCTTACTCCAACTCGCTCCGATCGGCAGCTCCTTGCCTCTCCAAATGGCTCTGACGACTCTTTGTGGTGGCGTCACAAAATCGAAACGTTGTCATGGTAACACAACGAGAAAAAAAACGAGCAACCCTACTTTCAGAGAACCCCCCCCCCCCCATTCCATTTAATAATCCAAATTCGCGAAACAAAATTCTCACAAATCAGCAACCTACCAGTGCAAAAACACTACACTAAGCCTAAAAACGCAAACTAAGCCTTAAAACCTTCAAACTAGGCTTAACACAATCAAATCCCACAAGGAGTAAATAAATCCCACGCTGGTTGGCTGATATCGGAATGCCTAGTTTGTGCTCTTTTAAGAACACATTTAATAGAAGTTGTGCTTTAGCTATACAACTAAAAACTTCTTTAAAACAATCACAGTTGTTATTATTAGTTACAACATCTCTTTGAATAATAATAGCCGCACTCAATAAACGCCGCGTCATAAAAAAAGTTAAAGTGAAACAAAGGCCGCACTTTTTACTATTGGAAAATTTCTTACCAAATTTATTATTATTATTATTATT
>JAHWFO010078317.1:12135-28209 GCA_023313115.1 Rhysida immarginata | reverse complement strand
ATATTCAGAAAAGATGAATTTGTTATTTGTTCCGACTTTGGGGTGAAGAAACGTTAGTTCAGATTATTGTAAGTTTGTTTCTTTTTCATTCTTTTTCCTTCTTCAGCTCTGCGTCAAACTCGCACAGCTTTCCACAACATTCCAACGCGAGCGAAGTCGAGTTGAACTGCTAAAGGGCCATAGTTGGAGAGGCCATCCATTGGGAGCATTTTAAAAGAAGTCTTTTCGTTTCTTCCGTATGAATTTTTACTAGCATGCAACGGCTCATCAATGTTGTTCATTCTGTCAGATAGAGCCACTGTAGTTTCAGTTTCGAACAGGAAATAGTATCGACCACGGCAAAAAAAAAAAAAAAATCAATACTTATTGGCGCTAACCGGTCTTGCAACTGCCCAATTAGTCTGCAATACAACATCTCAGGAGAAAAACTATTTGTTTCACGCCTTCAACCTACTCTCACTTCCATCCAAATTAGTGATTTTATTACTTCGGTCTTACCAGATCTGGAATTACGTGTGTTAGGATCCGCTCTAAATCTCCGAATTATGCGTCGTTTGTACTATTTCTGAAGGCGACAGACTTTGATAAGGCGTCCGACTCGGCAATTTGGCCGGATGGCGTCCTGCTCTCGCCGTTTTTCGGCAAATTGCATAATAATCAAATTGCCGAAAATAGCCAGGAGGATGGCTCCAATACTGATAATAATGCGTAATTGCATTTTTTATCGAAACGTACGAGGTTTGCGAACAAAGATTCCGCAGATCTTCGATTTTATATCGAAGAATCCTCAATTAATATATTGTTTCTCTGAAACCTGGCTCAATGAAACCATTTCCGATTTTATGCTTTTCGGCACTGATTTTAACGTCTTTCGCTGCGATCGAACCATCAAGCAGCGAGGTGGGGGTGTTGTGATCGCCGTACCAAAGTTTATTAAGATTCGCAGATGTTCATTCATAACTTCAATAAATAGTATTGATACCGTTGGCGTAGAGATTATGAGAATGGGTCTTCATGGTAAACACAAGGCCTTATACATTATGAATACCGCCTTTGCTCCCCACATATGAATTCGAGACTTTTTAAATGAACTATCTGACTTTGTCATCCGCTCAACCCTCGACTGCATCTTGCTCGGCGATTACAATTTCTCTGATTTTTGCATCCTATGCAAAGCAAAGGAAGTTTATTACTAATTGCTGGAAAAATGAGCTGGGATTTAAAAATTTTAACCACGTTTTAAACCAGCTTGGTGATAACCTTGACAAGGCCTTTTCCAACATAGATTTGACGGTCGGCGCGGCGGAAAACACGCCTATCGAGGCTGATGCGTACCATCCGCCTTTATTATTGTCCTTCAGTGATCGTTTAGCTAACAATATCAAAATCAGAGAGTCTAAGCTTAATCTCGGGAAAGGAGATTACCAAGGGTTATATCATGAGCTAGTAGGCTACAAGTGGGATGAGATCCTCTCAGATTCAATGGATGTCGATCAAATTTGGGATGCTATCATAGATGTAATAGCAGGTGCTATATCAAAATTTATCCCTCTTTTTTCGGCAACTCGCCATGATGGCGATATGGGAAGTAAAAAAACAAAAAACACAAAGCAACATCAATTTTCACCTAAGTGGATCACTACGCATACTCGCAATGCCTGGATTGTGAAACAAATATTGCATAAAAGATTCAAGATTACTAAATCCCAAGAAGATTATGAAAGTTCACACGTGCTAGGGAAAATTTTAAAAAGAGCTGGTCATTAGACCGGAAACTGTATTTTAATAATATGGAACAACAGATAAGATACAATCACTCGATGTTTTGGGAAACGTCCAGAAATTTACTGAATACCAACAATCGTAAGTCATCCGTTCTTGACGACGATGAAATATCCGATATCGGGGCAGCTTTTTCCGCCGCGATGAGTAATGAGGAAATTTACCGGTAGATAACGTTCTTCTTAACGTTTGCTGGTCTACTATAAACAAAAAAAAATTATCTTTTCAATTATTTTCTGCGCAACAAATACTAGACCGCGCGAAGAAGGTCTCTGCCGCCAAAGCGTGTATCATTCATGATATTCCAGACTTTTTATTTAAAGGCTGCCTTTCTCCATTAATAACGCCTATTCTATACCTGTTTAATGTCTCATTAATATCAGGGTCTTATCCAACTGCTTGGAAGTGGGTACTGATTCAACCCATTCCTAAAAAATCGGATGCGAGTGGAAAACTGAATTTTAGGCCAATCACCTTAATACCTTTCCCAGCAAAGTTGCTGGAATCTCTGATTGCAGACCAATTACCTACCCATATTAATCCACACCTGACGGATTCTCAACATGGTTTTAGGCCGAGGAGGTCAACTCAGACGAACTTGGCGATTTTCCTGTACTATCTTACTCAGCACGTAGACTAAACGAAGCAGGTAGATGCCTTGTTCTTGGACTTCTCCAAAGCATTTGACAAGGTTAATACCCAACTTTTGCTCGGCAAACTAGGCTGCGTGGTTTGTCTGACACAGCATTAGATTAGTTTAAATTAGATCCATGCTGCAGAACAGAAGTTTTAGAATACGATCACAGAAGGTGACCAATTGTAGTTGGCCGATGAAGAGCGGGGTTCCTCAAGGTCCCCCCCCCCCCATGGAAAGATAGTCGAGGTTCCTGGTTCGAATCCAGGTCGCAGAATTTTTCCTTCCATTTTTCAATCGAAAAATTATTGCTAGTATTATAGCAGAAACACCAAATTTTATCTTCAAGGGCTGTATCTCGGCACTGGCAGTGCCCCTACGCCAGCTTTTTAATGCTTCATTGGAAAGCGGAGCCTACCCCGAAGCTTGGAAACAAGTGCTAATCTATCCAATTCCTAAGAATGTTAGTAATAATCTACAACGTATAGGCCATTTACTTTAATTCCTTTTCCTGCAAAGCTGATGGAAACTCGTGTGGCGGAACAACTTGCCACTTATATTGACTCAAATTTGTCGCATTCGCTGCATGGTTTTCGCCCATGCGGAAACTAAAAAGAACTAAATAATAATAATAACAACAACAACAAATTACTTCGCTGGAACATTAATGAGAACAAACAAATTCATTTACATAATCTAAAACCCGCCTATAGGCATACTTATAAATTTAAAAATTTGAAATAATCCGGCTACGTGAGCTAATTGATCAAATAGTGCTTAAAAATGCTGGAATTTATAATTAAAATCTAAAAAAGAACAGAATAATAAATTATATTATATCCTCTTTAAAAGCGTAAAAATCCGTTCAGTCATCATGATCTTTCTACAAATGTTCGAGGCGAAAGCGTTTTCGTTAAATGCAAAATTCCGATAAAGAAAAGGATTACAATTTTTGCCGACAGATGTCGCTTTTATTCATAGGTCCTTTACTGCCGACCCAATTATCAAAATTAATTATGATTCTTTCTTGTTTCGGTTCATAATCAATGTTCTTGAACAAATAGGATTCTTTCTACACTATTTATTCAGGGCATGGCGGTGAAATTATTTCGTTTAACTCTAAAATATTTAGCGAAGCGGTGTTTCTCCGCCATTGTGAAAAGCGAGGCTTCCGAGATTATACTCGGAAGCCTCGGTGAAAAGCACGGCCTACGAGATAGTAAAAGACCGTGGTGAAAAGACTGGAATTGATCACCATGGACGATAACAACGCACCGGCTAGCCGACTTTTCCCATTTTTTTTTCTGTTAAATGGCAACCAATCATAAAAAAGTTCTATTTCTAAGGCCACCAATCATAGCAACGGAAACGACAATAACATTTCCTTATTGGATAGTTTAAATTTTCAAATTTCTAAAAGCCTTAAATGTTAACACCTAAGCAAAAACCTCGAATTTGCTTATATAGTAGATTTAAGCAGTTACAACCCCCCCCCCCCCCCGATTCCAAACTTAGATTTCTCTTCTCACCCGCAATCTCCCCTCCCGCAAACTTGTTCCTGTAACATTTCATCCAGTTCAGAGGGACTACTGCTGGTGATAACGATGTCATTGGCAAAACGAAGGTGGTTAAGGAATTCACCGTTTATTATAAGTCTTTTTTTCTTTTTTTTTTTTTTTTTTTTTTTTTGTCCAGTTCAGTTTCTTGAAGACTTCCTCTAAAACTGCTGTGACGAGTTTTAGTGAGATGGTGTCTCCTTGTCTTACTCCTTTTCCATTTTCTATGGGTATCAACGTATTAGCACCATTCCCGATGTTTCTATAGCAACCACAGTGTAAAGAAAATAAGCAGAGCGACCGTGCCCTACTATAGTGGCTAAAATGAAGCCAACTATTTTCTAGCCACTATAGCCCTACTTCCACCGTTCAACTCAAGTGAAGTCAAAGCAGCCGAGCTGCTGTCGCCATATTAGGGCAAAAGAGCAGAAAAGCCAACCTCTCAGAGAGCAAACACCTACAGTGGTAGCTTTGTTTATAAACTTCAAGTAATTCAAAATAATCGTATCAAAGCAAAATTCTCATTAAAAAATAAAAATACTCAAATACTTCGTTCCAAAATTTGAAAAAAAATTCTAATATGATTTAAAGCATACAAATTAGCCAATGTTTTGCTTATTTAAAGTGTGATGTTTTAAAACTAAATAACTGGAAACACTCCAGTTAAGCTTTATTGAGTGATGATTACCTGAGAACAAAATCAATTACTCTCATTTAAGAGTAACAAATGTATGACGGGAGAAGAGAGATTTATTTTTTCATAATATTCTTTTCTGCCTAGAGTTTAAGAAGAGCTAAGAGAGCCTAGGACCAGCTGTTCTCTCTATAGTAATTGATAAGGGGAGGATAACTGTGTATCAAAACTTTATCATGTATACAGGGTGTAAATTTTAAGTTGACAAAGCAGAATAACTCGAAAAATAAGCTTCACACGAAAAAATGCGTAGAATCCAAAGTTGATTATTTTCGAGGGGGCATCTGCTGGTGCTAAAATTAGCCCACCCCCCCCCGGCCCCTGGGGGTGGGGCGGGGGGCAACTTTAAAATTTCAAATGGGAACCCCTATTTTTTATTGCAGATTCAGGTCCTACATAAAAAACTACGTACATTTTGTCTGAAACATTTTTTTTATTTTTGGTAGATGGCGCTGTAATTCAAGAAAATCCATTTTCTCATTTTTGCGTGGAAATAACTAATTTATTATTCATTTCGATTCCTACATTGTTTTAACTACAATGTAATTTGAAGACATTTCGTCAACAAACAAATAACGTAAACATTGGCATTTTTTTTCAGAATGTTTACATTTTAAATTCTGATCTTTAGAAGAAAAGATTGTAATTTTTCAACTGTTTTTGTGAGTGTACAACGCCGTATTGCTTTTGAATTTACATTATGAATTATCTTTCTGTGGAAGAAAAAATTGAGATGGTGTACATTTATGGAGAAAGTGGGAGAAATTTTGATAATGCAGTCGCGCTTTATGCTCAGCGTTTTCCTGGCCAAACGCGATCACGGTCTTCTTTTGTTCGAGTTATTAAACAATTTACTGCGGAAGGTAGTGTGAACCAGAAAAAAAGAACCCGTGCAGCTACTGTTTGTGGAGAAAACAATCAAGTGTCAGTCCTAGCTGCTGTGGCTCATAATCCACATGCGAGCACAAGAGAAATATCAAGGCAATCAGGAATTTCACATATGAGTGTTTGGAAAATGCTGAAGCTCCACAAATTTCATCCATATCATGTATCTATGCATCAGGAACTACATGGCAATGACCACCAAAACCGTCTAACGTTTTGTCACTGGGCACTTCAGCAGATGCAAACAAACCAACATTTTTTTTCTTTTCTCCGATGAGTCAACATTCACAAACCACGGGGAAGTTAATCGACATAACATGCATTACTGGAGTGAACAGAACCCACACTGGATTCGAGAAGTCAACCATCAGCGACCTTGGTCAATTAATGTTTGGTGTGGGATAATTGGCGATAAACTTATCGGTCCATATTTTATAGACGGTAATTTGAATGGCAACAAATATCGTAACCTACTTGAAAATGAACTACCAGATCTACTTGAAGACCTGAGTATTGAACTTCGACAACACATGTGGTTTCAACATGATGGTTGTCCAGCGCATTATTCATTAGTAGCGCGCGAAGTACTACATCGACTTTACCATGGTCGCTGGATCGGCAGGGAAGGTCCTGTGAATTGGCCAGCCAGATCGCCTGACCTTACATCGCCAGATTTTTTCTTATGGGGTTACCTCAAAGATATCGTTTATAAGGAAACGCCAACCACTCGCGAAAACATGATTCAAAGAATAAGAGATGCTTGCGCTGCAATTACACCAGACATGTTATCAAGATGTGTTCAGGAATTTACAAAACGAGTCAATAAATGCATCGAAGTTGGAGGTCATCAATTTGAACATTTAATTTCATAAAACGGCGAGATGCAAGGGATTTAAGGACAACAAGCAGGCCGAAAGTGAGAGGCGAGGGGACTCACTGGAAATACAAGCACCCCGAAATTCATTTACTTGCAAGTATTTGCAAATAAGAAAAAATAAAACGAAAACAATCGGTCCTTTTAAGGACCACCAAATCTTAAACGGGAATAACTTCATCTTTACACAGTCTTTTACTTTTTTACTCTGTTAGTTAATGAGTTCACTCGTTAGTACGTAGGATGTTCGGTTAGTTAGTTAGCTAATCAGTTGATTTGTTTGATAATTATAAAGTTGTGTGGCCTCATGACCACGAAACAAAACAAAATTATCCTAATCCGCGGCAAAAAATAATAAAATAATAACTTTGCGGCAAAATTTACGAAGTAAATAAGTATTTTTTATTTCTCCGTAACCATTTCCACGCAAAAATGAGAAAATGGATTTTCTTGAATTACAGCGCCATCTACCAAAAATAAAAAAAAATGTTTCAGACAAAATGTACGTAGTTTTTTATGTAGGACCTGAATCTGCAATAAAAAATAGGGGTTCCCATTTGAAATTTTAAAGTTGCCCCCCGCCCCACCCCCAGGGGCCGGGGGGGGTGGGCTAATTTTAGCACCAGCAGATGCCCCCTCGAAAATAATCAACTTTGGATTATACGCATTTTTTCGTGTGAAGCTTATTTTTCGAGTTATTCTGCTTTGTCAACTTAAAATTTACACCCTGTATACTTTTTAATGCTTGTAAAATACCATCACTTATATTTCTGCATGAATATTTAAGAAATATTCAACATTTCTATAATAATTATAGCATCCTAAGAGAAATTTAGACTTTTTCAATGCCTCTAAACGAAACGTCAGCTTTTTTTCAGGATCTTACCATCCTGTGTTCGATTTTTTATATTAAGCAAGTAATTTTAGCTAAAATAATTTAAATGCTAATAAATCGGCTTATTTAAAATATCCAAAAACAAATAAAAGTTAATAACTCATATAAATCTAATCATTATAAAGCTAAAATAAATAAACAAATATATATATAAAAATTACTCCTACTATTTAATTAGAGGACAGAGTAGCATATATAAAAAATTTGTGCATTTTTCCCTGATGAAATATACAGGGTGTTTCATAATTGGTGTCCCGTCTTTAGGTCCAAATAACGGCTTAAGGGGAACAGGTGGGGGGGGAATGAATATGGGAACAAAAACCATACTTATTAGAAAACAGTAGGGTCTACATTTGGAAAATTAATGAGAATGAATGAGTGGGGGTCAAGACCATTAGCTTTTCAGGGTAACGACTCATTCATTCTCATTCATTTTCAAATGTACTGTTTTCTAATAAGTAATAAAGTTCTAATAAGTTTCTAATGAGTTTTTCTGTTTTTGTTTACATTAGCTAGCCATACCTTTCACTTTACATACGCGATAAAGGTTAGGGGATGAGATTTTTTCACCGGGTTTTTTTGCCAAACCCACATTTTACATGATGCTCTACAACTTTTTAAATAACACATGGGGTCCAACCCATACCCCTACAAAATTAAAATTTTCAAAATTTACCCCTTCACCCCCAGGGACGCGAAATGTTTTTATTCTGAATTAGGGGACATTAAAACCAAATAATCAATATTCATTTTTCCCCAATCTGTTCCCCTTGAGTCGTTATTTGGACCTAAAGACGGGAAACCAATTATGAAACGCCCTGTATATAAAATTCCTTCCTAATTATTATGTACGAGGTCTGTTCAAAAAATACGTAGACTGACGTCATAAAACAAAATGTACTTTATTCAGAAGTTACACATCTGGGTCCCCTTCAAAGTACTCTCCTCCCCGACGCACACACGGTGTTTCCACTTTTGGAAACAGTCCTGGAACGCTTCTTTTGTGATGTCCTTCAGCGCCTTCGTCGCATTTGCCTTTATGTCGGGAATCGTCTCAAATCTCCTTCCTTTCAAAGGTCTTTTGAGTTTGGGAAACAAGAAGAAGTCACAAGGAGCAAGGTCAGGTGAGTAGGGTGGGTGAGGAAGAACAGTGATCGAGTGTTTGGCCAAAAACTCTCGAGTTCTGAGGGCTGAATGGGCTGGAGCGTTGTCGTGATGAAACAACCAGTCACCTCTCGTCCACATTTCTGGCCTTTTCCACTCGTCCAGTGGCAGTTTTTCCGAGTTTAACACAAAATTTCACAGCAACTCTTTGCTCGTTCAAGTCACTCATTCTAAAAATCCGCCAAACGAAAAAAAAACACACTTCACAAACAACCGCGTAGCTAATCAACCAATACTGATATTTGCAATCAAAAAACTGCCTTGTAATCAGCGGATCTGTCAGAAGATGGCGACACCAAGCGATTTTAATTGGGACCAACAGGGCCCGCGCAATTCAAACAGTCTACGTATTTTTTGAACAGACCTCGTATTGCGTTTATTAAGAACAGATTTTTCTTGCCAAAAATGCTCAAAATATGCCATAATTTTCTGTAAATTTTAGAATATTTATTTTTTCATTTTCAAATTATTGATTTTTAAACAAAATTAATTTCGACAACACTTTTCGTCTACTATTTCCTTTCAAATCGTCCACCACTTTTTTTGGTTTCATGATGAAAACGTATAAGTACTGGAAACAGCCTTGACCAGTTTGTATAAATGAATGTCTAATATGCTGTTATCTTGCTCATGATCCTTTATAGATACAAAAACATCTTTATTTATGCAATCCTTGACAACTTTATTTACAACATGCGCGACTAAATTTTCTTGCTGTTTCCAGTTCTTTACACTGAGCATGGGATATCTTATTTGTTTTTCTGTTTGATGGCATATTCTTATTACATCCTTGCTGGGATTTGTCAAACCACCCCTATTTTTTACTTTTATAAGAAATCCACAGTCCTTTGTTGATGGAAAACACAGCATTTCTGCATTTGTCACAATTCATTCCTCTGCCAAGGCTCTTGGAAACAAATCCATCTATGTATTCTATGAGGTTTATTAAAAAATGATTTACGGGTATTTCTGCTAAACTGACACAGTAATCATGATCTTTTAGGGCACTGTCCACCACATCCAAGTCCACAATTTCTTTCTGAAGTTCAAGTGACTCCAAGTTAATGCGTTTTATTCTTGATTTGGCTGCTGTCGAAGGTATTCTCAAGATTGTCGTTTCATCTTGAGGTTTAGCATTGCCTTTTTCACTTGCCTGTAGCTCCATTTGAACTAACAAGCATTTGTATGCGGCTGTGAACTGCACGCTTGAAGGGTTGTTGTTCCAGCCTCCTCTTGCACGAATCATACCGAAGAATAGCTCAATGTGGTCTTGCGACATTTTGTATGTAAGGAGATAACTAAAGAAAATTTATTCATGTGGGCGTAAAAAAGCGAAATGATTGCTATTTAAAACTAAAAAAAAATTACTTACTTCATTAAGGGTGATGGGCAAGATATTAGCTCTTCATATGTCATTTTGACTGATCTAATTAGACATATAAAACCAGTTAAACAGGCGTGTCTCTGCGATTTGATGACTAGCCGTCCATCACTATATCGCAAACATTTCAGTTGCTCCTCCATTCTTGTAAGAAACGGCCACCAGACCTTGCAATTGGAAGATCTTAATGGAGCCTTAAACTTTTTAGCAAATGGGTTTTTACTATTAAGGATATCAAACAATCTGAAACAAGCAACACATTTATTATATAAAACGTCTAGTGAAAACGTAAACAAAGTTTATCATCCAGTGAAAATGTTACAGTCCGATACACTGACCTGTCAATATCACGAATAAATTTAATAGTGCCCTCACAACCAGCAAATTCTGGCAAATTGAGGTGCAAACATGTCTGTAATTCATCAGCAACAGAATTGCTAAAAACCTGAGTGGTTAAGAACACCTTCATGTTCATGTTATGGTAATGAATGTGCGATTTTGTAATTTTGTTTCTTAGGTGAAGTCCTTCACGTTTTTGTAACAAATGAAAGGCTTCAATATACTTCCATTTGACCATCTAAAAGAAAATTAACATATCATTTTAATGAAAAAGGTTTCCAACATGTTAAGGTAAGCCTGTGACGTTACGGTGCCCTCAAAAAAGAACGGACCAATAATGCCTCTTTTGGAAATCGCGCACCAAGCCATAACCGTTCGCGGATGAAGAGGTGACTTATGGATCTCATGAGGGTGCTGGGAACCCCAAAAACGAACGTTGTGTTTATTAACGTCACCTGCAGATGGAAGAAGGCCTCATCTGACACCCACAGGTTGTCCACAATGTCCTGATTGGCTTCCATTTCTGCTCCAAACTCCATCGCAAATTGTTGTCGCTTCTGTCTACCAGTGTCTGTTAACTCCTGATAAACATGGATCTGATACAGGAACAGGTGAAAATCCTTTCTCAAAATTCGCCACGTCGTGGTATACGACAGCCCTTCTTCAATGGATACGCGGCGAACAGATTTTTTGGTAGGGGAATCGACCAACCTTGTACGAACATTTTCGACAACTTCGGCCGTTCGAACACGAGCTTCGCTCCCGCCTTTTTTCTTGCTTTAACGCATCCAGTGGCACTAAATTGCTTGACAAAATCCATGATTGCTTGCCTGTCTGGTGTGTCTCGACACTTATACTCCTTCCGGAACTTTCTTTGCACGGTTACAGGTGATTTTGTCTCGAAATACCATTCGACAACCTTGCATTTCTGCTCTGTTGATAAAGCGGGCGCCATTTTTCAACAATACGATTTTCATGCAGCGCCGTTGCAACAATACAAACTCCAACTATTTAGAAATTCGATATGGCGCTCATATTCTTTCACAATGACATATATTAAAGATAGACTGCGAATCCTATTGTTAACAGCGGCAAAAAGTGAAGCAAATTGAGCCATGATAGTTCTGGGCAGGAGTGAGCCGTGGAGTAATTAGCTGTCTGGCTGCTTTGTTTTTGAAGATTTTGGGCCTGAGGAATAATTAATTCAAAACCATTATTCAAAGTTGTTCTGCGTACAACCGTACAAACAGACAAGAAAAAGTATCAGGAATCATTTTCCACAAAAATAAATCAAAAATACGTAACTAAAATGAAAATACGTTACTGAAAGACAATCGAAACGAAATTGAAATTGAAACCATGATCGAAAAATTGTTTATAAAATAAAATAAAATACTTCAAATACAAAGTAAACGAAAAGATAAACTTATCAGTCCGTGATCGGCGTGTGAAAGAATTATTAATCAGCTACTGTCGTGTTTAGCCATGTGTTTTGCATCATCTTCACTCACTTTCGGCCATGACAGTTCTGGGCATGAAGCTTCCCAATTTGCTTCAAGTTACAACAATAGGATTCGGAGTCTATCTTTAATATACGTCATTGTTCTTTCAATTGTTTATCCCTAATGCACGTCATTCGAGTGAAATGGTCAGAAATTGACTGAGGGTACGTTGTATTGGGTAGCGATTATTCTTCTCTGACGCAAATTGACGTCAGAGACTGTAATGGCTGAAAACGATGTTTATCTCTGACGTCAAATTTGCGTCACAGACGAACAATCGCTACCCAATACAACGTACCCTTTATCACCCGGTATATGGTGTTATTGTTGCCAGATTGAATTTAGAAATTTAAATGATTTTGTTGCTCTCATTGGATTTAATTATTTAATAAGTGGGTTGTGTCTGTAAGTGCTGCTTTGTGTATGTATTGGTTTTCGAAGGTTTTTATTATGCCCAGACTGTTCATGATGATTTTGGGAGATAGTGTTTCAACACCATAGGTAGACCCTCGTAATAATGAACAGCTAGAGACTAAAAAAAAAAACATAGTTCATTACAATGAAAATTCGTTACAACCGGGATAATAATAATAATAAAAAAAAAAGTAAAAAAATTTATTTATTTTCAAAATATGACAACAGCTGTATATAAATGAAAATTATATCACAATATGATTACAACAGAATTATATCAAATTTGAGTAACATTGATCGAATCTAGACGGGTGGTAATGAAATATTTATAGCACATGTACCAAACTCGATAGGAATAATGTCCAGGTGATGGGCCAGAAGATTTACATGGTTTATCGCTTCGATTATGAGTCATCGCATACTAGACCTCCAGGTTCTATTATCGTTTATAGATGTTGCTAGCCTCACAGACCAGTAACAGTGCAGTCGTTAAAGAGTCAATATAGGCTTGGACAAAAACATCGGGACGTTATTTGTGAAGCTTTCAGACAGTCCTGGACCTCATGGGAAATATTTTGAGCACACTTTGTAGTCAGATGGACGATACGTCCACAATAATTAAGCACATTGTATGATATCGCAAAGCAATAAAAAATATTTTAATGGTATCGCCTATTCGTTATTTCTCTTCCCCGTGTCCTTGGCAATATTAATATTACGGTTCCTCTCTGTGCGATAGCTCGTCTTAGAAGTGGTTAATTAGGAAAGTTTAATTATAATCACCCTGTACTTACTTATTTAACGAGAGCGATGATCCCCGAATTTTCCTATTTGTACAATTCACTGTACAACAACTTACAACCATCTCAAATAATAAATTGATAAGAGTTGTGATGCACGCGAGGAAGAAATGATAGCAGATGCCTATGCTACAAGAGGAAGAAATGAGCTTTCTGCCACTAATATGGCGGTACTTCCGGTTGCGCGTTGGCTTCACGACAGCAGCGCCAACTGCCACTCTGTTATTTTCTTTACTCTGTGATAGCAACACAAGAACAGAACGGCAAGAGGGCGAAAAAAAAGGGACAAAAAATATTTATTCTTATTAGGATTATATAGTGCTTCTCCATTAATTATTTGATAAATGGGAATGGAATTTAAATACACAGATTCGTCTGATTCTGTGGTGACATACTTTTAATATCGTCACAACAAAAAAAATAAATGCGCCACCACACTTTTACCTTTTTTTTTAATTTATGGATTCCTAAATAAAAGGTACCAAAAATCAATTTTACTTTTAGTGAAGTAAAAATGTGTGCTTAAGAAGTTTTTTTAATATATTTTTTGTTTTATACGTTTTATTCTTTTTTTTTTTGGTAAATTTAGTTATCTTTTTCTATAATAAAAACGAACGAGTGGTTTTACATACAACTAAAGGCCTAATTTAAAACTGCATAACTTCAAACACCAGTAAACTTCTTAAAAATAATGACGAATTTAACATAGTAACTCAATTGTCACTTTCGACCATGGATTTAAAATGGCGGCTCACGCTTTGAGATTACGGTATAGGTTGTCACCACCCTTTTCCGCACTTATCCAGGCATCCTAGGAATTACTAGAGTACCCTATAAGGAATAGCAGAAGGCGCATTCTCCATCGCGCACGAAACGCACAATCGTGAGGGTCAGTCACGTGATCAGTGCGACTCGTGCAGTGCAATTCATGGAGTTTAGGCAGCCCCACGAAGAACAGAGCGTTAACGATAAACCTGCAAATGGCGAACCGTGATAGAAAAGTTTCGATTCCATATCAATGCTTAATACCATGCAAACGGTTATAAATAAGCATATTGTAAACGCTGAAGACGAAAGTAGCAGTGACGATGATTTGCTTGAAAGTGTTATTGAGGAAATCGAATAACCTGAATTAAACTTTTCTGCAGTTTCTCCATTTACATTCACCGTTTCAATATTGTTTCGGTTTCCTCATTGGTCCTCCGCCATCTTCAATACACTGAGTAACCCTGGCCATTGGCTAGTGTGTTTCGTGCGCGCACGAAACGCACCAAACGCACGATAACTAAACGCACTGACGATGAAGAACAGGGTGCACGAAATGCACAGAGCGATGCGGAACAGCCAGTGCGCCCCACGGTGTAAGAAGTGATTACACCATGGTGCGCCCACAGCGTGCATATTAGGGCAATGCCCAGTCTCCTTTTACAAATGTCTCAGGCGCCATCTGTTGACCAAAATGAAAAATTCATTCAAAAAAACATTCATTTTCATTTCCGAGAATAATAATTTTTTCGAAAGCTCAGGTAAACAGTGACCTCCCTCTTGCTTTGAAGATCAAGTGGGCAAAATTTCATCGCAATCGGATAAATGGAATAGGAACGCATACGTAATAAACAAACATTCATCTATCTTCTACACTACTGTTTATAAATATCGCAACACCCTGATGGAATGGTCTAATCCATATGCAATTTGCAATATTTGCATACAATGGGTCAGAGTATAAATGATTAGATTTTCAGAGTAATTGCTTGAAAGAACACAATGCCTCGACGACGACGAAGGGTACCATATCAACAGCTGACAGACTTTGAAAGAGGACGCATAATTGGTCTGCGTGAAGCGGGATGGTCGTATCGTGACATTGTTGCTCGTGTAGGACGTAATGCAACGACAATTATGCGTGCATGGAGGCAGTGGAGCGAAGAGAACAGGGCACACCGAAGACCAGGCTCAGGAAGACCCAGCACGACGACATCGCGAGATGACAGACACCTCTATCGCATGTGTGTAGCAGATCGTACAGCCACTTCCACAGTGTTAGCACAACAGTGGGGTGCTACAGTAGGCAGGACAATGTCTGCTAGCACTGTACGACGCCGTTTGATTTCCAGAGGATTGATGGCACGAGTACCATTGTTGCGGATTCCTTTGACTCAAAACCACCGGCGCCCCAGGTTGCAATGGACCCATCAACACCAACAGTGGCAAGCTTAATGGCAACAAGTTGTGTTTTCGGATGAGTCAAGGTTTAACTTGCAGCACCATGACGGCAGGATACGAGTCAGAAGACATCGTGGCGAGCGCGACCTTCCAGAATACATCCTGCAGCGTCATTCAGGACAAACGCCAGGGGTGATAGTGTGGGGTGCAATCAGTTACCATGGCCGTTCCCGTCTGATCATAATCCATGGCAATCTGAACAGTGACCGGTACATCAGGGAAGTTGTGCAACCCGAGGTAATCCCCTTCCTTCAGAACCTTCCAGGCGCTGTATTCCAACAGGACAATGCCCGACCGCATGTGGCCAGAAATGTCCTCGCCTTTTTCCAAGCACATCAGACGCCCTTGTTCCCCTGGCCTGCTCGTTCACCAGACA
Source organism: Rhysida immarginata (assembly GCA_023313115.1). NCBI lineage: Eukaryota > Metazoa > Arthropoda > Chilopoda > Scolopendromorpha > Scolopendridae > Rhysida > Rhysida immarginata. The sequence continues at coordinate 12,687 of JAHWFO010078317.1, read as the reverse complement.
TGTGCCCAATCGAACATGTGTGGGACAGGGTTGCTCATCGATTGGCTCGTCAGACTCCTGCAGCAGCAACTGTGGATGAACTGTATACCCGTGTAGACAGAGCATGGCAGGACATTCCCCAGGCCCTTATTCAGAGCTTGTTTGACTCAATGCCACGACGTTTAGAGGCTGTAATTGCATCCCACGGTGGTTTCACCCGATACTAATGTGACAATAAAACGCATTGTATTAACCTGAAAATCTAATGGTTTCTTTTCTGACCCATGATATGCAAATGCTCCAAATTTAATGCAGATTGGGCTATTCCATCAGGGTGTTGCGATTTTTATAAACAGTAGTGTAAATAAAAAATAAATAAATCAAAAAAATCAAAAATAAAATAATAATCAATAATCAATAAATCAAATCCCGGTATGTCACCTAGAATGGATTTTTTCAGTGAAGAGGTAAATGCCTGTCTTTCGGATTTTTCTTAGAATGGATAGTTCTTTCGGTCTATACATGATGATTTACATCGAATGTAAAATACTTAAAGGGGGTATTATAGAGGTT
>JAHWFO010078317.1:0-11735 GCA_023313115.1 Rhysida immarginata | reverse complement strand
TAATACCCCCTTTAAGTATTTTACATTCGATGTAAATCACCCTGTATTGTAGTGATTGAGTTATTATTTAACCAATTTGAATGTTTAATTTAGCTTTTTGAGGTTGTTCTGTTTACCTACAACCGTAATTATCCCAGGCAACGCCGGGTCCTCTGCTAGTCTTCTATCTTCTTCTATCTACGCTCGTATATATATAAATAAGGGTGTTTGTTTGTGGGTTTGTTTATTTTTTATACAAATCTACAGTTTTATTCCGATTTTGATGAACTTTTGCAAACTTGACATTCAAAGCATGAGGAAGGTCACCGTCTACGCCAGATTTCGGAAAAATAATAAATATCGATAAAAAATCGATATTCATGGTTTTGGCAAGGCATATTAATGAGAAATATCTCATGACCAACAATGCAATAGGTATCAACAATGGTATCAGCACGCAATTCACCAACACCCTGCATGGACCAACAATATATATCTCATGACCAACAATGCAAGGCAAAGTTTGTGCAACAATAGGCCCATCGTGTTCGCATCAACAATGGTATCAATGCGCAATTCACCAATAACAATGAGCACAGAATGATGATGTAATGTTAAAGCAATCTTTCCTAGAATTATAACAATGAACATAAAATGATGATGCAATGAGTTTCAATTTGTAAGAATGCATAGAATTCCTGTTATTCAGGCTTTTCTTAGAACAGAGAGTTCTTAGTACTTAACAATTTTTTGAAAATCTTTAAAAATGATCAGTAACTGGAGATAATGGAGAGTTATCAGACTATTGAGAAAGAGTGGAAAGACGATAGAGGAAGCACTCATTTAGCTCCGTGATGTATTGAGCAAATGGGAAGCAAGTAAATAGAAGAATCGGTGACCGCTAGACTGCACAAAGTAATGAATGGCCAAGTTTTGCTTCAACACATGAGAGAAGAGTAGAAATTGCAACAACATCAAGTGTACATCTGAGGTATGATTACGTGAGTAAGAAATTATTTAGACTAGCCGTTGGCATCCTTGGAGAGGTCCAGCCATTGTGAGCCTTTAAAAAAATTTTTTTCGAATTTTCATTAAGAATTTTTACTGTATTAATTCTAAGCATTTTCATGTGTTTATTTTTAAGATATTGCGAAATTTAATTTAATTTTTTGAGATTGTTCTGTTTACCTACAAGTATAATTATCCCGGGCAACGCCAGGTACCTTTGCTAGTTTTTATATACAGGGCGATTCAAAATTCATCGTACAAACTTTTAGGGGAGTTAGTACGGGTGATTCTAAGCAAAAAAGTTCATATGAACATGGGTCCGAATTTGAACAATAACTGAGATATGAACAGAAGTAAAAATGCCGCCACCAAGATCAACAAGTTGATAACTCAGGTTCTGTAAGCCTAGATTAATGAAATTTGGAGGAATAACAGGGTACATAAGACTGTATACCGTTAAAATTTGATGGATGTAGAGAAGAAGGGCAAGATACAAAAACCCTGAAATACAATAAATAATAAGTAAAAAATATATAACTAAATAATAATTATTGATTATTATTTTATTTTTGATTTTTGATTGATTTATTTATTTTTTATTTACACGTAGTTATATATATATATATATATATATGTTTTATTTGTTAAAATTTGATCGAATTCCTTCTGTCAAAGGAACTAACAATCCTTTATCATTGGATTATTAAAGGATTGTTAGTTCCAATGCCCACTCTCTCGCCCTGAGTTTTTATTTCTGTTCATATCTCTGTTATCGTTCAAAATCGTTTGTGTTTGTCCCGGGCTGCGTACAGATATAACTTGTATAAAAGGTGCCAAATGACCTTAATTGTCGACGCCCAAAATTCTAATAAACCAACTAACCAACCAACCAACCTTCTTTGTTTATCAGTTGCCCAAGAATAATTATGTTTAGTGTTAACAAACAACACGTTATTAGGGATTCTCCTAATTTATGCGTGACTGTCATGACGCATGCGCACCACACCTCAACCAAGTCAAAAGAACTTCCGGAAGACCTTAGTACTCTCACTAGTTGATACTCATCGCGCTTGTATTCCACTATAAATCAGCATTTACTTTAATTTTTTTAATTTTAAAAAGTTATATTTAATTTTAAAAAGTTGGTTATTTTCATTTTCTCTTTAAGCGTGTTAAAATCCTTCATTCCTGCCTATGATGTTGGATGCTGTATATGCTGGAGGACATGGTCTTCAACGCGCGTTTTTTTTTTTCTGCTGTTACTGGTTAGATTTTCTTTACTGATTTTGATAGAGAAATTAGTCTTGGTGTAATCTTAATTCTGTTATATTTATAAAACAGTTTTTAATTCAATTTGGGTATATTTCTTTATTGTAAATACTCGATTGACTGATTTTCGTATTATTAATTTTATTGTTTGGAAAATTTAACGATTATTTTGTTATTGATGTACACATTTTAATATTAATATTAATACTGGATACAGTTGAGGTATTTGACTGATAACTAAATTTAAAACATACATTTGCTTCCTAACTTTAGCGTAAACTTTTTAAATAAGGAAACTTTTTAAATAAGAAAATTACTTTATAATGAAAGTGGAAATATGGGTGAAACAATTTATAATAATAACAATTTTTTTGTACTAATGACTAATGTAATAACAATTTTGATACAACATCTTTGATAATATCAGAACTAAAAATTTCTTTACGATACGAATATATGATTATTTTGTTTGAAAATTAGTTATGTGTTGGAATCACTGATAGTTTATGGCTTATAGAAAGAGTTTTATAGTGGTCTACCTTTGTGTAAACTAACATTTTAAGGCTTACCCTTTGTTAGGCAGTCATGATGGACTATTGCTCGATGTGATAAATTTTACTTCCCATAACTTCTCACATCCTCAACTGTGATCAACAAAAACCATCACCCAACCAGTGATTAACGAAACTCCATCAATCAACCAGGAATCAACGATACACCATCATTTCAACCAGTGATCAACCATAAACCATCATTCAGCCAGTGGATTTCGATGCACATAATATACAACGGTACAACAAAAATGTTACATCCATATATCGAGCAATAGTGCATCATGACTGCCTAACAAAGGTTAAGTCATAAACTGTTAATTTACACAAAGGTAGACAACTATAAAACTCTTTCTATAATCCATAAACTATCAGTGATTCCAGCACATACCGTAACTAATTTTCAAGAGAATTTCTTTATTAATACCGTAACTAATTTGTAAATAAGAATTTCTTTATAAATACCTGATTCAATTAACTCGAGAGGCTTTAAAACAACATACATCGTCAGTCCAGTGATATAATTTTTGTAGATGGCTGAAAACAATTTAAAAATGGCACGAAAAAACATCGTCGGTGATGCCTCGCTAACCAAGACGCCATCATTCTTCGAAAGCCAGTGCGTATCGTACGAACACATCAGGTCTATGGAAAGCAATCAGACAGACACATATATGCTATAACGTGCTTTTTTCGACCACAAAAGTCGAAAGTCACTTTTGGTCCTTAATTTTTTAATATTTCAATGACCCTGTAGAAGTTTCAGCACGTTTTGAGCCACTTAGTCGGTTCGTAGCGTTTTACTCGACTAGTTATCCAAAGATCAGTGTATTCCCAATACTTACTATTTCTTCTCCGACTAATAGAAGTCTCACATCTGCTTCAATTACTTTTAGGAGGTTACTGTGACCCCCTCCGATTTGATATATTTTTGGGACTGTGACCTCTTTCTGATGCGTTTGTGTATCGATAATAGGTACTGCCCCGATTTCCCCTAAAAGCAAATCTAGAATGCTAATGTATAATGTCTGGCCAGACAAACCCTTCGTAGGAATATTTGTTTTGGAGCGGTTACCTGCAATGGAAATGTATGTGAAAGTGGAAAAATAAAACACTTTTAATTTAATATATTCATTTTTATGAAGCGGAAGTATTGGGTTCTTACTTCCGGTCGGTTAGGAGTTAGGGCAAACCAAATGAGTTTTGAAGTTACAATCAATTAATTCCTCAATACTTCTAATTGTGATTTTAAGGGAAAAGTCATGAAAGTTAACAATCCGCCCTTTACAAGTAGCTGTTGCTGTAAACTTAGGTATACAGTCCGTCCCAAAAGTTTATAGACATCAATATAATGCATGTATCAAACGACTGAATTCAAATAGGTTTATTATTAAACACATACAACTTGTATTTAACCAAAACGGAAATGACAATAAACTTACATTAGTATATTGTTATAGCAAATAAACGAAAAGAGCACTGTCCCAAAAATATACAGAATGCATAGAAATCTCACATTTACAAGAAAACACTTGGTTCTCAAAAGCATATCGATTTTCCGTTGTTTCGTATGATATCATATATAAGTTTGTAACGTTTTAGGATCTAAATTGTACCAAGCATACTCGATTGATGAAGCTTTGTGAATGGCGGTTTACGTCTCATTTTCTTGTGAATAAGGTAACCAGCTTCTTTAATACGTCCGTGAAGCGTATTCTTTGATATATGCAAATGTGTTCTAACAGTGATGTTACGTATGGACATTTTCTGGAAGGAAGCCATTCTCAGTATCTGTCTATCATCACGAGAGCTTGTCACACGTGGTCTTCCTGAACGATGTTTTGGTTGGTGTGGTTCTCTATGAGCGAGAACTCGGTAAATAATACTTTTAGAACGGTTTAACGCATTGGAAATGTCATGAGTAGATTCACCCTGCGAAGTATTATCAACTTGCACATGCTCTCATTCAAAACCCAAAAACTTTCCATGACATCATTGACGTCATAGTGACGTAATCAGCAAAACATTGAAGTCTATAAACTTTTGGGACGGCCTGGTTAATAAGAATTCCGATTTAGAAACTTTCTATTTCTTTTTTCAAACAAAATATTTTTTTTAATTACTATGACTAAAAAAATTGATTTTTGTTTTGTCCGCAAAAAACGCATTGTTGCATGAATTGTTGTATGAAAATGAGTTTCGCGTGATAAATAATTTTGAATACCATTGTTGTGGCCGTTAGTTTAAAAGATTTTATTCAACTTAATCCACGGGCCATAATACAACCTCTGACAATTAAGTTCGGTGAATGAGTTCACACAACAAAATGCAAAACAGATAGAGCCACATTTACTTTATTGTCCTTCGAAATAATCACCCTGGAAGGCAATACACTTTTGGGATCGGGTGTATAAGTCCTGGAAGCTCCTTAGCGATGGCTTTAAGTTCACGTGTCACATTTGCTTGAATGTCTGGAATGTCCGCAAATCTGTGTCCCTTTAAGGCCCGTTTCAGGCGTGGGAACAAGAAAAAGTCTGCCGGTGCCAAGTCTGGTGAATAAGGTGGATACGACCCCTTTGTTGGCCAGAAACTGTTGCACGATTGCGGCAGTGTTCCTCTTTGATCCATTATCCACAGTTACGTGCGCAATGACTGAACTTGCAACCTGTCTGAACTTGCTTAAACAATGACTGGGCTTGTATTCACATGCATTGTTACTCGCGTAAAGCTCGCACAGATTAGGGTGTGACGTCATTCACCGAACTTAATTGTCAGAGGTTGTATATTTAAGAGTTTTGCCCAGTTATTCCGGGAATGGTGGAGGTAATAATATTTACTATTTTAATATAAGTTACTAATTTACTGTTATGTTGCGGGATGGCGTAGTGTTATCTAAATGGATTTTAGAAAAAAAGGAAATATTTTTAACAGTTAAGATTTTATCTTCAATAATAATTCTCAATACAATGTCTTTTATAGGTCCGTTCTTAGGCAACAATGATTTTTCTTGGCAACCTGTCTTCTCTCGCGAATTTGTGCTGTTTAAAACCTATCTTTTAGGTTTTTTTTCTTTGCCTCGAGCATTCGGGATGACGTAGTGCCTCGAGCGGGATTAGCTCGTGTTTTGGGTTTTGAAAAAAAAATTGGAAAAATGATTTTTTTGGAAGGAGCAGAATCTTTCTACAGCTAGCCGGGTGTAGACGGCCTCCTCAGGTTTTCTGGTTTGTGAAAGACGTATACAAGATGTAATAACCTGCCGTCTTCATTGGTTTCCCGGACTTAGCCAAAAAATGCAGTTGTGCTTTACCACAGAGTTTTCCCGGAGGTCTATTGCGACTTTGTGGGTGTTTGAATTCCGTCAAGGTTTTCTTGATAGCGCCGTTCACTGGTGATGTAGAATGAAGAGTCGTTTCTTAGCTACATTTCGTCTGTTTCTTTGAAGCTCAACTGGACAGGATGGTAATTGGAGTTTTCCACTAATCACGCAAGAACACAGCTTGGGTTCTCTAAGAATGATGTCGTCCCTTCGAATAGTTCGTCAGAAAGCCTAATCATGCCCGAACTTAAAACTGAGTAAGATCATTATCTTTTATCTCTTAAGGAAATCTGATTGCTTATTGGATGATTCTTCTGCGAACATGTTTTGGGAATCTTGAGGAATTTTTGATAACTTGCCCTCATCCTTCCGTACATGATGTCGGCTTCCTATTCTTCGTTTTATTTTATCGTATGAAATCATTCCACTTCACGGGAAGCGGACTTCTTCGATGTTTTTATACACTCCTCCTGGTGACTGGATTCTTTTCTTACAATGGATGTTTCCTCACGCAAGTCGCAGCGTTAGTTTAGCCTGCTGAGCAATTTGATTTTAATTTAACCGCAGCGTTTTCATTTTTTAATTTGTTTTTTTTTCTCACTTTTTAAAGTTTTTTACTTACTTACTTTTCAAACCCGCTTATCCGTTAGGGTCGCGGGGGCAGCAGCCCTATGGAGGATTTCCAACGATCGCGATCTTCTGCCATCAGGTGCATGTCCTCCCTGGTAATACCCAAGCGACTCGAACCCAGATTCTCCATGTAGTCTAGCCACCTGGTTCTAGGCCGACCCCTTGGTCTCTTACCCACCGGCTTGGAAAATAACAACTGCCTAGGAAAACCAGTTTGCGGCATCCGTATCACGTGGCCATACCAGCGCAACTGAGATCTCTCAATGCGGAGAAGTAGCGGCTCAACACCTAAATACTCCCTTATTGTGCTGCTGTGCACTCTATCTAGTAGGGTAACACCTGCCACACCTCTCAGAAATCTCATTTCGGCCGCTTGTACCCGCGATCGCACTCTTTCGGTCATTACCCAAGCCTCATGACCATAGGTGAGAATGGGACAAAGATAGATTTGAAGACGGAGAGCTTGGCTTTGTTACCCAGGTCGCGTTTCGTTACCACGGATCGCCACAGTTCGCGTCTGACACAGCTTGCTGCACCGATCCGAGCATCCAATTCTTTCTCCTGCCGTCCATCACTCGTGAATGCAATCCCGAGATACTTGAATTTCTCCACCTGTCTCAATGAGGCTCCCCTAACATGGAGAGCGCACTGAGCAGGCTGTCTTGAAAAAACCAGAATCTCAGTTTTAGCCACACTGATCTTCATCCCAGCTTCTTCACATTTGGCTGCAAACCGGTCTAGTGCATGCTGAAAACTGTACATGGTATTTCATTCTTGACTCACCTTTCTGAATCACCCTGTATATTGTTTATCCGTGCGTTATATTTGTTAATTGCGTTTGGATACCATTGTTGATAACTATTATTGCATAAACTTTGCCTTGGGTTGTGTCCATGAGATACCTCTTATTAAGATGTCCTGCAATCATCATGAATATCGATTTATTATCGATAAATATTATTTTTTCGAAATCTGAGATAGACAGTGGCTTTCCTCAATCTTTGAAGAGCAAGAGTGAAAAATTTCATCAAGATCGGAATAAAACTGTAGATTTGTATAAGAAACACACCCACAATCAAAGCGGGTTTATAGTAAGGGCAACAGCTTCTATGGGAGAAAAAACGTCTCGTTCTACAGCGACCTCATGTGAGCGGGTTATAAAACATTTTGATTCCCATGACTCCAAGCATAGCCTACATGATAAGAGATAGCCTGCCCATTCGCGCTGAATGTATTGAAAAAAATGTCGCCGGTTTTTCCAAGGGTATTTACCGATTTTCTCACTAGGCGCGCCACTGTTGATCTGTTAAGGTTTGCTATATCTTATGGGTTCGCTCACTTATTCAGTGGCTAAATACTACAAAAACACAACACAAAATAATTAAAAACAGTGATATACATAAAATAAGGAGTTGGCATTGCATTAAAATTATTCTTACATTTTTGTGAGCATAAAGACTGTTTTAAATAAAATTCGTTTCATGCCAAACTTTGTAATTTTCATTACAAACAATGATTTTTTTTTCCTGATCCCGAGCACGACTAAAATTCTTCCCATGTTTTCAAGAGATCTGTTTGTTTTGTTTCGTTTTTTTTTTATTCCAAAAACCTTACTATATTAACCTTATGACTATTTTGCTAATTTCTTGAAAATATTTAATATTTCAATATTAATTTTCTGAAAATGACTCCTAAAATAAAATTTTATCACAACTAAATTTTTTATGTTTTAAAAATATTGAAAAAAACAACAGTAAATTTTAAAAAAATCCATTTAATATAAAACAATTAATTGTTTACAGTATCAGCTTTGAACAATTTTACTAACTAGGATCCCCCGATGATCGAAATTCGGTCACATTTCTGAGAAAAAAAAAATATGTGTAATTGTTCTAGCCTCAATCTTGCTTATTAATAAACTTTGAAGAATGAAAAATAGATAACACATTAAATATCAAAAATGCTTTGCATGACATTTCTGGCACTCCCGATTCATTTCACCGCAATGATAACTTTGAACATCTAAAGGTATCTTTTAATATATCTATCGAATTATTATCTAAATATAATATTTATATCTACGCTAAATTATTCTTCCTCTGCGTCTCTCCCCCCGTCCCACTGTGGAAAATTAAGGTTTGTTTCGGACCAAAAATAGATAACTAATTTGTTACTAAAGAAAGAGTGTTAACAAAATTATTAAAAAATATATAAAAATCAAAAATTTCAAAATTGGTATTTATTTTACTTTCAAAATGTATGAAAAAACCTTAAAATAGCTTAGAAAACAACGAAAAATACATAAAATGCTTACCTACTAATTACAGAAATATTTTGAATAGTTGGTTAATAACAATTTATTCATCAATATCGGAGGTAATGGCGTGAAAAAATCCTACAAAGACCATTTTCCAATTATTACAACAATTAAAATTCGTTCAAATGAACATCAACAATGATTTGAGTTAATTTGATATTTATTATTTAAAAAAAAAAAATCAATAAAAAAGGCAATGCTACATGCATTAACAAATATGGTGCACAACCTGTTCCTTAATGCTACTTTTTTTGAAACGCTTTTTACCTGTGTTAACGTAAATAAATACGCAAACAAAATATATTGTGCACATTTAGAGCACAGGAACTTTCCAACCATATAAGTTTCATGCGTATTCGTCCACGTTAACACGGGTAAAAATCCATAACAAAAATATGTGTTGCCGTATTTATATGTAGATTTTCGTGATAAAGGTTTTTTTTTTTAAATAAATGTTTTGTTTTTCTTTGGTGAGTATCAGTAATCTGCCTAGAGCAGTGGTTCCCAAACTTTTTCGACTCGCGAACCCCTTTCACAAAATTTTTCGACTCGCGAAATCCTTTCACTAAGATCAGAGAGCACGACCCACGAACTTGCATAAATGTACAAACATACATGCATACAACATAATAATCCGCAAGAAAAATTTTGGCGAATCTCCTGAAAGATTTTACGAACCCCAGTTTGGGAACCACTGGCCTAGAGTAATTTGCTAAATATGGTTTAACAAATTTATTAATAATTAGCGCACACAAGAGTTCAAAGTGATGATCATTTCTACATGAAAACAAAGGATTCTAGTTACATAGGTAAAATCAGAATCTTAATTCTCTCAAAACATTTTGTTTCTTGTACAGCAATGGTAACAGAATGTCCATTATTATGTAAAAAATTAAATTAAATACACTGCGTTAAAATTATGCTAAAATTGTGTCCACAGTGAATAATAGGCACAGGCTTAACATAGCGAAAAATGGCAAAAAGACAGATCAACGCTTAGCGCCACCACTCGGCGATTATCACCAAACAGGTTAATCGTTTTAGGGACACAGTTTAGAGGCCAATGAGCAGGCTATCTCTTATCATGTAGGCTATACCAACGATATGAAATGAGTAGATCGCTTATTTGGCCGCCATCTTTGCGGTAATTTGAAGGCGGCGAAAAGTGGAACTATCTCTATTGTTAGTGTAGGCGCTATTACTGTGGTTGGCAGAACAACATCGCCAGCCAAAGCGCCATTACTATATATCCGCTTTGTCGCGAGCTGAGAAAGCGAACCCCCCCCCCCCCCATCAACATCGTGCTTGTAGTCTGAAATTTCTTAAGCGACCTCTCCCAAATTTAGATGCTTTTTAATAAATGCGGTATACAATTTCATAAATACCTCTAAACCAGGGGTGACCAATCTTTTTTTGTCTCGGGCCAAAATAAATTTCTGAAGGTTTTCAGGGGGCCAATCATTTGTAATTCAAATCATATTCAAATATTTTATGAAAGATTAACCACGTACAATCTTACATGTTAATAAATTTTACAATAAATGGTTCGTTTCGTGGGCCGCATAAATTCCTTTGGTGGGCCGCATTTGGCCCGCGGGCCGCAGGTTGGTCACCCCTGCTCTAAACAATCATTCTGGTATAACTGAAACGACGGTAACATTGTTGAATATCGACATCTTTTATGTATCAATAACCACGATATAAAAGATGACCAGGATTTTTACATGAGAAGAACATTCTAAGACGCAGAAAGATAAAAAAACACCTGTAAAAGGTCAGTGCTGAACCTTTAATATATCTATTTCTACAATTTAAAGCTGGACAAGAAATCGGCATTGAGTTTTACAGTGTTTGTCTACGCATACTTCAAACGTAAACGTACGATGAAGGCCATTTTTTGAAAACAATGGCCGACAGGCTTTCAAATGGGGACGCGTTGGTGGCGCTGAAAGCAGCTCATGAGCGATCTACTCATTTCATATCGTTGGGCCCAATGATGTGAATAAAAGAACTGGATTGCGCGCGTGAAGCTATCTCCCATTCAGCTGAGCGTACAGGAGTTTCCCTGACAAAAATAGTCGAGCGATCTGAAATGTGGGAGAAAAACGTCTCTGAGCATATGTGGGATAGTAATAGCTAACCGACATAGAAGATAATATTAGCAGAAAATTAAATTATTTTTTCATGCAATAACAAAATACTGGTTTGTACTAATGTTAATCTTTCATTTAATGACATGAAAATTTTTTATTTATAGAATATTTTTTTTTTATTACTGTAATTGAGTAACCTTTATTCGCAGATTCGGAATTATCTGAACAAATAAACTTAGAACAAAATTTAGAATTTATAGGTAAATTTATAGGTAATGTGATAATGCATCGTGGACAAAATAATTCATACTTACTTGTTAGTAGTACAATGAATGGATATTTATAAGAGAAAAGGACGAGACACAAAAACCCTGGAATGCAATAAATAGTTAATAAATACGACTAAAAATAAAATAATAATTAACAAATAACAAAATAATAAATATATAAGTATAATCAAAATAAAACTAAAAAATCAAATAAAGAGCTGACGTTTCGGATAGAGCCTATCCTTTATCAAAGCAAAAAAGGATAATTCTCTAAAAGCAAATAGAATATTAGAGAATTATCCT
>JAHWFO010078315.1:76211-91173 GCA_023313115.1 Rhysida immarginata | reverse complement strand
AATAATAATAATAATAATAATAATAATAATAATAATAATAATAATAATAATATTATAAGCCAAACTCGGATCAAGTGCTGAAGCCAATCCCAGAGGCGGACCCGAAAGAGGACCAAGCCCAAGGGACTCAAATGCAAGGGAGGGAAAGTTACGCACTCGTGGGAGTATTGATGTTTGGGTGTAGGAATTTCCTTACTATGTGACAGGTGTTTAGAATTGTAGTTTTCTGTAAGGTTTTGTTTAAGTGTGGGTTTACATTTAGTGTTGACAGGCTTTTGTGTAGCGAGTGTGGAATAACCCCAGTGGCAGAAAGAACGATAGGAACAATCTGTACTCTGTTAACTTCCCAGAGGCGTTTTATTTCGTGTGCAAGATCCATATATTTAATGATTTTGTCAGTGTATGTCTTTTGTAAATTGTGTGTGTTGGGGATGGAAATATCAATTATGTAAGCCACATTGTTTTGCTTATCTACTAGTGTAATGTTTGGTCTGTTATGAGGGATAGCTTTGTCAGTGATTATAGTTCTGTCAATAAAAGTTTATGTGTGGTGTTCTCTAAGAGAGTATCGGGGATATATTTATAATATGGAGTGTGAATGTCTCTTAGCAAGATGTTGATGTATGATGTTGACTATCTGTTAATGTCTGTGTAAATAACCTGTCTGCGTGAGTATTTTGCAACTGGCTATGACGTGTTGGATGGTTTCCTCTGCGATATGGCATTTCCTGCAAGCCCCACCAGTGGAATCTTTGATAATATGTTTTCTGTAGCGTTTAGTGTTAATAACCTGGTCTTGTATGGCAATCTTCGTTCCATCAGTTTCCCCAAACAGTTTCCAGTCACTCAACCAAAAGTTCGACGCTTTTTTGTCGACGTGCAGCTGGTTGAGGTCTGCAGGATGTCTTCCGTGGAGTTGCTTTCCGAGACATGACTCACGTTTAGTGCATGTTGTAGGAATGTTATGTTTGTTCCGATTCAAAGGCGTGTATTTTGTATCAGCCATGCATACTGCTTTGTGTAATGTTGATGTGTGTTGTTTAGAGTAAAAGAATTCTCCGAGGACTGAGCCGGTTTCTGGTGTTACTTACTTACTTACTTTTCAAACCCGCTTATTCGTTAGGGTCGACGGGGCAGCAGTCCTATGGAGGATCTCCAGCGTTCGCGATTTTCCGCCATCAGGCGCATGGCCTTCCTGGTAGTACCCAAGCGACTCGAACCAAGATTCTCCATATAGTCTAGCCACGTGGTTCTAGGCCGACCCCTCGGTCTCTTACCCATCGGCTTGGAAAACAACAACTGCTTAGGAAGACCAGTTTGTGGCATCCGTATCACGTGGCCACACCAGCGCAACTGAAATCTTTCAATGCGGAGAAGTAGGGGCTCAACACCTAAAGACTCCCTTATTGTGCTGCTGTGCACTCCCTTATCTAGTAGGCTAGCACCTGCCACACCTCACAGAAATCTCATTTCGGCCGCTTGTTTCTGGTGTAGATCTATTATATCAATAAGACTTCTGCCTCCCTCTGAAAGAGGCAGGGTGAGTCTTTCAGTAGCTGCGTGTAGATGGTGCTTTCTGTGCTTTGTAAGCAGTTTACGTTGTTACCTTTCAAGTCCCTCAAGATCTGTGTGTGTACACGGTATGACTCCAAAGGAGTAGGAGAGCATTGGCGTGGCATAAGTATTGATGGCCTTGATTAAATTTCTGGAATTTAATTGCGTTTTAAGTAATGTCTCTAGCCTATGAAGATATTTTTTAGTAAGCGTATTCTTTATGTGTTTGTACTCCAGAAGCTTGGCTTGCTTAAATCCTAGATATTTATAAAATCCGTCATTTTCCATAACAGAAATGTAATCTGGTTCATCTAATATGAAGCCCCCCTCCCTGAGTACTCCATTTTCAATGTCCAACCCTGGGTACTTCATTTTCAATGTCCAACCCTGAGTACTCCATTTTCAATGTCCAACCCAAATTGCATGTCTGTCTTTTGAAAAAGTTTGTGTAATGTCAAGTAATTGGTGCAACTGTGTTTGTGTGGAGGCGTAGATTTTCAAGTCGTACATGTAGAGTAAGTGTGAAAGCGTGTAGTAGCAGCTTTTATTGTGTTTATTTGTGTAGCTGTAATTTGTACTGTTCAGTCTGTTTGAAAGTGCATTTAGTGCAAGACAAAACCAGAGTGAGCTGAGTGAGTCACGCTTGAAGATGCCCCGGTTAATCTGTATTTTGTCAATCATGATGGTTTCACTGTTGTAGTGTATTCTCCAACGCAGCATTGTACTTTCTAAAAATGTGATAAGTGTAGGGTTTATTTTATATAGTTATAGTGTATATAAAAGCCATGAGTATGGGACACTTTCAAAAGCCTTTTTGTAATCAATGTAGGTTGCAAGGAGTTGTCGATGTTTATTGTGAGTTTACCGTAAGACCAAACCGTCTATCAGAGCACCCATGTGATTTCAACAACCTCCCTTTTGTTGCTCAGTGAGAATGTTGTTTGTGTCTATGTGTAAATAAATTTTGTTTGCGATACAGGCAGTTAGTATTTTATAAAATGTAGGCAGACATGTGATAATTCTATATTGTGTGGGATCTGTAGTGTTATGTGATTATTGTACCATGTATGTGATGAAATGTGGCAATGTCTGTGGTGTTTGCAAAGTGTTGGAGATCTGTTTTGCAAGAATCAAATGCAAACAGGTAAAGCGCTTATACCAGAAGATCTGAATCCTATCTACACCTGGAGCCTTCCAATTGTGAGTACGTGTAATGACTTGTGAGAGTTCATCTGGTGTTATGTCATTATACGCCATGTTGGTAGTGTGGATGCTAATTGCTCCTCTTCCCTGATCCAGCTAGTTTCCCTATTATGTTTAACTGAGACAGAACAAAGAGACAACCAATAATGTTGGAATGCTGTTTATGTTGGCAGACCAGTGTTTTGTGTGTGTGTATAATCTTTGTTGAGCTGCTTATAGAATGTTTTCTCATTGTTTGCGAATAACTGGTTCTGCTGTTTGCGCTGAGCGCATGTTTTGTATCTCTTCAGGCGTTGTGTTTTTGCAGCTAACTTTTGTATTAATGTGTCAATATATTCTGTTATGTGTTGATTGTGTGCTCAAGTCTGGTGCGTGTTTTAATCTTCTTAAATAACTGTCTGAAGCGTTTGTTCTGCTTTGTGAAGTGTTGTTTTTAGTGTACTGTGTAAATCTACCTAACTGCTTGCGGAACTGTGTTTTGTTCAGCTTTTGCCATTTAGGTTTTTGTTGAGTGTATATTATTTGTGTGTATGTATTCTAAAGGTAGATTTTCTTCAATGTACTGTGATAAGATATATGTGTTCATGTAAGATAAAATTTCCCCTGTTTTGCTGTTTATGTTTATTTTAGGTATACCTGGTCTTTGTGTGGGATCTGTTCCCGTGTAAGCTGTATGGTATCTTTGTAGGGTGTCATTTAATGTTTCAATAAGTTTGGTATTCAGGTTGTGTTGTGGATGAATATCATGGAGAAGTTCATTGCTGAGTGTGTGTTCTACAAGTTCATTAGTGATGTCAATGTTAGTGTTTTAATCTGCGTGTTGAGTGCCGGTTTTTGTAGATGGCTCGTGTTCCTGTAGCTGTTGTGAATCTTCTTGCTTTATTTTCTGTAGCGTGGGTAAGGGAATTAAATTTCTCATTAAAATTGTGCGACGCTGATCTGCAATGCGTTTTTCAATGACAGTGATGTGAGGATATGTCTCTTTGAAAGTGTTATATAAGCATTATCTATAAACTGTTGTGTTAGTTTCCAATTTAGTGACTGCGTAATAGTCTCCCATGATAATATGGTTTATGTCATTGGTCCATTTCATGCGTTGGCGTGGCTTGCCTGCCTTAGTCGTCGAAGGTAAACAAGCTCTTGTAACACTAGGGACAGGTTGTGGCATTGCAGTAGCCGAACAGAGGTTGGTGCTGCTTTCGCCACCAGTGGCCCTGGGATTGTGGCTTATTTCCGAACGTGAGCCTTTGCCTAACCCACGAGCGCGGACCTTGGTAACCCGGGTGACGTCTGAGTCGGTATCAGATAACGCACTAGCACTAATCATAGTGATGACCAATAAATGGGTGGTCCTGTTAGCCATCTCCATGATTAGCAGGCCCTTGGCTGATGTAATCAGCTCATCAGCCCTACTGGGTCATCTGGACCCTAAAGATTAATCTATGGGTAGAGGAATCAGACCTGTTAACCAGGGCCATCTCCCTAAGATTTTACCCCCCCCCCTTGCATGACGCGGACTTACGACCACACGAGGGTAATTATTATTATTATTATTATTATTATTATTATTATTATTATTATTATTTTGCTGATTATTACGACCGGATTGAACGAGACGTTAACTCTCAAACTAGTCTGTTCTGGGTTACGACGAGGGACTTGCTTGGCAAGAAGACGCCGGCTAACTCATGGTCTAATAGTTTTTCGGCTAATGAAATGGTATCTCACTTTGAGAAGACAATGGGAAATGATTGCTTTCTGTCATTACCCGATCAGCAAGTTTCAAACTGCTGGAGCCAGCTTCTGGGAAAATTTAATATTCCGGCTATTTCTACATCTGATATTCTCATTTTAGCCAAGCGAATCACATCTTCTAGAATTGTTCATCGGAACGGCATTCCGGACTATGTATTTAGCGGTTGTTTACTTGTTATCCTACAACCTTTAAGTATTTTATTTAATGTTTCTTTGTCAACTGGTATTTACCCTCAGGACTGGAAAACAGTCAATATAGTTCCCATTCCGAAATCAGCGCGGCCTAGTTCACCAATCGATTTTTGGCCCATCACGATCCTTCCGTTTCCGGCGAAAATTTTAGAATCTTATGTAGCTTACCATCTCTCTTCCTTTATTGACCATAATTTACCTGAAGAACAACATGCGTTTAGGAAGTATAGATCAACTTCAACTAATTTAGCTAGTTTGCTACACTACTTAGCCCCTCGCATCGATCATAGACAACAGGTCGATGTTTTATACCTGGAATTTAGTAAAGCCTTTGATAGTGTTAACGTCAGGCTTCTTTTGAACAAACTAGATTGTGTTGGTCTTACGGACAACTTGAGAAAACGGTTTGCATCATTTCTGTTTGAGCGCAGTTTTATTATTAAGGAACCGAAGGGTGAGTACGCGATTGGCAAAATGCGTAGTGGGGTTCCTCAGGGATCCCCGCTTGGCCCGGTATTATTTAACATCTTTATTGCTGACCTGAGTTTAGTTTTTGCTAACTCGCAGGTCAAATTTCTGCTGTATGCCGATGATCTTAAGCTGTTTTCTGTGATTCGTAACTGGGACGATTGTAACCGACTGTCTGTAGCGTTGAATAAGGTGGCTAGCTGGGCCGGGAAGAACTGCCTCTCTCTCAACGCTTCGAAATCTTTTTGCGTTACTTTTTCAGGAAAGTCACTAATTATTTGTTTGATTACACCCTGATGACTTATAAACTCCAACGGCGTACCTCTATTAGAGATCTGGGTGTTATCTTTAATTCGAGCTTTACTTTCACCGACCATCTGGATTTTTTGTTGCTCGAAACCAGTAAGCGCATTGGCATTATTAAACGTCTGGCAAACTTTGTTAAAAGACCAAAGACGTTTATCAATTTGTATAAATTAATTATTATACCGAAAATTTAATACGCTTCCTGGATTTTGTTCTCCGGTAACACTCAGCAGTTTGAGCTTTTACAAGCGAAATTATTCTCATCTGAAACAAACTACCGACTCTCCCTCACCGGCTCCTTCATTTCATTTGCAGTCTATTCTTAGTAAAGTTTTTTTTAAATATTTTGCTAAGGATCATGGGTGGTAGACTGTCAGTGTCTCAAACCCTTGCCCTAATAGGGTTACAGATCCCTACTTCTAGTAGGTCTCATCGGCCCTTGGATTTTTTGGGTGCTAGACGGACCAAAGCGATGGACCACGATCCTGCCTATAGATTGATTAATACTGTTAACAAGAACTTCTCTCAGTCGGATATTTTTAATGACAAACGCAGTGCCCTCTTTAGGCAATAGCGGACAGTTATTACTATATTATTTTTTCTTTTTTTTTTTACTAATTTCTTGTCTGACTCGGCCTGGTGTTTGGCCTTGTTTATATCTATTTATTTATTAATATTATCATTAAAATAATCATTCCTGTTATCTTCTTTTTTCTTTTTTATTAGTCTATTTTATATGTATCATTAACCCCATTTTGGGCTTCGGCCTGTTGGGGGGCAACATAGGGCTTCATCTTCCGGTTTATCTGGCGGATCGTATCCCTGCTGTTGCTACATTATTATTAAATTTTATTAAATTTATTAAATTATTATTATGATTCAGTTCCGGGTTCTCGTCAGGGTGAGACGTGTTCACAATCGCTCCCTTTCCCATCCCAGTTTCCTCAGTTTCCCCCACCTGCAGCCACACTTCCCCGCTAATCCAAGACTGCGTTACCATCCAACCAAGTCACCGTACAGCCGAGTTCTACCTTCTTTCCGTACGTACTCCCTTGTTCTGTTTTTGTTTCTTTCTGTAGACTTGCTTTAAATCTTCATTAGTTTTTTTTTTTCATTTGTTCTGATCTCTACTTCCAATTTCTTTGTTTGGTTCTTATTTTTACTTTTGTTGTTGTATATACCTTCTTCACACAGTGTTTTTAAGTTAGTCTCTCTCTCACCCTCTCTATTAGTTTTACTTGCATTAGTCTATCGTTTTTAATAAGTTTTTTGTTTTTTTTGGGGTTTTTTTTGGGTTTTTTTTAAATTTATTTTATTTACTTATATATTTTTTCTTTCCTGGCTTATAATATTTTAATATTTTCCTCATTATTTTAATTTACTTATTATTATTACTATTATTATTATATTACTATTTTTATATTATTATTTTCTTTTTTACCACTATTTTTATCTGCTCATTTAACTTCAATCTTAATTTATTCTTATTTTAGTTATCACCCTTTCCCTTACTGACGACCTTGACCTCCGTCTACTGATCTTGCTTTTGTTTATCCTCCCTCTCCAAGAACTGTGCGGAACACAAAAGGTAGCTTCCACGAATAGGGCACCTGGAACTCTCAACAACGGAAAGTGGAACCAGGCTATAGAATGGTAGCTCGGGAGTCAACCGTAGGTTTCACTCATGTCGAAGAAAAATTCTACTCAGGGATCGTCAGGAATATGTCAGAAATGTTTGAAAAGCATTAGAGGAAAGCAACCGAAGATTAAATGTGCAGATCGCTGTCAGTGTTTTTTTCATGCGGCCTGCGTTGGTGTGGGTAAAAATGCACTCAAGACAAGCTGGATTTGTGCTGAGTGCAAGGAGAATCGGTCTCCGCTGTTGACTGAAACAGGACCTGCTCAGGATTCCGGTGACTTGTCCCTTAATTCTAGTTTGTCCAGCATTAGCGATCCACGGCTTGCCTCCCAAGGGAACACTGAGCTCTCTAACTTCGCTCTCGTGTTGTCGGCCAGTACAGATCTTATCTCAGTGGTGAAAGAGTTTACGGGGACGGTCGCAATACTGTTACAGAGTAACAAATTATTAAACGAGAGAGTGGACAAACTCCTTTATTCAACTGCCTCAGAATTGAAGGAGAACACTGCTAATAAAACTAGATTTCCGAAGGTAAGAGAGGGAACTGCACATCCAGAGTCGATCGTGATCAATAACATTCGAAATCAGGTATTCGAACAGAATGTTCAGCGATCAACAGTTAACTCTGATAAACATTTATTAGAGCGAAGCGTTAGCGAAGCTCTGTTATCAGGCGAAAATCAAAATTCTTTGTGCGCATAAAACTTTTGAACCAGAGAACATAGACAAATGAAATTTTGCACACAGCTGGACATGACCATCCTGATGGTCACTAAATAAAAATTTTAAAAATCGGTTCAGCCATCGAGGAATAATCACCATTTAGCTGTTCCCATTGAAATGCATTGAAAAAAAGTAAACAAACAATTGCACGCGCTAATAGAATTTTCAACATAGAAAATATGGCGAAGCCCTTCGCAAATTTTTTTCTGCATCATCGATTTTTGAGACCATTTTATCGAGTTCTTAGAACTTTTATCACCTGTTTTTTTTAATTTATCGCTTCTTGAACCCATAATCTTCGATTTAAGGTATAAATTGCTTAACAAATACATAAGAATAACTCAGTAACCTTGATTCTTTTTTACGTAGACTTGCATAGTAAATTTTTGAAAGAGATTGTCATTTTTTCTGTGTGTGTATGACAGTGTCGTTCCGATTACACCTGTCTCTGTTGGATTCAAGAAAAATGGCGTGAGTTGTTCACGTAAACAGTTTCCGTTGAAAGTGGCGTACGCAATTACTGTGCATAAATCTCAAGGAATCACTGTCGACAAAGCAGTGATTGATATTGGTGACACTGAATTTGGGCTTGGTTTAACGTATGTTGCGCTTTCAAGAGTGAAAACCATTGATGGTCTTCTAATTGACCCAGCTTTTCCGATTTCGCGACTGTTGGCAATCAATAAGCATTCGTCGTGGATCGTTCGGCGCGATGAAATTCAAAAATTAAAGTCATTACTCTGATCAAACCATAAATAAACGTTGAAATTTGACAATAAAAGCTTCGCTCTTTTATTGGATAAGATAATCGCGCTCCGCGAGTCGCAGTCCGCCCTAGTTCAGCTCGGTTTTAAAATCATCATCTAAAGTTAAAAGAGACAAGTGAACTGTGTTTGGATGTGCCGCTGATGCGAGGATAAGTGCAGTCACTCACTTGAAGCGGAGGCCGTTGTTAAAGAACGTTTTCATCTGGAGACTTTCTCCTGATATTGATAGGGCTTCTCTTATTTCTCACTTGTCTGAGTTTATGGACACAAGGAATCTGATTAGATGTCATAAGCTTAAAACTAAATTTGACACCTACGCTTCATTTTTCGTATCTTTAACTGAAGATACATTTGATTTGGTGTTTGAATCACTGGCCTGCAGGAACTTTAGTTTCTGAATTTTATGGCAGATTACAGCAAGATCAAATAGGTCATTACATCCTCTAGCTTAGCTTAATGTGCTCAAGATCTTCTCCGTATTTGAAAATGTCTGTTCCTCTCAACATTTTATATCAAAATGTGAGAGGACTTCGAACCAAACTGTCACATCTCAATCATTTTGTTATTCCAATAATAATTTTATGTATTGTCTTACGGAAACATGGCTTAATGACTATCACAGATTACATGTTGTTCGGTGAAGGTTTTGATGTCTACAGATCTGATAGGTCATCTGGTAACTTAGGTGGTGGTGTTTTAGTTGCCATTCCCAATAATTTTGACTCTTGCTCCTTTCCTTTGAGCTCTACTGTCAGTGGCATACATCTGGTAGCCGTTCGTCTTCGATCGCCATCAACCATGAATTTCAACTCTCGGCTCTTTAGAGAAAGAAAAGATTTAATCATTGTAGTGACTTATGTTCCACCCAACAAGTTAACTGGTGATTATGACACTTTCTTGAGTGACTTCTCTGAATTTGTTTTGAGCTGTAATTGTAACACTCTTGTACTGGGCGACTTCAACTATGATGACAATAAGATTTACCAAGTTCTTCATTTTACGCCAAACATCGGAAACGCTCGACCTCAATTTGGAGCAACGAAACGGGTTTCTCAAACTTCAATCTTGTGCTTAATGCGAGAGAGGAGTCCCTAGACAAGGTGTTCGCCAATTTTAATGTTAACGTTACTGCAAGTAAGAAACTTCCACTGTCACCTGATGTTTATCATCCTGTCCTTCTTATTTCTGGGTTAATACCGCCTTCAAGAAACGTTATACCAACTCGAATGGGTCTCCTTTTAATTTTAGGAAAGGCGACTATTCTGGTCTTTATAATTATCTTGCTACTTATGACTGGGATGATTTTTACTCCTTAGATGGGGTGGATGACAAATGGAATTTTCTTATTCATACCATTTTGGTTGCTATTAACATTTTTGTCCCAAACTCGAACAAAACTGGCATAAATGATAAATTACACAGATTCCCAATCTGGATTCGCCAGGATACTATCAAATTATGGCACTTGAAGACTGCGAAGCATAGGCTTTGGAAAAAGACTGCAGATCCTTATTATTATGATGAATTTAAAACACTCAGAAAAAATTATAAACGTGCTTGTAAAGTTGATTATGACCTTTACTATAGAAGTGTCGAGAATTCTTTGAACTCTTCTCCGGCCTCATTCTGTAGCGTGACCAAGAAGCCGGCTTGGGTAACGGCTTCCGTCAAGGTTACAATGGTGAATTAGTATCGAAAACAGATATTTTGGACTATTTTCAGTCGAATTTTGCAGGTAATGAGATAACTGAGGTTAACATTCAGAATCTTCCGAAGTACTGGGATAGAGTGGAGGTGAAATTTAATGCACCCGTTTTGACAACTTCTGAATTACTCTCTACTGGGAACTCCCTGTCTGCCTCCAAATGTTATAATTATCACGGCTTTCCTGACTATATTTTCAAAGGCTGTCTTCACGCGATTTGCAACCCTTTATGTGACCTTTTAAAACTCTCTCTGTCGCAAGGTACTTATCCTACCGATTGGAAGACTATTTTTATTCTTCCTATCCCTAAAATTGTGAAACCGATTATAGACCTATTGCACTTATCTCTTTTCTTGCAAAAATTCTCGAAACCTTCGTTGCTACTCATCTTTCAAAATTTGTTGATCCTTATCTTCCTGATATTCAGCACGGCTTACGCAAAGCCAGATCTACCGAAAGCTATTGATACTCGTCATCAAGTGGATGTAATTTACTTGGATTATTCTAAAGCCTTCGATAAGGTTCATATTGACCTTCTTCTCCAGAAACTAGAGATTATGGGATTCCAATTAAATATGCTATCCTGGATGCGCTCCTTTTTTACTGATAGATATTTTATGCTTTATCCTGTAAATAATTTCTGGAAATTTGGTAAAATCAATAGTGGTGTTCCTCAGGGTTCTCCCCTGTGACCGCTGCTATTCAATATCTACTCTGCAGACCTAATAACTTCTTTACCAACTAATGATGTTCAAATTCTAATGTATGCGGACGATCTAAAACATTTTTCGTGCATTGACAGTTGGCTGTATTAAAATGCAAGAAACGTTGGACTCAATTCTCTCTTGGTCTTAATCGAACGGACTAAGTCTTAACTCGAGCAAATCACACATAGTTTCTTTCTCCAGGAAAGTAACAAATTTTATTTTTGTTTAAAAGATTGGTCATGATATCACTGGGAAAAAAGATGAAGTTAAAGATTTATGCATTTTATTTAATTATAACTTATCTTTTACCCCGCATATTGATAACATCATAAGAGATGTCTCTTGTAGAATTGGCCTCTTGTAAAGGCTTACCGCATTTTTCAAAAATCCATTAACTATCATAAAGTTATTTATTTCTATTGTAGTTCCTAAAGTTACATATGGTGTGTTAATTTGGTTTACTCATCACACTCAAAACTTTTTACTCCTACAAAAGAAATTTCTTGCATTTTTAAATTTTCTCTCAAAAAAATATAACAAGCATGATCTCAATATGGAATTTATAAATGTGTTTACTCTTTCCAATATCATTGGTAATATTTTTCTTAATGTCCTTAAGAGGATTATTTCTGGGGCTGTTTGGATGCCCGAGGTTCTGTCATCTATCGGGCTGTCAGTTCCTAGAAAAAGTCGTCATAAGTGTCTTACTTTAATAACTCCTAGTACGAGGACAAATATTGGTGAGATTACTCCTTCGTATAAACTTGTTACTTTGTATAATAAAAACCTTTCTCATAAAGACGTAGACATTTTTAGTGACCCAACCAATTCTATTTTTAAGATTTTAAATATCTGATTTTGATTTATTTGTTCCGAAATGTAATCTTTTTCTTTTGATTCCTACTTTATAGTATGTTTGTAAATGATTTGTCTTGCATTTTCACGACATCTAAAAAAAGATTAAATGCTGATGACATTGCTTTATTTCTTTCTTGTTCGAATATTTCTGTGCTTACTGCTCTAAATATGGCTCTCAAGGAACTAAGATATTGCTACTTCTCTAATTTATGAGTTGTTAATATTGTAAAGATGAAGGCGATGTTTTTAATAGAAAAAAACTTAATATTCCGTCATCACCATTAATTTTTATGGCAACTCCTTAATTACAACTACCACAGTGTTTACCTATCTCGGGCTTACTTTTTCCCCCGATTAGTCATGGGATACTTTACTATTGGGTCATTCCACGCCAGTTCAGGCAGGCATTGGTACTGACCTCTCGGATTTTAATGAAATGTGGTATATACAATTGCCCTAGGGATTTGGTAATGAATGCCAACTTCTATTATTGTTTTTTGCATTTTTATGGAAGTTACGGTCATTTAAAATTTTCGAAATTTGAGGGGGAAGCACTTGTAACTTCTGTTGTATTTTACTTAGAAAGATGTGATTGGTGACATATGAATGCTCTTTACCTCTAGATTCTATATAAAATTATTAAAATTATATTACACATGCGCAAATATTTGAATTTATTAAAAATATTTCATTTATGCAAGTTTCTCAAAAGGTGGGTATTTTGTTCGTTAAAAATTATTAATATTTTACGCATACTTTCATAAAAACAATACAAAAAATTCAAAACTGTCTTCAATATTAATATTGAAGATATTAATAGTATGTTTATATTAAAAGCTCGAGTCCCAAGCCACAATTCATCCGTTTGTATGTTTATAGTTCTTCAGATGGACAAGACATCCAAAGAAATGTAAATTCTGTGGTAATATCCGATTATCTTAAACATTTTATAGCTATATATTTATTCCATTCAATTTGAACTCATTAATTTTTAAAAGATAATTCAATAAATGTAGAGAAGATACGCGGGTTGATCGAAAAGTAATGCCTCCAAGGCTGTAGCTTTTATATTTGTTAACCGATTTTCAAAATTCTTTTTGTATCCATATACTGACGTTTGTCCGCTATGCAATGCACTATTCACTTTTCGACTTTATCTCCATCCCTTTCCACGCACTGCACGAACGTGTGGCTACTCAGATGAACTCGTTGGAGAGGAAGTCCGGGGTTGTTGTCGACACCAGGATTGAATGGCTGTGTTTGACCATCATCTGCAGCACGATAACGCTCGCCCGCAAACAATCTTCACATACTGGAGGTGTTGCAGCACCTACAGTTCAAAGATGAAAAACTGAAGTTCATAGATGAAGATCTTGCACTTTGCAACTTTCACCACTTCCCAAAGAAGAAAAAGTACCGTAAGGGACATTCAATCGCTGACGACGAGATAAAAGAGCAACTGCACTTTGTGAAACACTCTGCTCAATATTGCTGGTGAGATTTGCTGAACTTCAGTTGTGATTTCCTCCTTCAGCTCAGGAAAAGTGCGGATTGTTTGCATACACTTTACCTTTCAAGGCACCTGAAAGGAAGAAACCGAGAGGTGTGTGGTCTGGCGAGCGTGGAGGCCAGATGCCACGTTAGATGATCCGATCAACAAAGACATCCTGCAGAGAGTGCATTGATGTGTGTGCTGTACACGTTTCCTTGCACTATTGCACACTAACTTTTGAATCACCCTCTATAATGAAGCCTGTATCAACTTCAGCTGCCTCTGCAATTCATCTCTTCCTTCAGGATAACTCAGAAGGGATTGACTCTGAGGAAGTGTAAAGTAAATATATTTTCTTTATTACTATCATAATGCATATTTATATTTTCTTAATAAATTATCTTCTTATTTAACAGGTGCTCAATACTTTTGTGACTTCTGAACGAAAAATCTGAAGTTCTAAGAAACCTTTTTCCTATTGATATAATTATCATATAATGCTATTATTGATTTTATTTTTTCGTGAAATTATAATTATTAATACTATTTATATCAATAATAAAACACTAAATAAATGAATGGTCACAAGGTTATATGCTTTCTCTTCCCTGTACGAGTAGTCAAGTCTTTACTTCCTGACTCCCGCTGCTTGGTGCTCAAGCTTTAAAAATTAATATCTTCAAAACGGAGCAAAACACAGTTTTGAATTTTTGTATTGTGTTTTTGAAAGTATGTGTAAGATTTTTCAATTGAAAAATGGAAGGAAAAATTCTGCGACCCGGATTCGAACCAGGAACCTCGACTATCATGGCAGATGCCTCTACCAATTGGGCTATCGCAGACACCGCGGACAGCCAAGCTGTCTCAAGGTGTCTTAAAGACAACCAAGTTGGAAGCTTTGCTTCCATTTTTCAATTGAAAAATCATTACCTATGCTTGGAGACGCTTCTCCAGTTAATAATTATTATTATTTACTTGTGAGTTCATCAACTTTCTGATGGTTTGAAGTGGAGAAATTCTCGATCTGCGGGCCAGGTTCCCGTCTCCCATTGGGCTTTCAACCGTGACAACTTGGTTGTCTTTAAGACACCTTGAGACAGCTTGGCTGTCCGTGGTGTCTGCGATAACCAAATTGGTAGAATCATCGGGCATGATAGTCGAAGTTCCTGGTTTGAATCCGGGTCGAAGACTTTTTCCTTCCATTTTTAATTGAAAAATCATTATCTATGCTTGGAGACGCTTCTCCAGTTAATAATCATTAATATTTATATGTGTAAGATATTACCAATTTTTTAACGAAAAAAAATACCCACCTTTTGAGAAATTTGCATAAATAAAATATTTTTATTAAATTCAAATATTTGCGCTTGCATAATATAATTTTAAAAATTTCATATAGAATCTACAGTTAAAGAGCTTTCATATACCACCAACTGAAAATAAGGCCCCCATTCAAATTTTGAAAATTTTAAATGTCCGTAACTTCCATAAAAATGAAAAACAAATAATAATATTTGTCATTCATTACTAACTCCCTACGGCAATTGTATACAGGGTGTAAATTTTAAGTTGACAAAGCAGAATAACTCGAAA
>JAHWFO010078315.1:48056-75811 GCA_023313115.1 Rhysida immarginata | reverse complement strand
TTTCGAGTTATTCTGCTTTGTCAACTTAAAATTTACACCCTGTATACTAAATTTCATTAAAATCCGAGAGGTCAATGCCAAAACTGTAAAATTTCTGCCTGAATTGACATGGAATGATCTATTAAAACTTAACAAAAAACCAGGTTCTATCTGCAGACTTAATTTTCTTCCATACAGCATTTTACTTTTGCTTTACTTTGCCTGGATACATTCTTTATTGTGTTAAGGGGTCATAGTTTGGGGTTCTACTTTTTCATTTAATCTTGCCTGTATATTAAAACTTCAAAAATGGTTTCGTCGAATTCTTCTTCAACTCACGCGATCTTCTCCCGTGTCTCATTTTTTTCTCTCTTTATGCATACTCACAATTTTTCAAATTTATTTCTTGGCTTTATGCATAGGTATTTACAAATCTATTAATTCTATGATTTACTTTATATCTCCTATAATAATTCATTTTAATAGTGATTGTCATAGTCACAATACTCATTCTGCCAAAGAGATTCGGTTTCCAGGCTCACACTCAAATCATCTGATCAGAAGGGTTTCTCATATAGGGATTAAATGCTGGACCCATTTGCCTTGGGAATTTCGTTTCCCTGAAGTCTTACTCTTTGTTCTGAAAATTTCTTCGGACCGTTTGTGTTTGGAACACGGTCTATAGATATTCATGGCCATAGAGCTTCATTGTTAAAATGAAGCTTCATTGTAGCTCCCTGTAGGGCGGGAACTCTACTGAAAAGTGGCGCTGCATGTACAATCTGCCCAACTGCGCCTGCAGCGCCACCCTATCGGCAGACAGAAACTTTACTTTCGTATTCAGTTTCAATGAAAATCTCTATCGCAGGTTGCGGGCGTCGGCTCGTCGGCTATAGGCTCAGTGCAGGTCACAGATGGCGCTACTGATTTTCTCTCCTTGTGGCGAAATATTGTACTATTGGGGTGAGTTATCCCTAGCAGATAGTTCTTGCACGTGTGATGCCATGGGAAATAATGAACAGCATTTTTCATTTCGCTGTGGGTTTTTAGCTATAAACGTTTCTCAATTCTTCCGAGACAGCACACTAAAAAAGAGTAAAAAACTTTTTGATGCCTGTCATGTAGGCAATGTAAGGGAAATACATTTTTTAAATCATGCAAAACTTGTAGGAGAATGTCTCCCTTGAACGAAAATAATTCATTGCCCTACTCATGTACTTTAAAGGTAAGTACCGGGTGTTTCAAAAACGACCGGTATACCGGTATATTTGAAAAATCAATAAAAACTACACGGGCAGCGATAGAAATACACCGTTCGTTGCAATATGCTAAGGGCAACAGTAAATTTTCAGGCAGACAAATATTCGAAATTAGTTCACGGTGTATTTCTATCGCTGCCCTTTTAGATTTTTCAAATATACCGGTCATTATTGAAACACCCAGTATTTAATGTTAAGTAAAGATAAGTGTTTAATGTTAATTAAAGACTGGTAAGTTATCTAAAATGACTTTTTGTTTGTGTGGTTTTTTTTTGTTATAACGTTCAGTTAGATAAAGAAAGGAGAATTCTAGAAGGGCATTGCACGTGTAAAGCAGGTGTAGGGGGTCAATGTAAACATTGCGCTGCACTTGTAATTTTTATTAATCATGAGTAAAGCATTACTAAAACCAGCCAGCCCAGAGCGTGGGGAATTCCGGCTCATAGAAATGAATATAAAAAAGGTATTTATTTATTTATCTCTGCAATTGTAGCTGCTGCTATTTGAATAGTAATAATAAATTAATGAAAGCAAAACTTGATATTATACTAAATTCTGTTTTTCTTATTTAGGCAGAAGTTTAAAGGAACTTTTCCCCTCTCCGTTAATGTTTGGAATGAAAAAGAAAAATGAAAGTAAAGAATTTCCTGTGGAAATGGTAACAAATCATTTTGATATTCCATGCATGTTGACTTTACATCATGAAAAAGAAGGAGAGAGCACCCAGATAGCGGAGGAAATTCTCACCTCCATCATCAACAGTGCATGTGAAAAGAGTAATTCTTCTGCAACAGCAGCAGTCGCTAAAGAATTATTCTACTTACAAAACAAGAACATGTCATACTGGACTTGAAAATCGACGGAAATAGAAAATGAAGCAAAAGTGCATTTCTCTAAATATTGTTTTTTAAATGAGCTATCTGATGATTGCAAGGAATTTTATTGCAATAATGTCCAACTTAATAATGAACAACTGTATTTGCTGGCATTAGAAACTATAAAGCAGAGCAACTGCTCTAAGTGGTTTGCAGCCAGAAAGATCAGAATTAGCAGTTCTAATGCTCACCGTATTGTCATCCGGAAAAGTGACTTTGAGAAGCTGGCTTCATCAATGATAAAAGAAACTTCATTCAACAATGCTGCGATGCAGTATGGCAAAGATACAGAACACATAGCAACACTTGCGTTTTCAGAAAAATTATCGATGATTGTATTCACTTAAAAACTACTCATTCATATTATTCACAAATACGAATTTCATTATATGTTACAGGTCTCAAAATGTGTTATTTGTTTGTGTTTTCAAGCAAGCAATCAATTGTTGTTTATGTACAAAGAGATGAAAGTTTTCTTGCTGAGTTTGTACCCAAACTACAGTGGTTTTATTTCAAGTATTTGCTGCCTGAATTTTGTAAATAATAAATATAGTTTTGTTTCACAATCTATCTTATTTTTTCTTTCCAACAATTTGCAAGCTAACATGTTGGCATTAGTTCCTGTCTTCTGCAATATCTTTAATTATTGAAGGAAGCAAATTAGCGAGAATAGCACATATGTGTAGTACCTCATCCATACAGGAAATCAACTCGGTGGGTATTCTGTTATTTAAAATATTAAATATTTTTAAAATCTGAATTGCACGTTCAACGTGAAGTCCCACACTTGCCACTTTGTATGTTTCGTTCATTTCATCTGCAGAAAATTGTTCTTTGTTAGTATGAGCAAAAGGAGGAATTACAATGACAGCATTTTTGGCAACAATTTCATTGACTATATGAGGAAACCCTATGTCTGCCATAACCACATCATTAGGCTTCAGGTTTCTAAAAATGCCACAATGATTAGTGATGAAGCTGTCAGTGCTTCTACCTCCATATCCACACAATAAAAATGTTATCAATCCACTCGGGGAAATTCCGATCATATATTAATTAGTATACCCACCCTCATATTGAGAATATAGCAACATTTGCTGCTCAATTGTTTCCGGTCTCTCCGTGTACATTTCTGTGCAATCGATTATTACACGACATTTGGGATATAATTCAGCTTAAAACATTCGGGCATAGTTTTACTAATGCTATATTTTGAAGGCCAAATAAGCTATGATTTTGTGGCTTGGCAGAGAATATTTAAAATGTTAAAAAAAGTTCTACAAGCTGTTGTGCGATGTACATAGAATAATCCTGATAAAGCCGTAAATGTGATGCCTAATTTAATTTTCATTAAACAGATCAATAATTTGTCTTCCAAGCATATTTCATGTTTTTTGTGTTTTCTTTTGGTAATATGCTTAATAGCAAGGCAAAAACATCAGATTCCACTGAACAGAACTTTTTTAGAATCTGAGGCTGCGTTTTGACATCCTGGTAACCATTAAATGAGCAGGTGCGATGGTCAGGTCCAACTGCATTTGAAATGCTATTTCTGCTGTGAGTAACCTGGGTACTTGCATTGCAGCTTGTATTTATTGAAGACGTAGATAGTTTACAAGTTCCATTGTTTGTTATGTCAGAAATGCCTACTTGAACTTCAACCTGCAATTTAAAAATATTATTCATGATTTTATATAATGCTAATGTTATTTATATATTTACTCTTAAAAATTATGTTCATAAATTTGACTTACACTCTTTGATGACTATATGTTCAATGTTGTTTGGCTGTCATCGGAAACTGCAGCATCGCTTGTTACAAGTTCATCATCACAGACATCCAGTTGAGCTTCAATGTATGAATTGCAAGCCTTTTCAGTTTTAGATTTTTTTTATGTCGTAATACATACCTGGAAGATATTAAAAAAGAGTCGATGTGAACAAGATAAATGTTTAGTTTATTCGTTTAATCACTTTTGTTACCTTTTGTGGCGAGAATTTGCTGCACATGAAGCAGACCATTTGCTGAGCTGTTGCATTGTTGGATATATTGTTGAATTGAAGCTAGAATTTAATAGATTTTCACTTTTTTATTGTCGATAAAACGTTGACTGCATATGCGTGAATTTGTTATAGGCTGCCAATTAGTATTGTTCTTACTACACGAATGATTGATCTATTAGTTTTTGTAAAAATTATTATAATAAAACTCAACTCAGTCACTCACTTTTTGCGTTTTGCAAATCGTATCCATGCTCTTCTTCTCTCTATTTCCCATGGCTTACTTGGAATGCTATAGAAATGAACTGTAGGTTGATGGTTTTTTACATTTTGTTCAGTGTTTATACACCCAAATACACAACAATTTCTGTTTGACATGTTGCCAATTTGCGTGCTTTTCGTATGTTTGCTAAGAATTGAACTCACCCCAAAAGTTGCAAATTTCAACACCACTGGCGATGTACTTCGCTAGCAAACACACCTGCACGGAGCCTATAGTGCGATCTATGCGGCGCCTAGCGCGATCTGTTTTCCTTAGCTTTTCCAAAACAATGGAAAATGGCCGAAGCTCGATGACCATGAATATCTATAGATCGTGATTTGTAATATCCCACTAAATTGATCCCTATTTTACTAATATTAGTTCAATCCCCTTTATTATATTTTATTTTAATTTTTTATTCGTTCTTAGATTATTTAGTTTTTCCCTCCATTAGTTATATAAGCATGTATATGGGCCATTTGGAGATCATTCGCGTTCTTATGCGCTTTGGATTATTTTAGTTTTTACCATTAGTCTGTCTGAAACTATAATTTCAGGAGCTCTATTTGTTTTATTTGCTTACTAATTTTGTTTGTTTTCTTTATTTTTTTTTATTTTTTCTCTTTGTTTTTTAGTTTTAAATTGTTTGTATTTTCCTTAGTTATATTTCACCAATTTAGATTGTAAATTCTGGTGGTAAGTTACCTTTGTACTTATTGCTTACTGGCCCGTTTTTTTAATTGTTAATGTTCCATTTTGCATAGTGCACTCCTGGTCCAACTCGTTGATTTATACCATACTAGCCTTGTAGGGCACATAATTGCAAATTCTTTTGACCCATTAAAGTCATTTATATAAAATCAGCGACGGTGGACTATGTCACAACAAAGAAAAATCTAACAATGGGTTATCTAACAATGGGTTATTTCCCGATTATACAATCGGGTGGGTTCGCTGCTAGTATATAAATAAATAAATAAATAAATAAATAAATAAATAAATAGATAAAACAAGATTATGTAAAAAGGGTTTTATCAAACCAAGCTTTTATAATGCTTTATTTAGTGGCAACAATAAAGCTTAATTTTGCAACAATAAACAATAGATACATTTACCTCTCGCCATAACGAAATGTCCAATCGTTACAACAATCAATTCGTAGTAATGAGTTAGTACCATTAGAACACAAACCAATGAACCGATTTGAAAAGTTTTTTCTTTATCATAAATTGTCATCGATTCTGCATAAGTGTGTCAAATTGCAGCTCCCTAGTTTGTCGGAAAGTTGGTTTAATATTGATTACAAGATTTGACCTAAACAAACTAACACAGCAAAGTTATAAAAAGCCTCAATGATAATAATTGTTGTTTTCGTTTGTTTAACATCTTAAGCCGTTTCATTACAGGGATTTGGACAATAACCTGGTTCCGAGGTGCTGAACACCAATCAAATGCAATCGTTCCGTGTCACCAACACCCCCTCCACTGCCTGAAGTCCAAGGTGACATCATTTCTAACCCATCTACAACAAACGAGGACGCCACGCTGGTTTTATCAGTGCAAACATGAACATAGATGATCGGTTCGCCCCTTTGTGTTTGCCAGACTATGGAGATTGCAAGGATGTAAGTGCAGGGTTTTTCGACCCTGAATACAAAGGCCGAACTGACAACACAGTTAATTGTACACGAGTAACCTTGGTTAATATTTTTTCACTATACAACATTTTCTGGGTACATTTTTTATTACATTCTCAAATACGCTCGTCCTCTCTCCTTCTCCTACTGTTCTAGTTCCACAATACTAATACCAACAGACAACATTTAGCATGTACAATCTGAGTTATGTCTTGAAAAATACTGTTATACGATTATGGCTTTTATGCAAGGGTTGAAAGATCTTTCAAACAAAATCGTCTTTAAAAGGTGATTGCAGTTGTAAGGTTGCTGCGAAGGAAAAAATTTAGCGAAATTAAATTCCAATGATAAAGTCTATGCTTATTTTAAGCAAAGGTTCATTCGAAAGAACTCTATGATAAATGATTCGTCACCAGTAATTTTCATGAGTACGTTTTACCTAGCTTTAAACCCTGTTATGGCTGCTGGAACTCTAGCCTTTTTCAATTTCAAAAAACTGTCACTAAATGCAGGAGAGGAGGGGTTACAACTCACGGAATATCAGATTTATACAAAATGAAAGATTTGCGAGATTTTGCATCAAATATTCAACGTGTTAATTAACTTCAGATGTTCCTGATTCTTCTACAATTTTTTGTAACCATACCATCTGATTAAAATTTCGGAATCCGTTTGTGTTATTGTAGGGAAACTTATCATTACGCCTTTTGATTTTATAGTGCAAAATCATCTCATGTCGGATGAAGAAGACGACGTACTATATAAATTATGTTTATCCTTATGCATATGCATTTCTCTCATTTTATGAAAAGAAGCCGGATAAGCTTTAGATTGTGTAATACATTTGTGTTGTGAACGCTTAACCACCCTTCTCCATATGTGAAATTACTGTATATTGTTTTTACTACGTCTGCAATTTAGTAATAAATTCAGGCTTGTGTGGGATTGTATACTCTTCATTTAAAATATAATATTCTTTTACATTCCCACCTAAACACATTATTAAAATTCACACTATTGTTTTCCTAATTATTTCAGTTAAACAACCTGGTATTACACCGAACGGTGGGGGGTGGCCGTGGCCTGGTTGTGTCGTCGGTGAGCTCGCTGATCGATAGAATTAAGCATCTTCAGGCGCGGCCAGCTGCTGGTTGGGGGACAGCCAGTGGCTTGAGGACCACTGCTGGGTGGGACGGCTATTTGGGGCACAGCTGTTGGGGGACTTAATCTAACTCATTTGCTGAGTGATCAACGCTGGATGTCCAGCAGCTAGTGATAGCAACTGGTTTGTTCGTCCGCCAGCAGCTCTTCCATCATGAACCCCCCCCCCCCCCGTTCTTCGGAGAGCACGTTAAGCTGTCAGTCCCGGCTGCTACTGTCATCTCGTAGCAGTCGTTAGTTACTGGGATGGCGCAAAACTCCCTCGAAGGATTAAGTGCCGCAGATAATCGTTCTACGATAATTTATCCTCTGTATAAGATTAGATACGATACACCGAACGGTCACCAAATTAAGTTTTGCGCTGCTCGAGATACAATCACATGGTATTCATTATGTCTCTTTCAAGAAACAATCGCACTGTAAAAACAATTAGTACTGTACTTTTACAATTCAGAGAATTAGCTACAATATACAAGGTTGAAAAAGATCGTTTACCTAGAAACTCTTATTTGTTCAATCCGGATTAAAAAATTTGAAATTATCCAATATTTTCATGTGACAGTGAATTGTATCTTTCTTAAGGGAATGATTCGAATTTTTTTACAAAAATATAGGTGCTAGTAATGAGCGATCTCTCACTTTCTTTGAATGAAACCAAAGTGATATTTCCTATGCACCCCCTGTTTTACAAAAAACCTGTTGGATCGGATATATTGCAGTAATAGAGATATTTTTGCTGCATTTCGGCGAGGGATATTTGACGTTTCGGTGCATTTCTGGTGGGATATTTGCAATAAGTGACATTTTTTGCTGCATTTCGGGTGATATTTGACTTTTTGGTGCATTTCTGGTGAGATATTTGATTTTTGCTGCATTTTGGGAAGAAATATTTGATTTTTTACAAAATACTTATTTGTGATACATCAAATATGTCGACTCGGCTCTTAAATTTTTGCGTCCGGGATCAATTACCCTTCAAGGATGATGATTATGATGCTAACCCATCAGACCACGTTATCCGGAGTCAACGATTAGACTTATGTGTGTAGGCTATAAGAGAAATCTAACACAAAGACAATCGCTAAACCTATGTTTGAAGGCTGACAAATTTCAGTCTGACCCTTGGATTTCACACGCACAGGTTGTGGAAGTGAGTGCAAATGATGATGTAGCCTCACTGCAGTCGTTTTCTCCAAGGTCAATGTCCCCCATTTCACCATAATCACTCAAACCACCACCACCACCAAAACCACCACCTACCTGCACTCAATCATGCATCACGTCACCAATTCGTTAGAGACTACACGGACCACACACCTTGGAGTTTCAGATTAAACGCAGTCGTGTTGACTGCTGAAAGCTTTTGCTGAAGCACCAACAATGTCGAGGGAATTCCTTTGTCAAACCTAGCCAAAACTCCGACACTACCCTTGTGTCTGATAACAACCAAATCTAAGATATAGGGTCAGTTTAAGATATAATATATAAAAAGAACTGACCCTATGATGTGTGGATACTTGTGTATAGATGAAGGAAGAATGCCACTTTTCCACAAAAGGGATTTAATAATCAAAAATGTATACATTTCTGTTACCAGGTAGCCATCTTCAGTATGAATCAAAGTAACAAACAAGGAATGGGGTTTATATAATAGTAAGTAGCCAAAGTGGTTGGTCGGAAATAGTGGACCTAGGGAGAGAGCTATACAGAGTAACATAGGAGAAGCAGAAATTTTAAAGTTACAAAGGAGAAAACTACAGGAAATAACAAAATAACCAAAGGGACTAAAGAACCATTATTTAGCATGGGCTAGCAAAGTTTCCCATCGAGATAGATCCAAGGGTCTGGCAACATGATTCAAGAGATTTTATTCATTGCACTTCATTATCACCAAGGATTCCAAGAAATTTAATCTCTTGAAGTCATCCGCCACATGCAGAATCTTGAAGTTGTCTTTCTTCATGTCATGTCCGGAATTTATAATATGTTCGGCTGAAGCCGATTTTCCAGGTCTATGGTTTCTGACTTAGTGAAAATGTTTTTGCGGCTTTGTCCTATATAGAAGACAATGGCATTTTATTGGCTAAGGTTAGGGACCTGCTGCTGCTCAGCAGACTTTGCTGCTACAAAATTTCTTTTCAGTTTGATAGCAAATTCTACAAAATGGAGAAAGGTACATCCATGGTTAACAGCTTGAGCCCTTTCCTGGCCAACTTGTTTCTCAATGATTCTGAAAATTTGGCCTTTACTAACTTTAATTAGTATCCTAGTGTCTGGTTTAGGTATGTTGATGACATTTTTACTTTCTGTCTTATTGACCACATTGATAAATTGAAAGAAGAACTCAACGACCTATCCCCTCGATTTCTTTCGCGCTGGACAGAGAAAGCAATAATTCACTCCCTTTCTTTGATCTACTTGGTGCATCGAGAGAGAAGTAAACTTGCCTTCAGTATCTACAGGAAGCCTAACTAAATACCAGCTTACATTCACAGCAATTCCAACCACTGTTTCGGCCACAATGTAATTCATCGAGCTTTGAACATCCCTATGACACAAGAGAAAAATAATTCCGAACACCACCAGATCAAGGATACTGCTGCCGCCAATGGTTTTGAGAGTGACACTGTGGATAAATTGATTAGGAGGCTGTACTTCAAGTTAAAACTTATGAAAGCCACTATCCTCATTCAAAGAATTAGGGAGAAAGAAATATATCTGCCTCCCATGTAATCGGAAGTTGACTAGAGGCCTGAAGAAAATCCGGGATTGTTTGATTTTCAGGTGGCTTACCGAACTGGCCGCACTTTAAGAAGACTACTATGCAATACCAAGGATAAAATCCAGACTTCCGAAAAATCCTGGAAATTTGAGATCAAATGTGGTACTTGTGGCCACAAATATATCAAACAAAGCCACAGAAGAAAGGAGACCAGAGTAAAAGAACATTTCGACTATGCCAGAAACCATAGACTTGTAAAAATCAGTTCACGACAAACATATAATAAATACCAGACACGACATGAAGAAAGAAACTTCAAGATTCTGCATGTTGCATATGACATCAAGAGATTGTATTTTTTGGAATGCTTGGAGATATTGAAGTGCGATGAACAAAAACTCTTGAATCATGATGGTGAACCCTTGGATCTATCTCGGTGGGAAACTTTGCTAGCCCATGCTAAATAATGATTCTTTAGTCTATGGATTAAAAAAGTTAGATCAGTCTATAGCCGAGCTATCTTTAAATTTTCTTCTGGCCAGTGTAAAAGAGAGATTGTCAGTTCCTTCATTTGATCTTTTGAATTTCTTATGTGCGTCTTGCTTATTTGTCCAATTTGTTTTTTTTGCACAGTTTGTTGCGCTTAGAGTCAGCCCCACTCTTTCCAATAACAACCCCGACAACATTAATATCTCTAACCAATTTAATAAGCGACTATTCCGATGACCTCAAGATGGTCGGGACAGCGATTAAAACTCCTCATCCCCTCGTTCTGACTGCTCTATCGCTACTGAAAACCTGGAAAATATCTTCAAAGACCATAGAATCTGTTATAGTATTGTCCAACGACGTTTCTGTCAAACAAGAAACAAAATGACTATATTCGATCGCAAAATCCATAATGGTATTGACTCCTTTCCTGGTATTTCTTTTGAACAAGATCGAGCTCAGAATTGGCCACTGCCTGCGTTAATTCATATTTTGTTTTCGGTTGTCTTATAATATCGTACGAGTCTTTTTCCTCCGCAGAGTAGAAATTATCACGCAATTGCATGAGAGTTCACACTCGGTCTACTTTTCAGTTGTGCACTCGGTTCTCATCTTGGATCTTATTGGCGACCGTAACGAAATCCTTATCAACATTGATTAGCTCCATAATAGCAACCACAATTTGATTCATATTGCTAGACTTATCTGTAATCTGCGATAGCACTGTCGATTTGAACCTGGTATCCAGATCAACTCTTCATCGTAGTCGATGGAGAGCCCATCTACGCAGTCGGAATTCATGCAGCACCATGTTTCCTTAAGAGTAGGTACATCTTTCTTTTGAACGTTGACATATTTTGCATGGTAAATCAGTTTACATTTACCAGTGCAAGGGAAATAGCGCTGTCTTCCCTATAAGGTGATAAACAGGTGGGGCAAAGGCCTAAAGTACTCTGCTGGCTTTTTTCCCCATAAAGACGAAGCGATGTTAAGAATGATCTGCTCTCACAGCCACGACCCACCGTCTCTCTTAAATTATAAATATATTTGTAACAACAGTGAGGGAATACCCCACCAGATAATCCGGAGGGGAAAGCCCCATGTTGTCCCCCTACAGGCAAACTGTCCAAAAACGGGGTTAATGAAAATCACATTAGCAATAAATAAAAAAAAAATTAAAAAAAAATCAAAGATAAAGACGTACACATAGTTACGAAATTAAAAACTCAGAAATCAAAAATGCAAAACTAGATAAAAAAAATAATTAAGAAAAAATGATTAATAACATTTTATCTAAATTACAAGCAGAGAGAACAGAAATGTAAACAAAACCATAAATTTTTACAAAAAAATATATCTATGTTGAAATATATCAAGGTTAATGTGTATAAATCGAAGATTATTATAAAAATTAATTAATAATTTGACCAAGGGATTGACATCCGAAACATGCGTCCTCCATTTATATTTCATAATTAAGTTTTTATTAGTACGAAGAGGACGAACTGAACGATTCTGATAAAAAGTGGAGATGTATCTGACCCTTATACGGTTGTGTAAGATCCCCATAAAAATATTAAAGAAGACATTTTTTATTATATTAAAAATATCAAAGTTTTGTGAAAATGATCATTCACTTTAAACGTAGGAAACTTCGCCAAAAAGAAACGCTTGAAGTTAATCATTTTATTATACAGAAAGAGCATCTTCTGCATAGGAATACTGTACCATTTCCAGATACATTACAGTAGTTTGGTAAGAATGATGCTCTTAAACAGACAGAGAAAAGACAGGGGTTTAGCAAAAAAGTTGGTTAGCCTTTTCAAAGTACCTAGTCTCCGACAAATGCCACGTATTAGTGAATCAATATGTTCAGCAAATGAAAGGTTCTTCGTGAATATAATACCGAGATCAACAGCTGAAGTCTTTCTTTCAATAATATTAGTTTGCAAAAAGTAATCTAAATAATAAGAAGAGACTTTCCTAGTAAAAGATATCACATAGGATTTATCGGGATTAAGGGATAGTCCATTTCTCGATGCCCAATCATAGATGTCATTCAAAGCTGTCTGTGAAAGAGCACAATCATTCCAGCAGGAAATACGACAAAAGATTTTGACATCGTCAGCATAAAGTAAGAAGCCAATACGCCTCGATGAAACTGCATAAGGTAAGTCCGCAATAAAAACATTAAACAAAATAGGACCTAGCGGTGAGCCCTGGGGGACTCCACTATGGATCTTATAAGGACCAGTTTCCAAGCCAGACGCACGGATCAAAAAACAACGATCAGTGACCAGCGAACTAAACCAACTGCATAAAGTATTAGAAATACCAATGAAGTTTAGTTTGTGAATTCATAATTCAATGTTGACGTGATCAAAGGTTTTTGAGAAATCCAAAGAAGTCACGTCAACCTGAACCCTGCAATCTAAATGGAGCGAGAGAGTCTGAGTTAAAGTCGCAAGATTAGTCTGAGTGGAACGATGTTTCCGAAAGCCATGCTGAGAGTCCGGCAAGTAATTGTCAATAAACTCATATAGACGAGTAGCGATTATCGTCTCCAACAGTTTGGCTGGAAAGATAATCAGAGTGATAGGGCGAAAATTACCAATACCCTCGACAGTTGATTTTTTGGGAATTGGACTAATTGTAACCTGCTTCCATTTTGTGGGATATTTGCCGGTCGAATTAGAGAGATTAAACAAATAGACTAGGGGCAAAACCAGGGCAGATATGCAACCTTTAAACAAATAATCAGGAATATCAGCCAGAAGACAAGATCTGGAGGCAGATAGCCTTCTAGCTGTACTAATAAGTTCTAACTCGGTTATCGGTTCATAAGAAAACTGCTGCCCAACATTACTCCAACACTGTTCTAAATTTGAGTTGCTAAAATTAGTATGGCATTTGTTGGAAAAATTTTCTTCAAAAACTTTTGCAATTTCAGCTAAAGTACTCTGAGTCAAAATTGCATTGTTTGACTTATTTTTTTTTGCCTAATAATTTATTTGCAATGGACCAAAAATTTTTCGCATTGGAAGTTAATTCAGATTCGGCCACACTAAAGTAGGACACTTTATCTTTTCTCCAAAGACTTTTAAACGTCTACCTGGCATGACTAAAGAGATTATAATCGTTGGGATTCAGCATTCTCTTATATACTTTAAAACATTTGTTCTTCCAATACCAAGATTGCCTGGTTTGAAATTGAACCCAGCCAGGAAAAGCAACACAACCTTTACGTTTATCATTATTTATTCTCTTTTTTGGAAAGTATTGCGATATAGCTTTTCTAACTGTATGCTCTATCATATCCCAAACTAGATCAACATCATCAAGGCTATGCAGGCTAGCCCAATCAAATTCCTCGAAAAACTTAAACAGCAAAAAGAAGTCTCCACATCTAAAATTAACTCCAGGAACAACTCGCATCAAGGGAACAGTATCAATTACGGGAATATCTACAACCAAAGGAGGGTGAAATTGATCAACTTTTAACATAGGATTCAAATCAATACAAACATTTACACAGCAACTAGAAAAGACCTTGTCAAGATTGTCTCCCAAATAATTAAGGCACAAAATTATAATTCCGAACATTAATTTCCGAATTCCAGTAATTAGTAAAAAATTGTCTTTGCTTAGCCACAAAAGTACAATTAGGAGAACTCCTAAGGTCAGAATAATTGAAATCTTCTACTATAATAGACTCGGTATAATTCTTAAAAATAAAACCACAAATTCTTACAAAAATATTTCGTAGTCCTGTGAGGGAACTGACGGCGGAACGTACACATTCCATAAATTTAGAGCCCTCTTATTAGACGATCTGCTGCGACAACTCACAGAAACACCAACTATTTTACAAGAAGCTTTACAAGAAGAAGAAAAATTAATCCTGTAGACTTCAACGAGGAGAGGTACAGCTATCAGCACCCCTCCTCCCATTCTGTCATCCACCCTAAAGATGGAAAAAGAATCCCCAAAAAAAAGATAATCAGGGATAGAAGCATCGAGCCAAGTTCAGAGGCAAAAAATTACATTCCGATTTGCAAGAGTAAAATCGAAAATCTCCCTAATTTTGGTCCTGATGCCCCTGACATTTTGATATTTAATTCTCTTTATCATTATCGGTATTAAGTGAGGTCTCCTCCTGATCGTTAAGACAGATTTCCTCTTTATGTAATTTGCCAACAAATGTAGTAAGTAAATTTCCCTGAGGCCATAAAGATGCATCAAATAAAACATTAAAATCATCAGCCAATAGGTCAATGACAAAGGAGGGCTATGAAGCAAATTTTTTCTTAATTTTGTGGCATTTAATAACATTACTACTTGTAGAGACTACAGCAATGTGCCTTTTTATACTCTCGACAGAGACACTGGGCTCTAATCTGGATATGAATAATCTTTTTGTAATCAGTTTAAATTTAGTTGCACTTATACAACCAACGCTGTTCGCCAAATTCCCAATAGCTATAGGTTTTTAAGGGACTTTTAGAAACAGGAGACCTGAAATGAGTCTTTCCGTTATCTTTAAATTCACCCATTTCATATGAGGCAGTATTAGTCTGAGCGAGCGGCTG
The DNA here is from genome assembly GCA_023313115.1 of Rhysida immarginata. Lineage (NCBI taxonomy): Eukaryota > Metazoa > Arthropoda > Chilopoda > Scolopendromorpha > Scolopendridae > Rhysida > Rhysida immarginata. The sequence continues at coordinate 60,837 of JAHWFO010078315.1, read as the reverse complement.
GCTCGATCTAGATTTCAACGCATCAGAAAAAGAATGGCTACCGGATGCTTGAAGACTAATTTTATTTGTTGTAAACTTATCGACAATATCATCAAATTTCTTAAGTAACTTATTGTTATCAGACTGTAGTTTTTAGGTAGTCACTACAAGGTCCTTGATAACCGATATTAAGTCGCGCACTGTATTAATCAGCTTCAAGCAATTCAAGGCAAAATCAAATTGAAATGACTTACCTCCTAAAGTTTGACGGAGTTCAGTCTCTTTATCCAACTGACCCGCCAGCGAATTAGCGCAACCAGCTTCATCATTATCAGAATCGACGGAGTCTAGATCGAGCTCCGCACACGAGGAACACCACCATGAAGGCTTCAGTCGTTGCAAATTGCCGGAAGAGATACCAACACATGTTCCATGAAAATAAGTGCCACAATCTCCATTACAAACTAAATAGCCTCGTTTACCATATATCTGTTTAGAACAAACTAAGCAGGTCCCAATTGTTCCCTGATTACCCTTTTTCTTATCCTTGGTCATTTTACCTGGAGCTAACTAACGAGCGACCAGCGCCCTGCGACCCCTGACGGAAAAAAGTGAAAAATAATAATAATAATAATAATAATAATAATAATAATAATAATAATAATAATAATAATGACAATAATAATAATAATAAATAAATCCACATTTTACTCCAACAAAAACCAGGTGTGTCACATTGAACGCAGTGCCATGCTGGCAAAAGTATATCTTGCATGGAAATCTTCTAACATGATATTAAAATCTCTGATGATTATTTCCTCTCCAGTTGCTGTATCTATGACTCATGACAAAATGAGTAAGGCATGAGAGACAGGTGGCTAGCAATAATTTAAAGAAACATAGGCCTACATATATATTAGGCAATCACAATTGTTTCCCCCGACTTTCACTTGTACAGCACTCTGGATTTGTGTCACGAAGTTGACATTGATGTATCACAGGCTGAAAATTATAAGAACCTAGAGAAATTTCAAGCTATGCTTGCTCCAGATTTTGAAATTAGTAATACAGGTGTCCATCCATTCAGGACCTGTATTACCCAACTCATTTTCTCAGTCCTTAACAGCAACACACGTTGCATCTCCTCCTAACAAACAATCACTATTCTGTGATTACTAATATGACGGACTTTTATGGAATAAAAAAATTTGCAAACGCTGTGGGGCGGCTTTCACACCCACAACCAAAAACATCAGCACAAGTGTGGAAGTCGATGCAACCTGTGTTTCAATTAACATTCCAGGAGGTTTAAAAGCTGCTTTCATATGATGGAAAAAATGAAACCGTTACTTTAAATGGTTGGCATGTTTCAAAGAACACTAAGATCCAACACTGGGTATCTAATCTTGTAACATTTTCAACAGATATCTCGCATGTAAAAAAGATTACGATGTGAAAAATCAACATCGTTGTGGACCTCAGCAATCCAGATGTAACATGAGGGTAGGATTTATTACTTACTAACAGATAAGAAACATTCAGGTAAGAAAACTACAAACACATGCAATATTGCCCAACCGAAACTCCTGTTTTTGATGTAGAAATGGGAACAAATGTCGAAACAGCGGAGCTGGTACAGATTTTAGTGGCTTTAGCTGCCTAAACATGGAAATAGTTACATCGAGAGAGTGATCTGAGAAAATAATTGCATTACCGAATTTTTTGAAACCTTGTTTGCAAAGTTGCCTCATCAAAACAATAAAATATTCAAAAAAACTCCCCAGAATCAGAGCTTTGAAGGTTCAATAATCTTGGCACACAATTTTGATCTTTTGACCACATATTTATAATGAAATTTTTGTTTGATCAGAGAATCAAGCTTGATGTATTATAGAGTTGGACAAAAGTTTTTCTATTAGAATTAAAAGAGGTGAAAATACGTTTTCTTGACTCTCGTTTTTACGTTATTAATTTAACTTTACGAGATTTCCCTCATGCATTCGGGATTCAGGAACAGAAGAAAGGTTTCTTACCATTTGCTCTTTCAAATACAAAGGAGTGCTACCTGAGGCACACCTTTTTTCGCCACTGAAATCAAGTAGAACGTTTACAAAGAGTTTGAACTTTGGTATGCCTCAGAGAAGATATGGATAGGTTCAAATTAGCAAATGTTAAACTAACTTGAAGAGTATTGTCTTATTGGAGTCGTTCTCCTAGATGAGGTTGTCATAAATTCACAGGCCTCATGGTAACTTTCACGGGTGTTAATCCATTTCAAAAGGATGTGTCAGTCGCTGACTTTTCAAACCAAGAACTTTGTCAAAATTTTCTTGAACCACATACAGGATACTTGAGATGTGCATGTCAAAGTAAAAAAGCCTTACAATAGTTATCATGGGAGCACTGAAAACATCCACAACTCCTATTCCTCTTGGTAGTCAATGGTTTGGAAAAGCAGGTAGATCCATATTTTTTGAACGGATGGTTTGAAAATCGATAGTGTATGAATTTTTCAGTTGCTATATTTATTCATGTCCTAAACGTACAATCGCCCTAGCCTGAAACGATAACAAGGGTTTAACAAATCATGAAAATTACCAATGCATACGCAAAAGAATTGAGTTTTTGAAGCTGGAATTACCTGATTACGCATTCGAAATCTTCGCGGAATGTCAACTTAGAGCACTCTTAGAACAGAATGAGGCATTAAGGAGTTTTTGCGATGCTTTACAATTTAAACAGGATTCATTCATTTTTCCTCGTGATGAATTTTACAGAGGACGAACTGAAAAATTTTCAGCTGGTGCAACAGAATGTATCAACACAGAGAGGCTCACATACTTTGATTTTACATCATGTATCCCTAAGTAAATAAAAATACTATCCTAAACGTAATCCTATCGAAACTTTGTATAACTTTGTATAACTTTTTCAATAACAATTTGTGTTTTATGATACATCAGTTACGGATTCATTGTGTTTGCCTTCTCTGGCAACACAAGTTGCCTACTCTGGTGTCACAATGTCATGATAAGTCTGAATTGGTATGGTGGAAAATGCATTGCTAATCTTCTACTCCAGCTCTACCAAAGTTCCGTACTTTTCACGATAAACCACCTCGTTTAGATATTCTCAAAGCCAACATGTCCACACGTGCCTATGCCCTGCAAAGCATGTGTTGTCAACATCGCATGTTGTTTTGATAAAGAACTCATCACGGCAAAACAACTATTAGTTTAACTTTCCATCGGGCACAATACTGTTAGTCACATCTTCAGGCGCAGTGAGCCTGTTAGGCACATTCCATTAAAAGATCTGATTGTAACCATAAAACCTTTTTTTAATTTTTTAAAATCATCCTTCTATTAAAGAAAAACGTTTTTAAAGAGTTTTCTCTTAATTTAAAACCCAAGAGTTATAAAAAATTACATATTCATAAAATTTACAACAGCAGTATAATTGAGAGGCACAATGTGCCTGATAGGTCACATTAGTAAACACAAGCCTTATTATGAATACAATTATATATTTACAGTATTTATTTGTTAAATAAATAAATAATTCAATTTAGTGGATCAATTTTGATAAAATACATGCCTCAGGAGCTTTGCAAAATTGGTTGCAATGTACCTGACAGAACACTTTTATCATTATCCTCAATCAAAAATTTTGGCATGAACTAATGGATATGTATGAAAAGGTCACTAAATAAGAGACAGATTCTCAAAGTTTCAAGTGTTTCTCGCATCTAGGAGGGTAAAGGCGATCTATAATATGAGAGCTGTGCCTATTAGATCAGTTGCACCCGATGGAAGGTTAATGAAAAAATGTAACACACTATTGGATCACCCAGTATTAAGGTATGCTTATCAGGTGTATATTTATTGTGGGTGGGTCAAGGTAACTGTACTACCACCTCGGGAATTTTACATCCCTGTATTATTTTATCGCTGTGCCAATCAGTTTATTTCCCTCTTTGCCACACATGGAATGAAAATTATGCAAAAATACAGAAGCTGCCCGTACCTTAACCGTTGTATGAAGAACATTGAGTTAAAAAGCACTGACTGTGGGGTATAAGGTTGTGAAAATTTAAGAAATGTGGTACTACATAGAGAAATTCATCTACGATAAACAAACAAGGGCAACCCCCTTTTTCAGTAACTACATGGACACGTTCATTGATGAAAAATTCAGGCATCAGGACAGTCTCCATATGCAAAATCTGAGGCAAAAAGAGAGGCATTTATATTAGATGTATTTACCCAATATGGAATTAACCTAGACCCATTAAAGTTTGAGAATAATCCAGGGTTACATAATATATGTAAGTTACTATTAAATAAATGCTGAAAAGCAAACATGTTCTTATTGTCTAGAAATCTTATGTGGATAATGCAGATGATAAACTTGAGAATAAAATGAAACTCTTTTTCCACAACGAAACAGGAAAAAGAGGAAAAAGAGTTTCATTTTATTCTCAAGTTTATCAAACATGTTCTTGTTTGTTGATAGCCTATCTGTATATTACAAACTATTTAACACACCTTCGATCGAGGTGACACACTTCGATGTGGTAACAAAGATAATATGTTATTGTCATATAAAACCAAGCATCCCACGATTCATCTAAATGGCGATGTAGAGATCGCCTCATTCATTACATCTTATGGGAGATGAGAACTATATAAGTTAAAAACAGTTTTGGGGATTAGAACTCTTTATGTGGATACTGATTCCGCAATTTATCTCGAGCCTGTAGGTTGTGAATTACTACTAGGTGGTGGTGGCTGGAGTGAAAAATAATTGCTTTTATTAACAAGAACAACAGGAAACCACTATTCCACATCAGATGTTTATTGCAACGTATGCGCATTTCGGCAGCCAAGCTGCCTTCCTCAGCGTATACAAGAACTTGATCAGACCAGAGAAGTTCTGTTCTGATAAAGTAGAAGAATTACAGAGTCACTTATATAGTAAAAGACTGGTTACAATCCAATTGCAGAAATAAATGCAAGTTTAAAGTACATAAATTGAAACTACAGGTAGACGATGATCAACCAATCAGGAGTCATTGTTGTCCATGGTACGTTTATTCTTTCCATAGGTCAGTTTGGAAATATGTAAAAGTTTGGCCAAGTCTCTCAATTGTGTCACGTCCATGGGGCCCAAGTCACTGTTTAGTAAATTAGCAGGTTCTTCACTGGTGATGGCATACGACTCCAAGAAATTCAGCAGTTTCGGGTCACTTGTGCGGTAGATAATTTCAAAGTCTTCAGGATTATAGTCATGTTGGCAATTTAGTATATGGTCAGCGAATCTCGATACTGCAAAATTTCCTTTCCTGATACATGCCAAATGTTCACCAATTCTTGTCATGATTGCTCTCCATGATTGCCCGTAGTAAACCGCATTACATTTGGCACATGGTAGTTTGTAGACTCCTGGTCTATTTTCTTGCGGAATTATATTCTTTGGGTTCTTTATCTGTTTTTTAGTTGTGTTGGAACTCCTATAGACTATAGTAAGGCCAAATTATCTTGCGATCTTCCTCATGCCCTTATTTAGTTGTTTATTGTAGGGCAAGGCTAACACTCTTGCTGGGATGTTTCCTTTCTGTAGTGTGGTGATGTTTTCCAGGTTGATCTTGTGTTTTACTTTGTTGGAGATGCTGTTAACTATTTCTTTCTGGTAACCATTCCATCTGGCAAATTATTCGATTGTTTTAAGTTCATTTTCTTTGCTTTTTGCGTTCAGAGGGATGACATGCGCTCTGTATACCATATGTCTAAATGCTGCTAATTTGTGTTGGTAGCTATGGTTAGAGTCATTTTTAATAAAATTTGGGACGAAATTTGCTTTCCTGTGGATGTCGTAACTTAGTTCCTCTCCTGATCTTGTTAATCTAATATCCAGAAATGGAAGGCTACCATTGGCTTCTACTTCATTAGTAAACTTAATATTTGGGCAAAGATTATTAAGGTTGGACAAAAAGGTCTCAACGTTTTCTTCTTTCGTATTAAAAATTGAAAATACATCATCCACGTATCTTAGCCAGATATTCGGAAAATATTTGAATTCTGTTAAGGCTTGGTTTTCTAATTTTCTTATGTAGAAATTAGCTACAAAAGGGCTGATGCTGCTTCCCATAAGAGTACCATCGGTCATTTTGTACCATTTGTTGTTAAAGGCAAAAACATTGTTGAATAAAATAAGTCTCATGACCATTATAACCTCACTAACAATCCCTAAGGGCCACTCATTCTCATCCATTGTGTCTTCAAGAACTTCGATGGCTCTTATAAGCGGAATGCTCGGATATAGTGACTCAATGTCAAACGAGATTAACACGTTATCACTTGATACTCGAGAATACTTTAACTTATGGCACATTTCTATAGAATTTCTTATCGAGAAATTCGTCCCAAATTTTATTAAAAATGACTCTAACCATAGCTACCAACACAAATTAGCAGCATTTAGACATATGTTATACAGAGCGCAAGTCATCCCTCTGAACGCAAAAAGCAAAGAAAATGAACTTAAAACAATCGAGGAATTTACCAGATTGAATGGTTACCAGAAAGAAATATGTAACAGCATCTCCAAAAAAGTAAAATACAAGATCAACCTGGAAAACATCACCAAACTACAGAAAGGAAACATCCCAGGAAGAGTGTTAGCCTTGCCCTACAATCAACAACTAAATAAGGGCATGAGGAAGATCGCAAGAGAATTTGGCATTACTATAGTCTATAGGAGTTCCAACACAACTAAAAAACAGATAAAGAACCCAAAGGATATAATTCCGCAAGAAAATAGACCAGGAGTCTACAAACTAACATGTACCAAATGTAATGTGGTTTACTAGGGGCAATCACGGAGAGCAAACAAGACAAGAATTGGTGAACATTTGGCATGTATTAGGAAAGGAAATTTTGCAGTATCGAGATTTGCTGACCATATTCTAGATTGCCAACATGACTATAATCCTGAAGACTTTGAAATTATCTACAGCACAAGTGACCCGAAACTGTTGAATTTCTTGGAGTCGTATGCCACCACCAGTGAAGAACCTGCTAATTTACTAAACAGTGACTTGGGCCCCATGGACGTGACACAATTGAGAGACTTGGCCAAACTTTTACATATTCCCAAACTAACCTATGGAAAGAATAAACGTACCATGGACAACAATGACTCCTGATTGGTTGATCATCGTCTACCTGTAGTTTCAATTTATGTACTTTAAACTTGCATTTATTCTGTAATTTCTGATCAAGTTCTTGTATACGCTGAGGAAGGCAGCTTGGCTGCCGAAATGCGTATACGTTGCAATAAACATCTGATGTGGAATAGTGGTTTCCTGTTGTTCTTGTTAATCTGTGTCCACAGTTTCTGGCTTCATCTCTTTCTATGCTTTTATTACTTCAATAGTTCCCATGAAATTAAAGTGAAGAGCATGACTTTATCCCGAAGGACAATATAAATCATTACACCTGATACCATCGAGAAACTGGTCAGAGATGATTATGATATTGTAATGAGAGCTCTACACATTCCTATTTTGTTCAACTTCGTGCGTAACAAAGTAATAGCAACTTTACACAATAAACCGAACGTTACACAATACATTAGCTTTACAGCAATGACTCTTCCTTGTGGGAAAGAATTAAATCAGTGAATCTTAAGTAAATGTCCAATATAGGTTGATAAAATATGTCAACAATTTTTATTGTATAAAAATTCATTTGTAAATGCCTTTTTATTGAAAATATCTCTCAACTTTTAAACGTGTATTTTTGTAATTAAACTTACAAATGTATTCTGTTTGAATCGAATTTCAGTTGGTAATTATAAAAATAAAGAAAATTGTAAAAGGAATGGCAGTGTAATAAAATATATGAGAGGAAAGCCAACTGTGAGAGGAAAATAACAATGATGATGAAAGAGAGAGGAAGTGTCCAGGATATCGAAATTTAGGGCTAATGAACAAACTATTGCATTTAATTAATTAAATCTATTGGTGGATGATAATATTTTTTATGTTATTTTTATTGATAATTTGTATTTAGATTTAAGTAATTCAATGTTGTGGTGTGTGGACCAATGTTGTCATAAATATTCTTTTTTTGGAATTCGTTTGATGCGAGCTGTTGTCCTGTGTGTCGACTTTCCCTGGTAACTAATTAACTAGGTCGCGAGATGTTATACTGCCTAATTGTTGATAAAATTATTACATAATTAGTGTTCCATTTTTTGTTCTAGAACTTTCATTATCCATATTTCTCCTTGTTTCTGTCACTTCTCTTCTTCTGTGCAGCCATGGTGGCCACTAACTTTGCTAGTATTTCTTTCTTCTTGCTCCAGCCTTAAGATTGTATCTCCGCAATTGCAATTACTCGTTTGCAGACGTGGTCTCCATCTTTCTTGCGTGTCAATGTTTATTTCAACCTGTCACTGGTTTTTTCGCAGTCTCACCATGTTTAGGCTTGCCACAATCTCTGCTATCTTTCTCCATTCTCGAATATTCCATCTGTAGAACCATGCATCCAGGCTGTTAACTGTGCATCGGATGTACTACCGAATCACTGAGTAATGTATTCATTTTTTTTTGTACCCATACTTGTGCGAGACACTGTGAGTACTTAAATTCATATTTTGGTCGTGTATAATCTTCTTAACTTCCTCTAGCATTGTTATCCATGGGAGATGCTTTGAGTTCTAGTTTTTTTTTCTGTCTTTAATAAAATCTTTACTATCCAAAGTGTTTGTTGCCTCATTACTAGCCAAATATCCAATTTAACATCCAACTCATCACTGGTAGCAGAGCATTGTTTGTGGAATTGTAATATTTTTGTCCAGCTATGGCTGAGTCTTTCTTTGATGACAGTCGTTCAATCACTAAGCCCACCAGTGGTAACTTTCACCAATAAAATTATCGTAGTTTGATGTTTCTGGCATCAAAGGGATTAAACAAATATTTTCACGTTAAAACTTCTGTTCCCATTTTGGATACAGAGAGATCTGCTGTTTGAAGTTAATGAGTCAGTTTATCAAACAGGGATATAATTTTCGTTTGGTCCTAATGGTTACTCAATACTTCAGAATAAGGCGTACCTGTGGCTGCACAGGAGAACATCGCAGATCTCATATTGCTGCCAGTTTTATATCAAACTCCACCTGTTTCATTCCCTCGTAGTTTCTTATCTGTATGTCCATAATGCCTTAGGACATCCGCCACTAAAGAATGGCAGTATCTTTGGTCTACAGAACTTTACAGTTCCCTCTGAGATCACGCCATGTATTCCATGTCTAGAGGCAGAGATGACTAACGCACCTCATAGAACTGTTCAACACCAGTTACCTCAGCTCCCATGCCAGTTACCTCAGCTTATGTCCACATATAAATTTTGTTTGCTGTGGATGATTATGCCCGTAAGACATTTGTGTACTCTTTATTTACTAAGGCAGAGGTACCGCAAGCCTTGATAAATTTAATCAGACGATTACAACAATCGACAGGAAACCGACTGCTCCATATAAGATCTGACAACGGCCCAAAATTCACCAACACCCCGTCAAGTGGTGTTGCAGAAAGGGTGGTCCACTCCATCTGTGATGGAGTAAGAGTCCTGCATGGCTATTCCAAAGTTTCCCACCACAGTATTGGGATATTTCAGCGTCAATGGCAGCCTACAAGTTAAACTTTTTACCAAGAACAGGAAAAACACTATCTCTGGAAGAGTTAAGGTCTGTGAAAAGACCCACCTTCAAACATCGAGCACAATTTGGGTGTCTTGTGTACTATTTTATTCCCAGATGACAACAATCCAAGCTCCAAGCGCATGTGAAGCATGGGATCTTTATGGGACCGTCGCCAGAGCACCTCGTCTTTTTGCTTCAGGAATCCAAGTGGCTTCATGCTCGATCTGTGCGTTTCTTTCCTGATACATTCCCTAAAATGACTGCGTCTCATGGACCGCCGTTCACAATTCCGTCGATGCTGCAATTTCTTTACGATTCTCCCCTCTTGGAGTTTCCCGAAACTGATGATACAGTACTCGTGAAAAGACAGTTCTCACCCATTTCGGTTTCGGCCCTCGAAGAGACTCTTTAACAGTCACCTTCCCAAGTGAATGGCACGTTAACTTTTCTGCCTAGAGTTTCACCTGTGCTGACCTTGGAACAACCTCAAGAGAGAGATCAACCTTGTGGCTTACCCTCGTTGGCTGAGTCTTCCCCTCCTCCTGAGTTGCAAAGAGAAGGCAAAAAACATCTAGCTGTTTCATGCAACCCTAATGGTGATCTTGCCGGGTCCGAGGGCATTCTTTTAAAAACTCCTCTTTTTCATATGAACAAGCACTCTCCTCCTCACAACATCGTCAATGGGAACAGGCAATGAAGAGCGAGTTAGATTCACTTCATCTCTACCAAGTTTGGGATTTGGTTGCTAAGCCCCCTATATACTAAAATCTCATGGACCAAATGGGTATATCACATAAAGTGCAAGACTGATAGACCCGTCTCCCGTTTCAAGGCAAGGGTGTTTGCAATCGGTTCATCACAGGTATTTGGCAGGCTGTAGAGAACTGACGTTTTCACCTGTGATTAGAATGGAATCGTTACGACTACTGTTCGCAGTGACAGTCACCACAGGCATGTCATGGCACAAATATGATGTGAAATGTGCATATTTGCACGCACCTGTTCACCACACTTTATACGTGATGCCACCCAAAGGACTAACAGTCCGTGCAAACGAAGTGTGCAAATTCGTAAGTTTCTGTATGGACTAAAGCAAAGTGGCAGAAGTTGGCACATGAAATTGTGTTAACTCCTCCTTCACCTAACGTCACACCTTCACAAGCAGATGATAGCCTCTTTATCTACAATGACGGTACATGTATGATCCTTCTCGCCTTGTAAGTGGATGACATCGTCGCTGCCACTAACGATTTTTAACATGTAACTTCTCTAGGGGATACTTTTCAACGTGATATTAAGTTGGTGGACCTCGGTGATGTTCGTCACCTTCTGGGCATGCAAGTGAGCCGTGATGGTAACTCCATACAATTGTCTCAGACCCACTACATCCAGCAAGTCATCCAAGAGTACCAGTTGCAGAATGTCAAACTCAGGAATACTCCTCTCAAACCATACGTAAATTTGGATGAAGCAGAAGAATCACATCCAGCCGACCCAACTGTTTACCAATCACTTTTGGGATCATAAATGTACATAATGACGTACGCGCCCAGATACAGCATATGCAATTATGATATTGTCTTATATGCCAGATCTCCTACCAATTTGCGTAGGATGGTACCCAAGAGTGTGGCAGCTTACCTAGCACACACCTGTGAAAAGTCAATCACCTTCAACATGTTTTGTCGTTATCATTTTTTTATCTTTAATTATTATGTTATATAAATTGGTAATGAAATTATTTAACACATAAAAATAATTAAGGGCAAGCGATCTTTTAAGCGTTTCCTGTAGTCAGAAGGGTTGTGAATTTCAGACACCAACTGATTCCTGTGATTAAGCATCTTCGGGAGCATAGTCGTTATCGTATCCTCTACAAACTTGCCAATATGCGTCATCCCTAGATCCTCATGAACGACGTTATTGTTGGCTACTCTACGATCAAGTTTCACAATTGCTCTCAGAGTAAAATTTTGGAATGTCTGCAGCTCCTTCCACCTTAATTTGCACACAGAAGCCCAAGCTGGCATACCATGAAGCAAGATCGTACGGATGATCAATTTGTAAATGAGCAGCTTGTTATCAATGTCAAGAGCACTGTTACGACCGAGCAACGCGATCAGACTGAATTTGGCCCTCTTTGCCTTATTCAGCGCGTAGGAAACATGTTGATTCCAGCTGAACCTAGAATCGATCACCACACCAAGGTATTTATACTCTTTGACCCAGTCGAGCTTATTTCCGTACAGGGTAAGCAAACCTGGGGGTTTCTGCGTTTGTTTGTGAAGAACATAGCCTTGCACTTGCCAACATTTAACTTTAGCCTCCATCTGTTGAACCATTTTTCGTAGAGATGCAGCGCTTTCTGCAAGCGAGAGATGAAACAGGAAGGAACACGGGCAAAGGTTAAGATGGCCGCAACATCAGCGTAGAAGTACAGTTTACACTTGTCGGGTATGGGAAAGTCCTGGATAAAAAAATTAAACATGGTTGGTCCCAAAACTGATCCCTGTGGGACACCGGCTTTAACCACACGTGATTGGGAAAGGGAGTCACCAATTTTAGCTCGAAAAGACCTGTCTGAGAGGAAAGAGCGCACCTGCATGATAAGGTCATCTGGAAATCCAAATTTTATCATTTTATAAATGACACCATCATGCCAAACTTGATCGAAGGCCTTGCAAATGTCTAGGAAGATAATGCCACCATATAAATTGAAATGTGCATCAATGAAAAACATGACTTGTTTGATGTTTTACATTGTTGTAAAAATTATAAATTGCTGAATTTATTTGAATCAATGGAGATTGTAAAAAATAAAGCAACCAACAACTTGTTGAATAGTGATGACGGCCCTATTCCTGTAGCATCTTGGTTGCCTTTATCTAAATTTTTGTCTAAGTAATCTCTTACTGTCTTTGTTGTTAGAATTTGGCTATTACAAGCGGAGTATCTATTTTAAGCGGCCCTTGGTTTTTTGTTGTGTATAGAGTTGTTTTGAAAAAGTTGATTGGTTGCTCTATTTTCGTTATTGTTTTTTATTTTGTTATGATTAACTTAAGAATAAAATAAAACTCTTTTTCCACAACGAAAC
>JAHWFO010078315.1:20573-32544 GCA_023313115.1 Rhysida immarginata | reverse complement strand
CGCGACCCTAACGGATAAGCGGGTTTGAAAAGTAAGTAAGTAAGTAAGTTAGTTCATTCCTTAATGGTTTATTATTTTGTAGTTTACTAGCAAATTTACCCGGCGTTGCCCGGGATAATTACAGTTGTAGGTAAACAGAAGAATCTCAAAAAATTAAATTAAATTTTGCAATATCTTAAAAATATTCACATGAAAATGCTTAGAATTAATACAATAAAAATTCTTAATGAAAAAACGAAAAAAAAATTTTAAAGGCTCACAATGGCCGGGCCTCTCCAAGGATGCCAGTGCTAGTCTAAATAATTTCTTACGTAATTTTATTTCAGGTGTACTCTTGATGTTGTGGCAATTTCCACTCTTCTCTCGATATTTTGAAGCAAAACTTGGCCATTCATCACTTTGTGCAGTCTAAGGTCGCCGATTCTTCTATTTACTTGCTTCCCATTTGCTCAATACAGCAAAGAGCTATAGGAGTGCTTCCTCTGTTGTTTTTCCACTCTTTCTCAATACTCTGCTAACTCTTCATTATCTCCAGTTACTGATCATTTTCAAAGATTTTCAAGAAATTGCTAAGTACTAAGAACTTTCTTTTCTAAGAAAAGCCTGAATAACAGGAATTCTATGCATTGTTACAAATTGAAGCTTATCCATACTTCATCATCATTTTACGTTCATTGTTATATTTCTTGGAACGATTGCTTTAACATTGTTATGAACGGTGTGTTTCTGGAATCCTCAGCAAATTTTCACTTCGTATCTGAACAATTATGTCACGGCTATCGTACTCTTCCAGATCAACCATGAGTATGGCTACATCGTTAATGGTTAGGGCGTTATAACGCCGTTCATATTCACCAGATGCCTCTTGTCTGCCCGTGTGACTACTTTGTACTCGTCTGTAGGCATCCATTCTAATGCTGTTTTAAACATTTTTACCAGGTGCTTGTGCGCATTAAATAGTCTCTGCAGACTTAAAACGATGTCTTGTCGCACGCCAGATATATAAGCACATCGTTTATCAGCCTCCAATATTTCATCACCCATGAAGTAAACTTGAAGAAATTTTGTATTTTCACCTGGAAGGGAAAGAAGTGACCCAGCTCTGTGGTACATTTGACCCTGAACCATAAATGTAGGCATGAGTCCACCTTCTTGCATTATTGATGACGTGCCAAACCATGTCATTTGGAGGCTTGAATTGTATGCCCTTATAATTTTTAGGAAATGTTTGGAATCTGCTGCGTTACCATGTAAGTAAGATAACAGTGGTTCTGGAGGCTCTTTAAGTAGCGGCAGCTTCACTTTTCCATTAGAGCAACAAATTCCTGGTGGTCCCCATTTATATTTCTTTGCCTGACAATGGTTACATACGACATCCATCCTTCCCATTATGACTTTAGGGTGATTACAGTAATCGTATTCAGAATTGTAATTAAATGCCGATAATTTTAAATCAGAATGTGGATTCGTCACCTTTAATTTTTCCATTCTACGTCGAACTCGTCGTATACGTAGCTCTCTTTCCTGCGATGTTTCCCTTGTCTTTGACGTTGCAGCTCGCATACGTTCCTGCTGTACACGAAACTCTTATTCCTCCAAAGTTTCCCTTGCCCTTGACGTTGCAGCTCGCATACGCTCCTGCTGCAGACGAAGCTCCCGTTGTTCAGGTTGTCTCTGACGTCCGAATAGTTTTTTGTCTCTTAGCTGTAGGGTTTCTCTGAACAATGCTCTTTCTCTTCTTTGGTGGCATTACGATAGGTATGAATTTATATTCAGGTGGCATCCTTTGAACGATTAATAAATAGCACAACACAGATAAATCGTATGCTTTTTGGTTTGATGATTCCAGTTGATGTACCGGGTGGGCAAGAAATAACGTGAGGTGTTCAGAGCTCGCTAGCGGGAATTCTATCAGGCCAAATGCAGTTCATTTTGTGTTCATTCTATCAGGAACACATACACACTTAGTGGAACATGCAGTTTCGATTTCTGCAAAAAAAAAAACAACATAGTTCCAAAAGTCGTCATAGGGGGCGCTTATTTCAAGAAAACAATGAATACATTTGCATAAGCGCGTTCCGTGTTGAGCAATCATGACAGTAAAAGGCAAGGCTGAGGATTTCCCATCATTCACGAACGAATGGCCTGACGATGACGCTTACTCTGCCTGACCGGGTGTTATTAGTCAAGTTGTTCTATCAGAAGAGCGACAATACAAGTGCTGCCCTTCGTGAATTCCGGCGATTGAAAACGTTACGAAGAGGACCGATGAGCATAACTAACTTACGGAAAATGATTGAACGATTTGAATCTACCGGAACTCTAGGATTGCAACCAGGCCGGGGACGCAAACGAATCAGGCAGCAACACGTTGAAGAAGTTGCAACTGCTGTTGTGGAACAGGAGATGACCACTGTGCAGGGTACCAGCAGTGCACACGCAATAGCACGCCAAACAGATATCCCATATTCGACGGTGAGGAAAATATTGCATAAGATATTGACATTTTATCCCTATAAATTCACACCTCTTCAACAATTGCTTCCTGGAGATGAACGTACCCGAACTGACTTTTCGTTGAGATTTTTAGCACGTATGGAAGTGGATGATGCATGGCCATGGCAAATTTTATGGAGTGATGAGGCACATTTTTATTTGAATGGTGATATCAATACCCACAACTGCCGTATTTGGGCTGCATCAAATCCACAAGTGTGTCTGCCAACTCCCATGCATTCACCGAAACTAACAGTATGGTGCGGCTTTTCTGCTTCTTTCATCATCGGCCCGTACTTTTTTGAAGTAATCCGTCCCCGTGGACCGGTGACTTGTTCCGTCAATTCTACCAGGTAAGCCGATATGCTTGAGAATTTTGTGATACCACGATTGCAGGAAAAGGGTTGTCTGGATTTTACCATTTTCATGCAGGATGGTGCGTCACCGCACATCAGACATCAGGTGCAGCAGATCTTGCGAGAACGTATTTCAGACAACAGAATAATTAGTCGTGCATTTCCCTTGGTATGGCCATCCAGGTCGCCTGATCTCAACCCTTGTGATTTTCGGTTATGGGGATATTTGAAAAGCCTTGTGTATTAAGCACATGTTCCTGACCTCTCAAACTTAAAGGATCAAATAACGTTACATAAGAATGCAGATATGCTGCGAGCTGCCGTAGAAAATGTGTACCGCATGCCGCTAATAGAACAGCAAACTAATAGTCATATTGAAACACATTTGTAGTTAAAAATAAAAAATTGTTTATTGTTGTTACTAAAGTTGGTTTGTACGGTATTTGTTCATTTGAAAATTAGGTATTCATTGTTTTCTTGAAATAAGCGCCCCCTATAGCGACTTTTGGTACTATTTTTTTCTTTTGCAGAAATCACAACTGCATGTTCCACTAAGTATATACACCAAAACGTAATGCATTTGGCCTAATAGAATTCCCGCTAGTGAGCTCTGAACACCTCACGTTATTTCTTGCCCACCCCGTATTTTTTGGAAATAAACTGCTAAAACGTGCCAAACACACAAACACACACACCTAGGAACACATACACACTTTTCCCAATCGTGCGAACGCTTGTTAGGGAGCTGAAGATACACACATGTATCTCCTTTGCTTCATCGAGAGAGACTGCCCTATCTATATCGTCTATTATATCCATTTTCTGTTCATTGTTACTAATTCTTGGAAACGAATGTTCTATCACTGCATCATCATTGTATGTTTATTGTTATAATTCTTTGAAAAGAACTTTCTATCATAGTATCATCATTTTATGTTCATTGTTATAATTCTTGGAAACGAACGTTCTGTCATTGCACCATCATTTTGTGCTCATTGTTATTGGTGAATTGCGCGTTGATACCATTGTCAATGAGAACACGACGGGCCTATTGTTGCACAAACTTTTCCTTGCATCGTTGGTCATGAGATATATATTGTTGGTCCGTGCAGAGTGTTTGTGCATTGCGTGTTTATACTATTGTTGATACCTATTGTTGCACAAATTTTTCCTTGCATTGTTGGTCATAAGACATTCCTCATTATTTATTATTATTTTTCCGAAATCTGCGGTAGACAATGACCTTCCTCATGCTTTGAAGGTCAAGTATGCAAAATTTCATCGAGATCAGAATAAAACTGTGGATTTGTATAAAAAACAAACCCACAAACAAACCCACGCACAAACAAACATCCTTCTTTATATATATAGACTAGCAGAGGACCCGGCGTTGCCCGGGATAAATACGCTTGTAGGTAAACACACACACATACACAAAAAAACACACACACTTTTCCCAATCGTCTGAACGCTTGTTAGGGAGCTGAAGGAAGACACGTGTACCTCCTTTGCCTTATCGAGAGAGACTGCCCTATCTATATCGTCTATTATATCCATTTCCTGTTCATTGTTAATAATTTTTGGAAACGAATGTTCTGTCATTGCATCATCATTTTATGTTCATTGTTATAATTCTTTGAATAATTTTGTGCTCATTGTCATTGGTGAATTGCGCATTGAGACCATTGTTGATGCGAACACGACGGGCCTATTGTTGCACAAACTTTGAATTGCATTGCTGGTCATGAGATATCTGTTGCTGGTCCGAGCCTGTGTGAATTGCGTGTTGACACCATTGTTGATACCTATTGTTACACAAACTTTTCCTTTCATTGTTGGTCATGAGATATACAGGGTGTTTTTGAATTGAGTACAGAATTTTTGGGAGATGATAGAAGAGGTCCTTAGAAGTATTTTTTGTCATATGAACATGGGGTCCCCGCAGCTCCGTTTACTTACAATACTGCATTGAAGAATCAAATGACACTGGGACGCAGTGTGCGTTGGTTGGACTAGATTATTTTATTTTTAACAATTAACACAAGCAATCTACTGTATGAATTTTACAGTAATTGTTCGAAATGACCGCCATTTGCTTCATAGCACAATTCGCACAATAATCGTATTTTATAAAGGGGTTGGATATTATGGAATCTCCTTGACGAAGTTTGTTCTAAGACTTTTCAACAAACAAGCACGTGCACCTTCAATTTCTTTGCAAACAATTACTTTAAATCTTATTACAGTAGATTGCTTGTGTTAATTGTTAAAAATAAAATAATCTAGGCCTACGAACGCACACTGCGTCCCGGTGTCATTTGATTGTTCAATGCATTATTGTAAGTAAACGGAGCTGCAGGGACCCCATGTTCATATGACAAAAAATACTTCTAAGGAACTCTTCTATCATCTCCCAAAAAATCTGTACTCAATTCAAAAACACCCTGTATATTGGTTGGTCCGTGCAGTGTTTGTGAATTGCGTGTTGATACCATTGTTGATACCTATTGTTGCACCAACTTTGCCTTGCATTGTTGGTCATGACATATTTCTATTTAATATGCCCTTCCATAACCATGAATATCGATTTTTTATCGATACTTATTATTTTTCCGAAATCTGAGTTTGACAGTGACCTTCCTCATGGTTTGAAGGTCAAGTATGCAAAATTTCATCAAGATCCGAATAAAACTGTACATTTGCATAACAAACAAACCCACAAACAAACAAACAAACAAACAAACAAACATCCTTCTTTATATATATAGAAAGATAGTTGAATTTGATTACAAATTTCATTCTCGAAAGCAATCAAGGCAAGTCCGGCAATATGTTTTTGGGATAACATTGATCTGAGATATGTTTTTATTATTTTTAACCGCAAAAAATATTTCTCCCTGCTTGGAACTGTTACCAGTTGGGTTAATAAAATCTGTAAAGAATACTTAAATTAACGAACAATGATTCCAAACTCTTTTCACAAATATAACTTAATGTACTGAGAGGAAGACATCTTTAAAGAAATTAGTTCATGAAATTATATCTTCATCATCTTCATCTTTAGGATGAAATTTTAAGTCGTCACAGTGTTTTTTAAATTTATTATCTAAATTTTGTAGACATTATAAATTATATAAAAATAAAATAGCTGTTGTGAACTGTTAATTATTAAGAAATTTCTTCCAAAGAATTTTTAGCTATCTAAAACTACATTAAAAAGTTAATTTAATTAATCTTTAGGTTTTTGTGGCGTTTCATCCTCATGTTCATTATTGAATTGTTGTTTGTTTTCTTTTTCGTATGGTATTTAAGCGTTGAAATTTACTGGGCATTTCGGGTAAGATAGCCAGTTCGATTTTGTATTAAATTTTCAAATCCTTCATGGGTGCGTTACTTTTCATGGAAATAATTATATTCTTCACTGCTTTCAATGCGGTACCAACATCCATTTCTCTATTTTGAAGCATTTTGCTAACAAAATTTATTCTGATAAGTATATCATACAACACAATTAATAAGCATATAAAAAGATAATTGGTAATTATGCTGCACAAACTCTAGCCTGATATCTGATCTGATTATCCGTTCTTTTATCTTCTTGGAGTTCAAAGAAAAACATCATAGATTTCATCAATTTGGAAACGCAATGGGTTTAATTCTCTACATCTGATAGTGGTTTTTATGTTACATTTGGTATATACTTTATTAAAATATCCCATCGTCTAGTTGATGCCGCAAAAATAATAAATATTTTGCAAAATTTGGACAAAAGAAATAATTACTTTTTGCAGCAACGTTAATTAGGACATTCAGGGAGTCAGCTGAACAAGGGGTAAAAAAAAAGCTCTGGATGAGCAAGGAATAAAAATGAATTAATATTTAAAATAAGTCGCTGCAAACCATTGTTTTTCTCTCTTCATGTTCGCGCCGTTGTCATAAGTTCTTTATATTTAAATTAAATTCTTTAATTTTACGCATCAAATTTATTAACCCTTCACCCTCTGAATCTTTATTATCAAATTGTTTGGTATTAAAGTCCCTTTCAACTGCTACGGTCATTTCAGGACGGCGTTAAAGAGGCCGCAAATTTTGCCTAGCAAGGGTTCTTTAACGTGCAGCCGCCAAACGACTACACGGGACCCACGGCTTTACTTCCCTTCCGAAGGAAGTACGTGATTTCAGGATTTTCCCCTGAAAAAATCTCGTCGTTCTCGGCCTGGGTCGAACCCGCATCCTCGGGCATCAGAGGCGATCACGCAACCACTGAGCCACCGAGGCCGATAACATACCAAGAAAATGTATATTATTTCCATTTTTTATCATGAATTGATACAAAACTGATAATAATAGTAATTTGTTCAATTTTACTGATAACTGGTTTGCAATGTAATATAATTGAAAAGTATTTTTCTTTTTTAATCGACAGTAAAATTTTTGGGAAGGTGGCGTTAAAGAAGTTTAGAGTTCTATACGAATTCTTTCCTGTTTACGATCATTTTTTCAGTCCGTTTAACAACTTAACAATCCATTTGGATCTGTCATCATCAAGCAGACTTAACATAAGAATAAGTTCATTCATCTTAGTTGATATTTCGTATTTTTGTTTGGTCAAAGTCGGAGCAGCTGTTTCGTTTTTCCTCATAATTTTAACATTTATCTCAGTGTTGGTTCAAGCTTTGAACGCAGCTGTCGTGATGCACTGAACATTGTAATTTGCATTACAGACAATGGAACAGGGACCCAAAATAAGCATTTGTCGATGCATAAGTAAAAGTGTAACTGATTTAAAATACTATCAAGTGTGTTCTATGACTATTTAATTTAATTTAATTTAATTTAAATTATTCAATTTCCAACGGGATTACCCATAAAATGCATTAAACAGCAATAAGAAAGGAAAAAACATAATCACAATACAATAACTAAGAAGAAAAAGAAAACAGTCAGCAAATTCTACAAATGGTTAAAAATTCCAAATTCTATACCTACTCTAATTGTTTCTCTACTAATTAAATCTCAACACTCACGTGACAATAAGTCGACTTTTTTCTACTTCAGATTCCAAAATTCACTTTCTGGTTGTGTCTTCATCGTTCTCTTTCCACCTGCATCCTGTTCTAGAATTCAATCTTTAAAACACTCTTAAAACGGTAAAAATTGCTCCTAATAATAATGGATGCTGTTTACAGGAAACGGTATGGATTTAAGTTCAAGTCGAAAGCATAAAAAATGAATGAACCGTTTTTGAACAGATTGAATTTCATCAATAAGACCCAGCTGTGACGGATTCCAAACGACAGAAGCGTTTGTAGGTCTAACGTTTGTAGGTCTAACGTGCAAAATAGAAGAACTCAAACTGACGGTTTATTGAAAAATTTAAAAGAACGACTTAGTAGTCCTAAGGTGTTACTCGCTGTTTTAATAATGAAATGAACATGGGGATCTGGACTTAAAGAGTGTGTATGAAGAACTCCAAGGTCCAGAATATTAGAGCACCGAAATAATCTACTCTCAAAAATATAATATACGAAGCTAGTTATTGTGTGTGATCGATAATAGGTCATACATTTACACTTTAGAAGATTCAGGGCCATACGATTTTGTATATACCAGTTTTGGACTGCATACAGGTTGTGTTGCAGTTTCTCACAATCATCAGCGGAAGAGACGGGCCAGTAGAGTTTGACGTCATCGGCAAATAGCAGCAAATGAACGTCAACAACATTAGCTAAGTCATTAATAAATAGATTAAAGAGAACTGGTTCTAGGTGTGATCCTTGCAGCACACTAGATGATGCAATAAATGAAGATGAATACGAGAAAGCATTTCTAACATTTAATTGGCGATCTTTTAAATAGGAAGAAAACCATGATAATAATGAACCATTGATCCATAAGATTATAATTTGTGCAGAAGTATGGAGTGATCTACTCTATCAAAGGCCTTTGTGAAATCCAGATATATAGCGGCAATTTGTTGATGATTTTTAGAGGCAGATATTACATGGGTTTGAAATGAAATTAAGTTCGTTACAGTAATTCTGCCGGACATAAATCCATGCTGGAAGGAGGAGATATGCCTGATCAACAGATTACCAATTTTATATAATAGCAGTTTCTCAATAACTTCTGCTAAAACATTCTGGATGATAACCGGTCGATAATTACAGACACTGGCTAATGAACCAGATTTATGAATGGGTACAATATAACTATTCTTCAGAATGTCAGGGAAACATCCATATTGGAAGGATAAATTAAGCAAAAGAATAATAGGGTAGTATAAATGAGTAGCGCAGTATTTTAAAACACTGGGGGGAATACAATCCGGGCCACAACCTTTATAAGGATTTAACTTATAAAAAGTATTATATACCTCTGCTTAAGTAACGTGACAAGACGATAGGGGAGAGGAGGTATCCTCCGGAGTGATTGAATGATTATGGTTGTCATTTGCGGATTCAGACGTATCATTCCCAGTGAATTCAGAGGCAAAATGTCTTGTAAATATTTCACATATCGCTTTAGGATCACTTCCTGATGCATTGTTGTGCTTAAGTATAGGAGTGTGAACTGAAGAGCGTTGGCAGTTCCGAATGAAACTCCTAAATGACTTCGGATTATTTGGTAGAGATTCCTGGATTCGGGAAGTATAATCTTTAAAACACTGCCTAGTGAGGCCACAACAGCGTCTACGGATGGACACAAGCTTGAGGTAATCAGATGAACGTAGATTACTTATATTGTTTATGAACAATTACTTATATTGTTTATGCAAAATCTTTTTTCAATTATAAGCGCTTTGAGCGATGAGGAAATCCAACAAGGGAAATTGTCGTTACCAGTTTTCCTACTTGGAGTATGGCGTAATATAATCTCTCTTAAGATATTACTAAACATAGTGAAAAGGACATTAACATCCGAATTCCAGTTCCAATTCGCCCAATCAAGCTTACCCAACTCGAAGAAAATATTATCAAGTCTACAATATCGAAAATTGGGAGTATGAACGTGCGCTTTCCCGTTATGTATACATCTGGTAGGGAAGAGAAAAGAAACCGCTGGATGATGCGGATCAGCAATTACAATAGAATCATTATCTTCCTGAACCACAATTACGCTCAGAGAAGAAAAGATCAAGTCGAGTAAGACACCCCTTATATTTTTGACTTTGTTCACTTGATGAAGATTATAATAGGTGATCATATTCAATAAGTCCAGTGATGAAGAGGATACCGACACAATATCAGGATAATCCAGTCGGTATTGGGCAGATTAGAGTCATCATGAATTAAAATATGTGAGTCATTTTGATAATTGCACATTACTTGGTCGACATAATATACAAACCTAGAATAATTATTAAAAGGTTGACCTGGGGGTATATAAACACCACCGATAATTATGTAAGTATTACACGCAAGTAAAATAGATACAAATAAGCATTTAATATCATTATGTAATGTACTGATCAGTTCACAGCGGAAGTTATTCTTAATGGCAAGCAACACACCGCTACCACTTGATTTCTTACTAGTTAGGGGGATCTGTCTGCTCTATAAATGTTGTAATTGAATGCACAATGTTCAGAATCGCTGATATCAGGGAACAGGTTGGTTTCAATAAAAACAAGAATACTGGCAGAGGGACAAGTGCAATCTTAGGGTTTCAACTTTACTCCCAAGTCAATTGACATTTTGATAATAAACATGTAAATTATTGATGCCGTTGGAGCTATTTATTTTTTTTTGTTTAACAACAATTCTAGGAACATTATTAAAAAATTTAATTGTTAAGTTTTTCTCGCCGGCTGAAATGCGATCATTAAGTTCTTTTCTGAGGTCAAAGAGATAACGACCCTCCGAGGTACAATCTCGAGATAAATATACATCACGGAAGGAATCATCATAGGCACTAATATCATTGACAGAAAATTTCCGTAGTAAATCATTCACCAGAGCAGCAAATCGAAACACCATCTTAATAGGACGAGGGTGATTGCTTGTGGCTTTGCCTATTCTATAGATGGTCTGTAGATTCCCAAAAGGATCAATCATCAAGGCTTCTAGAATATTATTAATTTTTGTCTTATCATGAGTCTTCTTATCATCAATATCAAGATGGTTAGATTCAGGCACGTGGTATATTATAGCATTACATTGACGGTTGATTCTATCATGGAATTCAGAAATAATATTCTCAACAGTAAAATCAAGATTAGGTCCAATATCAGAAAGCAGTTGTGTTTGAATACTCTTTGCCAGTTGCAACTTTCAAGTTTGTAATTCTTATTCCAGAATTTCATTTTTTGCAGTAAGTTGCATAATTGTGATTTCGCATGTTGCTAATTTAACTTGAGTTTGCCTTAGGTCAGCACGAATGTCCTGTATTTTATTAGACAGAGATTCAACCGAATTTATAAGATCCATAATAGTTGCTTTCAAATCTTTCAAATGCTCTTTAATATACGATGAGATAGAATCCAATTTATCTGTTTCATTGTTGAGCCATTATTGCCTTAAAGTAAAGGAGTGTTTTCCTCGAGTACTACTTGTTTCCCTGAGCAACTTTGACATTGCCAAGATGAGTCGTCTTTTTGAGCGTAGTAGAGAGCATTGATAGTAATATTTGAGCATCTGGCATGAACTTTGGCATGGCAAACATTACAATCCTGTGTGAGGTGCTCTTATCTGCAAGATTTGCTTGAAAGTAATCTCACACAACAAATTTTGCACAGCTCAGTAGAGGACGCCATGACACTTTAGGTGAGCTTCGGCCCACAATTGTTACTGTTGAAGGGTCAAGGTGTCAAGTCTCAGGTTCCAATTCGTAGAAGCTATCTTTGTAGCTGCACAGTTCTTAGAGATCGAGGAAAAACAATAGTAAGAATAGCACTGCGTTTACATGCACACTTTCGATCCGGATCGAAAGACCAGTTTCAAGTCAATCCTGCATAAAAGTGGCATGCAAACAGGCTTAAACACTCTGATCTACTAAATAAATGGAGCCAGATACTGTGGACAGACGTTAGAATAAGAGAGAGGAAACCACTAATCCACATAAGAATTTTTAATCAGACGATGGATGCACATTTCGGCAGCCAAGCTGCCTTCTTCAGC
>JAHWFO010078315.1:0-10986 GCA_023313115.1 Rhysida immarginata | reverse complement strand
AGTACAATTCTTACGGGGTAGATTTTACCTGATTTTATGTTAAAGCTTCGTACATTGATAATAGTCCATTGGTTAAATCATGTGGTAAATTGGGGTTCATTGGATAGTACAATTCTATAAATTATGTAATTAAACCATGTACGGGGCAGATTTAATCACGGGGATAGATTATTGAATTCTAGCTTCTTCAGTAGTCACCTGTCTTTTTTATATTTACAGAGAAGTTATAAAAAGTTCAAACTGATATATATTCAGGGTATCCCGTAATGAGTGGATTCCATGTTCTTAAGTAATTTATCATAGTAATTTTTCTGTTAAGTAAAAAAAAGTTCGACGATATGAAATATGAATCCGATTGAATGTGATTCTCAAGTCGAGGAAAACCAATCGCAAACTTGAAATAATAAATCGTTTACAAATAGGGAGTGGATTCCGCGTTTTTAAAATCAAATTTAATAAATATTTAGAAGTTAGTAGCGATTTTGGTCACGTTTTTCATGTTTAGCATGTCCAAATCTATAAAAGACAATTGTTACATTAAAAAGTACATAATCCCTATTGTTGGGTGGCAATTGTCCTAGGTGACAATTATCCTATGTGGCGATTGTCCTGGGTGGCGATTGTCCTAGGTGGCAGTTATATGGGTGGCAGTTGTCCGGGTGGCAGTTGTCCTAGAACCGGTCAAACGATTCAAAGAGCCTGGCCATGAAGGCGACCGTCCAGAGAGAGGAAGAAAGCTTACCACCAACATGTCCAGGAACCACAAAATCATCAAAAAGCGAGTACAGCGAAATCCGAGTGTTTCAATGAGACAAATCGCTCTTGAGACCGGAATCAACCGCGAATCGTTGCGGAAAAAGGCAACAGAGGAACTCAAACTCATGCCCTACAAGCTCCAAAAAGCCCAGCTCCTCACAGACGAAAACAAGCGCATACGGCTCCACAGATGCCGCTAACTCAAGGGTCGGGCCGGAGGTGAGAAATGGAAGCCCATCCTTTTCAAAGACGAGAAGCTCTTCACTGTGGAGCAGGCACACAATCACCAAAACGACAGAGTGTAGTCAGCAGAGGAATCCTGCACTTATGCAGTTATCGAACTTCGACAAAATCAGAAGTCCGTGATGGTCTGGGGCGGAATTTGCGCCAGTGGCAAGACGCCCCTCGTTTTCGTGGACCAGGGAGTCAATATCAACCAACAAGTTTACCGTCCATAAATAAAATAAAAACCTATGTGGATAATTGTAATGTAAGTAGAAATATATAACTCTTTCGCCACAACAAATATGAAAAATACAACCTGTAAGATCTTTTCGGAAGCGATTGCTACCATCGCTCAGCAGTCCAGGGTCGAGTTTATTTATCATCACGGAAACAGCTTCCATTCCTATATAATTTCGAGCAACAGTCTCACGATGATCAATGCCATCTTTGACAATGATAGCTGCTCCACCAAATGCTTGACTGGCAATGTTACCAAGAGGTCCATCCTTTCGATAAACATGATAACCAGGCAAGTTAAAAACATGGGTTGATTTTAGGTGCCTCTCACATACGAAAGCGATGTCGATATTCCAATCTATGAGGAAATTGTTATATAAGATGAACTTCCGATAGATTCCCCTAGCGTTCCATATATTGCAACGAAGCTTTCCGTGGGTAATTGTTCTGTTGTGGTGTCTGTCCGTGGTCAGTTTTTGATTTCGTGAGACGCAACCTGTGGCAATACGTTGCCATTCTCCTTAAGAGGGTTTAGGAAGTTACCCAGACTCCTGTAAATGCTGCGCAATTGGATTGGATCAACCGCATATGAATGAGAAGAGCTGGATGCGACTGAAGCATAGGTTCTGCCATCAACCACTTTGGTGCTTTTGGTCCTTTTGACTTGAGGATATTTCAGACACTTGAAGTATGCTGACCATCACAACGTATACATTTAGGGGGGTCTTTACCCTTTACATTAGTACAGTCCCTGGACTGATGGTCACCTGCGCAATTGTTACATCTAGGCGATTCGGTGCAACCATGGGAGACCTGCCTAAAACGTAAACAGTTGTAACATTGTAAGGAACTTTTGTTGCCTCTAAATAATTCTACAATAACAGCAAGAGGACTGACATGCTTTAAACTCAAAAAGAACTTATTATGCTCAGTGTTTTAGAGTAGAACCAACACCAGTGGCATTTCAACGGAACCGTTTGTTTTTTTCAACCTGAATGCCTTTTCTGGGTAATAATTTGTCTTCTTGAGGTCATCACAAAAGTTTTCAAGATCGTACATTATATGAACATTTCGGACAAGGTATTTCAGCAGCTTTTCTGACTTGAGTTGATGATGCTGGTTTTTTAGCACATCATTACTCTTTCTTCCAGACACTAGGATTTTGTGCGTTTCTTCATCAAGACACTTAATTTTGATAGTGTCCTTACGACCGGTGTGACAGGTTATTTTATCTAAAGACACGTGGTTTGTGATTTCCTCCTAGAATTTCCTTAATTGGTTTTCCATGGTGACGAATAATAATCGGAGGAATATAAATAGCTCCCTTTCCAGGGTGACATTGCTTTGAGAATAACTAAGCTTAGCTTTGTTACCATGTGGGGCTATAGAGACGCTATCACTGATATCGACAGTGGATCGAATCCTAACACTACCTTTGTTCCTTTTATTCCGCGCAGTTCGCCAATTACCTCCATCAATATCAGCAGAATCACCTTCGTGCCCTCTCTTAACACCAGTTCGTAGTGAGTTTTCTTCGTTGACCGCTTCCAGGCAAGTAGAAGCGAGATCATTACTATGTTCGGGATCAGGATTTACCAGTATCATGGGCGAATCAGAAGTAATGGGAGAGCCTATAAACTCTTTGATAATATTGCCAAGTTTAGTAAGGCCGTTGGCAGTCTCTAGACTAGAATTTTGAACATCCTTTTTTAAACTATCAATTTTACTACCAAGTTCCTTGGACAGCGCTTCCACTCTTGATTCTAACTCTAGATATTTGTTATTCAGTTCAGTACGTAAAGCCTCAAGTTGTTCGTTAATAATAATGTCAAATGCCAGAAATCTCGGATCCTTACACGCATCTTTGTAGGCCAGTTCACAAGGTAACACTTTACCATCATCATACGTACAGTACATGAAATAGAAGAAGATTTTGACGCAGCACCTGATGTCATCATGAAGCAGGTGTGGTGCGGGGTTTTGCTTTCCTTAGAAGGATGCACCTACTCAGAACGACAGAGTTTAAAAGACTTAAAAAGTCCTACCTTGTTAGTCCTCTTGGAGATTCCAGCGATGCACTCTCAATACTAAACCAGGATCAGCGATTTGCACCCGAGCAGTTCAAAATCACAACCAGAAGTCCAGAAAGAGCGGTTTACACTTATCCACGATACACACGACATCCAATAACAACGGTATGATGCAAACGATGCGAATGCCTGTAAAGACAAGCGACAATCGAAGAGTGTAGTGAAAAGATAATCAACAAGCGATCAGTGTAGTGAAAAAGTAGTAGGAGTGGTCCAGGAGCCTTTAGCTCACATTACACGCTCGCCCAAAAAGTAATCCAAATGAGGTACACTGAAGTAGGAAAGAAGCCTGATGAACCTCTTTAAGTCATCCAGAAAAGAGTCCCTTCATGGTAGGGACCTGAATCGGATTGTGGATTGACGAATAGCGAGTCCGAAAAACTAGGCACTAGCAGATCCAGTAGTTGGGGAACTCGGCCTTGTTAATGTTCTCGAAATTGACATCCAAGATATGACGGGGTCTTCGAAACCGCAGGGAACCCCTGATAGTGAGTGAGTGGTCCAGGATACCAGCAACCAGGATATTTTCATGATGTTCCATCTTGAGCAGCATGTTCCTGAGAAGTGTTTGAACTTAGGAACCAATGTGGGTCATCCCTAAATCTTCATAGATAGAGAGATAGTTGGCAACTCTTCTGTCTAGTTAAGCAATGGACCGGCAGGTAACATTTTGGAAGGTTTGTAGATCTTTCCATCTCGATTTGCAAATGGAAGCCCAAGCAGGCATACCGTGAAGTAAAATGGCACGAATCACTACCTTGTATAACAAGAGTTTGCTGTCCACTCTGAGAGCGCTGTTTCGCCCCCGGTAGGGAGATGAGACTAAACTTCGCTCTTTTAGCCTTGTTAAGCGAATATTGGACATGGTCGTTCCAATTGAGCTTGGAATCAATCACAACTCCGAGGTACTTATATTTTTAACCCACTCAAGCTTCCTACCATGTAGGATGAGAGGCCTTGGAGGGTTTTTGCGTTTGCGTGTGATGAACATGGCTTTACACTTGTTAACATTCAGCTGTAAGCGCCACTTAGAGAACCAGCTCTCACACTGGTGTAAAGCTTTTTGCAGACGGCTGATGACGTGACTGGATTACGTGCCCAGGTCATGATGGACCCGTCGTCAACAAACAAGTAAAGATTGCACTTTGTAAACTTAGGAAGGTCATGGATAAAGAAATTGAACAAGGTAGGCCCCAAGATAAAGCCTTAGGGAACACCAGCATTAACATCAGAAGGGTCAGAGAAGGAGTCACCAACCTTAACACGGAATGTCCTGTTTGTCAAAAAGGAGCGAACCAAGGCAATCGGGTCATCAGGGAAGCCACAAGTAATCATTTTATAAATGAGTCCATCATGCCAGACTTGATCAATGGCCTTTTGAACGTCAGGAAAGATGATACCAAACATAGAAAGATTGAGAGGACCGTTCAAATCAGCAACAAGCCTCCATACCTGGAGCTGACAAGAGTGAGCTGTGCGGAAGCCGAATTGCTCTTCACGAATAAGGTTGTTTGCCTCGCAGAAGTCTTTGAACGTGTTGAAAATAGTTCGCTCAAAGACCTTGGAGAGCACTTTCAGTAAGCTAATGGGCCTGTAGCTGATGGGAAGAGCAGGATCAAGTCCCGGCTTGGGAATAGTGAGGATGATTGAGTTCTTCCAGGCGTTAGGGAAGTGACCGTTTAGCCAGCAGTCATTCATGATCCTGGTGGTAATGCAAACAACATTAAGAGGCAAATTTTTAGAGCACTGTTGGTGATGGTATCGATGCCGGCTGCTTTCTTGTTTTTCAGGTGCTTAATGTTGTTCAAAATCTCAGAGGTGCCAATGATATTAGGATGAGTATGACCGCGCGTTGAGAGAAGCCAAACTTGTCACATACTTCCTTGGGCGTATTTAATTGACTTTTCAATGAATCAGCGATGAGTTGAGCCTTGTCCTGGTCACTGCTAACAAAATCGCCGCTTTCTGTAAGTAGAGGAGGTAGTTCAATGGCCCTGTTGCTTTTAAGGGCCCTGACAGTATTCCAAAGAGAATTGTCTTGGACGGACAGACTCTTGATCTTGTCATTCCACCTTTGATTCCGTAAGTCCTGGATCTGCTCGCTGACTTTCCGCGATAGCCTGTTGGATTTCGTCTTGAAATGCGGGAGCTAGGTACGTTCCCACAGTCTTCTATAAGTTTTTTTTCCTGAATAGTCTGCCTGATGCGGGGAGGAAGCTCAAGATGGTCTAGCCGCTTGTAATCAACTGGAGAAGCACTAGCATCGGAAGCCATGAGAATGGTGCAAGTTACATTTTTGACATTTTCGTCGATGTCGTTGCTGCTGCTGTCTGGATCCTGATATGGAATGCTGCTATCTTTTAAAAGTTCCCTAAACAATTTCCAGTCCTGCTTGTAACGAAGATTTACCCTCAGATCGATATTTCTCTCCTCGAAATTTAAATCTAACAGGTAGTGGTCAGATGATAAGGTAGTGAAAAGAAACGCCTAAGCGTATTTATAAGGAACGTTGATCAATCCCGTTCAAACTGCGAAAGACTCTAGGGTTCCTTCGTGTTGATTGGTTGGTTATTCTGGCCAGCCATTTAATTAACGAAGAGTCGCTAATTGGGCCCATATCTAAGTTAAGAATAGATTTTTTTATCTAACCGATGTATTGCAATGCTTTCAAAAGTATCCAGAAGGTATTTCTTGTTTATTGAAGATATCATTTTTACATTAGTTATATGAAAGTCGTGTCCGGTGTCAATGGAGTGCTTAGCAACTGCCGGCTGATTACTCCTTCCGTATTTTCTGTGTGCCACGTGTAATTTACATCTGGTTTTAATATTGCACGCCGTTAGACCTCGATAAACCTTGTAACCACTCCATTGACAACGGACACGAATTTCCTATTACTAATGTAAAAAAGATATCTATATATATATATATATATATATAGAATGATGTTTGTTTGTGGGTTTGTTTGTTTTTTAGACAAATCTACAGTTTTATTCCAATCTTGATGAAATTTTGCATACTTGATCTTCAAAGCATGAGGAAGGTCACTGTCTATCTAAGATTTCGGAAAAATAATAAATATCGATAAAAAATCGATGCTCATGGTTATGGCAAGGCAT
Organism: Rhysida immarginata; assembly: GCA_023313115.1. Classification (NCBI taxonomy): domain Eukaryota; kingdom Metazoa; phylum Arthropoda; class Chilopoda; order Scolopendromorpha; family Scolopendridae; genus Rhysida; species Rhysida immarginata. Next base: position 4,559 of record JAHWFO010078315.1, on the reverse strand, counting down.
ATTAATGAGTAATATCTCATGACCAAAATGCAAAGCAAAGTTTGTGCAACAATAGGCCCATCGTGTTCGCATCAACAATGGTATCAACGCGCAATTCACCAATAACAATGAGCACAGAATGATGAAGTAATGTTAAAGCAATCTTTCCAAGAATTATAACCATGAACATAAAATGATGATGCAATATGGATAAGTTTCAATTTGTAACAATGCACAGAATTCCTGTTATTCAAACTTTTTTTAGAAATGAGAGTTCTTAGTACTTAGCAATTTCTTGAAAATCTTTAAAAATGATCAGTAACTGGAGATAATAGAGAGTTAGCAGACTATTGAGAAACAGTGGAAAGACGATAGAGGAAGCACTCCTTTAGCTCCGTGATGTATTAAGCAAATGGAAGGAAGTAGATGTAAGAATCGGCGGCCGCTAGACTGCACAAAGTAATGAATGGCCAAGTTTTGCTTCAATACATCGAGAGAACATTACGCGAGTAAGAAATTATTTAGACTAGCAGTGGCATCCTTGGAGAGATCCAGCCATTGTGAGCCTTTAAAAAATTTTTTTTCGAATTTTCATTAAGAATTTTTAGAGTATTAATTCTAAGCATTTTCATGTGTTTATTTTTAAGACTAGCAGAGGACCCGGCGTTGCCCGGGATAATTACGTTTGTAGGTAAACAATACAGCCTCAAAAAGCTAAATTAAACCTCTAAATTGGTGTAATAATAACTCAATCACTACAATATAGAGCGAATGATTATCCATTCTAAGAAAAATAAGAAAGACAGGGATTTACCTCTTCACTGAAAAAATTCATTCTTGGTGATATACCGGGACTTGATTTACCGAAAAATTTTTTTTTTAAAGGCTCACAATGGATGGACCTCTCTAAGGATGCCTTCTAGTCTAAATAATTTTTTACTCACATAATCTTACTTTAGATGTACATTTGATGATGTTGCAATTTCCTTTTTTCTTTCGATGTCTTGAAGCAAAAATTGGCCATTCATCACTTTGTGTTGTCAAGCAGTCGCCTATTTCTACTATTTAATTGCTTACTATTTGCTCAATACAGCACGGAGCTAAAGGAGTGCTTCCTCTATCGTCTTTCACTCTTTCTTAATAGTCTATTCACTCTCCAATATCTCCAGTTAATGACTATTTTTAAACGAGAACTCTAGCCGGACACTGTGGACGAACTTCAATAAAGATAACCGGACACTACTGATCCACACAAAACTTTTAATCGTACGTATGCACATTTCGGCAGCCACGCTGCCTTCTTTAGCGTACACAAGGATTTTGATCAGAAAAGACAAACCTGTTCAGATAAAAGGGCAAGACAATCGACAATCGAACAGTGAAGTGTACATTTGTTAGGATGGGACGAAAGCAGCGCTTTCACAAAGTTCATCCAACCAGAATAAACTCCAATTGAAATACACTGAGGTAGTCAAGAAGCCTAACCAACCCAAGAGGTCTTCCATATTATACAAAAAAGAAAAAAAGAATGGCGATTGTCAGAAACAAAATACAAACGAAATAAATAACACAAGGGGAAAGAAGATTATCACATCTTCCAGTAGTCCGGGAAAGAGACGTTGCTAATATCTTCAAAATTAACGTCAAGAACGTGCCTCGGTTTACGATACTTCCTATGCCAGTTCATATTCAATGAGTTCTTCAGTATTCCATTCACAAGTTTATTGGGCCATGTTTAAATCCATGTGGATGGATTGTTTTTTTCACCGTCCTTCTGTCCAGCTGAGCAATGGTCCTCAGGGTAACACTCTGGAATGACGGTAGCTCACTCCATCTTGTTTTACAGATAGTCGCCCACGCAGGCATGTCATAGAGGTGTATAGTCCGGATAATCGATTTGTACAGAAGTAGCTTGTTGTCAATGCTGAGAGCACTGTTGCGATCTTGGGGACGCTTGACCTTCCTATTGAGGTACAAAGCCTTGCAGTTTCCGACGTTAAGGTTCAACTTCCAGCAGCTAAATTAGTCTTCGAACTGCTCAAAGTGCACTGCAGCCGAGTGATAACGTGAGCCGTCTAGTGTGCCCATGTCATAATGGCAGTATCATCCGCATAAAAATACAGATTACGATTATTGGGTTTCGGAAAATCATGTACTAAGTAATTAAATAGCACAGGCCCGAGGACAGAACCCTGATGGACACCGGCCTTTACAACACGGGGCGTGGAAAGATTTTCTCCAGTTTTGGCTTGATAGGATCTGCCGTCAAGAAAGGATTTCACCAACAAAATCAAATCGGCAGGGAACCCGTCTCTGATCATTTTGTAGACAAGGCCCTCATTCCACACCTGGTCAAAAGCTTTACTGACATCGAGAAATACCACCCTACAGTACCTGGACAGGTTCAGGTGGGTGCTCAGGTCTTCAACGAGCCTCCGTATCTGCATCGGACAAGAGTGGGCAGCACGAAAGCCAAACTGCTCTTCTAGAAAAAGGTCATTTGCTAGACAGTGGTCTTGGAATCTGATGAGAATCGTTTTCTCCAACACTTTGGACATCGTGGGTAGCAGGCTAATAGGTCGGTAACTCGCCGGAATTGCAGGATTTTACCCCTGCTTGGGGATACTCAACACAAAAGATTGCTTCCAAGCCACAGGGAAGTAAAAAATTTCCAGCAGACGTTAATGATATTAGTGAGGTAGTCAATGAAGTTCTTCGGGAGATTTATAAGGGCGTTATTACTCACCTTGTCTCTTCCTGGAGCCTTCTTCTTTTTCAGTTTACTTATGATGGTGGCGATCTCTCTAGTTTCAATGCTGTTCTTCGTTAAATGCTGTGGGACTTCATCAAATTTGACAAACCTTCTTCCACACGTTGAGACATGATTTGGCTCTCGGGGTTATCGTTGGTAGGAGTAACAAACTGCATTTCCAGTTAATCTGCAATGACTTGGGCCTTGTCCTGATCAGTGTGCACATAGTCACCTGGTGGTGTACGGAGTGGAGGAAGCGTAACATTCTTCTTCTTCTGTAAAGCTCTTACCATACTCCAAATTGAATTGTCGCGAGCCGACTAGCTTTTGAGTTTTTCATTCCATCTAGCGTCGCGAAGCTCTTTTATCTCCTGTCGAACTCTTCGCACTAACGTGTTGTACTTGGCTTTGAGCCAAGGTTCATGATAGCGTTGCCATAGTCTACGGGTCCCGTTTCTTTCAGCAATTAGGCGTTGGATTCCAGGAGTGAGTTGCATTCGATGAGAAGGTTTATTCTCTGAAGGATGCTTACTAGCTTCTATGGCACTGTTAATACATCTGGTGATGTCATCAACAAGTTGATCGATGTCCTCTGTACAGTAAGCAACGTCAGGATGGTAGCCATAATCCTTAAGAATATCTTTGTAGAGCTTCCAGTCTTGATGATGTACGAGTTCCTCTCGGAAATTTATGTCAACATTGTCAAAGTTCAACGCCACAGGCTTGTGGTCAGAAGAAAGGTCATCAATCGTGAAGACATTGTACGGTTTGAAGAAACCCTTCAAGAGCGAAATGTCCAAAACGTCACTACTATGTGAGTGATCTCAGTAGTAGTTGTCCTCCACTGGTCCAGCAGCGACGATATCATCTGTACCTTGTATGTACCTATAGAGAATCATGCCGTTGTAATTCTGCGTTCTGCAGTTCCAGCTTGGGTCTTTGGCATTTAGGTCACCAGTCAAGACGACTGGAGTGCCACCACTAAGAGATGGAATTGTCAAGATAATGTAGAACTTCACTTCACCACAGGAGACGTCATTGATAATGATGGAGGCCAATTCCATGCCTGCATAAGACTTGGATACTAATTCTTTGTGTTGCAGTCTCTTCTTAATGATGATCGGAGCGCGCCAGACGCACATCTTGCAGCATTTGAAGCCATTCGATCCTTACGTTACACACAATAGCCAGAAGCCTGACAGAAGATCTGGTTGTCGCTCGTCAAGTTCGGTCTTTACTTGGTCAATTTTGGTAGATGTATCCGATTTCCGATGTCTTTTAGGTGGGTTACATCTACTGGGCCCCCGTCACTATTCAATAGTTTTCTAGGATCCTCCGTGTTAATCGCAAAAGTTTCCACAAAATTAGGCAGACGGCGGCCACCAGTGCTGTGTATAATGTCGAAAGTTTCTTGCTTAATGTCATGTCCTTGGTCCAGGATATGGTCCGCAAACATCAATACTCCATATTTCCCGTTTCTAATGCATGTAAGATGGTCATTAATTCTAGAACAAACTACCCTCCGGGACTGACCATAATAGACTGCCTCACATTTGGCAGAAGGCAGTTTGTACACACCTGGTTTGTCTTCTGGGGCAATTTTGTCTTTGGGGTTCTTCAGTCGTTTTACCAACGTGTCAGAGCTTCTGTATGTAATTTCCATACCAAAGTCTTTTGGCGATCTTTTCCATGCCTTTTTCAGTTGCGTGTTATACGGAAGTACCAGTCTTGCATCAGTTTTCTTGCTTCTATGTAGCGTAGTGATTTTTTGTACCGTTAATTTTCGTTGAACTCGTTTGGTAATATTGTCAACCACATCTTCTTTGAA
>JAHWFO010078314.1:2788-21610 GCA_023313115.1 Rhysida immarginata | reverse complement strand
ACTTCAACACATTGAAAGCTGTGTGGGAATTGCGACAACTTCAAGTGGACATCTAAAGTAAGATTACATGACTAAGAAATTATTTAGGCAAGCAGTGGCATACTTGGAGAGGACCATGTATTTTCGAGCATTTAAAATTTTTTTTTCGAATTTTCATTATGAATTTTACTGTATTAATTCTAAGCGTTTCCGTGTGTCTATTTTTAAGATATTGCAAAATTTAATCAAAAAACAGAGTCCGATCCACGCCAGGGTTATCAGCTAGCTTATTTGGTAGGGTATCAGATCCAAAATTTTATAAAAATTCATTTTGACTATATTCTGTGGGAATGTGAATATTTTGGAAACTGAGATGCTGATAAAGCGATGATTGTGCGTTCGTTTCCAATAATTATTAATAACGAGCATAAAATGATGATGCAGTCACAGGACATAAATAAGGCAGCGTCTACTAGGAGGTAAAGGAGTCACACGTGTCTCCCTTGAGCTCTCTATCAAACGTCCAGACGACTGACAAAAATTTGCCTGGAAAGGAAAGAGAAAGAGCAGAACAATGGAATTTTGTGTCTGGTCAGACACAAAATAGAAAAGGCTAAAACAGAAAAGGCTCTACGGGCAATGGAAACATCTGAACAATGGGAGTTTCGAATACAGCAAGAGGGTATACGAGCTCCTACATCAAGGGCAGGAGATCCAAAGTATCCAGTGAGGTATTATTTAACCAATTTGGAATTATAATTTAACTTTTTGAGATTGTTCTGTTTACCTGCAAGTGTAATTATCCCGGGCATCGCCGGGTCCTCTGCTAGTACAAGAATAAAAATTGTAACTAAAAATTGTGCAATACGGCGCAACGGAACGTGTGCACGTGCGTTGAGACAAGTTCAAATCTGCATTTGTTGGCATGAGATCGCACACTCAGTATTACGTAGTCGTAAACCAAGATAGTTCAAACATCGTTGCTATGTCTGATATAATATCGTCTTCGTCAAAACCTCAAAGTTTTACGCTACAACTTTGTTCGCTAGTTGAGAGTTGATCAATGTTTGGAAAGAATGACTCGTGTTCGGAGTGTATGTTCTCATCGCACTACAATAGCTATCCAGAATCGGTCATTTCAGAGAGGAGCTTTGAGCTTAGAGTATGCCAGTCATGTGCCTGACTAACGCAGTGGAAGAATTATGGATAAATAGGCACAAAAATAACCATGTGAACACAGCTATACATTTCAGCAAAAATCTGAATGATTTATTCAAGAAATTGAGAAGAATGAATGAAATACAATTCTTAACTTCTAAGAGCATTTATCAACAAATCAAAATTGATGAATACTTTTCTTTTAAATCCCGTTATTAATACTCTACGTAATTGTCTATACCCACTTAGTCAGGCATTAACTTTAAAGAATAAATTAATTTTGCTAACTCTTCAAAACAAATATCGTAATTAATCTCTCAATTAAAGAATTAAGGACAAGTATAATAAGAAATCTTGCCAAATAACCTTATTAATGAATTCAGTGTATGATAATTCACCTAACTACCAGCATTTAATAATAAGCAAGCAAATTGATTTAATATCGTTAATAAAGTTTTAAATTAAAAAGAATCAAGCTCTAGCAATGTAATCAAAAAATTATTGCTCTTTGTATCACTCCTTTTGACACAAACTTAGCTAACCCTCTTCGTTAACTTCACACTAGAAGTCACAGTTCAAATAGTCCTAAACACTATTATAGTCCAATGTCCTTAAAATAGCTTTTTAATTCCAGCATTTTAGACGTAGTAACAGTAATTCCAAAGAATGACGGTATTCTATAGGAGAAAAAAATGATAACACACAATTAGTATGATATTTCAATACGTAACTGTAAAGAACATGACTTTCAATCACTTAAATAAAGAGGCTTCAATTTATCGGAAATTGCCCCCGTGACAAAATTGCAAATTCACTATAGAAGGATACCAGCCTTGAGAAAAACGCATAAATTTTATATACTTAACTAATTAAATATTTATCGTTGCACACTTATCACACAATTTCGTCTTTCTTCTTTTTAAATAAATGTAGAAAGAGAATTCACCTTATGCAGTTACATAAAATAATAATATTTTCTGAAAGGGTCATTCCATTTCCTTAACTACAAAGTAAACGGGGAGCAAGGAAGAATTGCAATTTTACTACGCCGTCAAATTATTCTATTAAATCTTCCGTTATTACTAATATATTGCAAAAGTTTGAACTTGTTTAAGTAAAGAGTTAAATGTACAGTCTCAGGTAAGTAGCTGGAAATAAAATAATGCTTACAGTTCGTTTACGCTTGTCTGTTCGCAGTCTTAAATCTTGCGAATGAGACAGCCGACGCTATCAACGACGAAAGCCGTGAGTCCGTTAAGAAAAACGCCGAGAAAACGCCGTCTTTCGAGGCAGCAAATAATATTTTATCTTTCGAAGCCGTCTTCATGTTATCTGGCCAATTTAATCATCGCTTCTTCAAAATATCCAGATGCATGGAAGATTGCCTTTATTACTCCAATATACAAGAACAAAGGGTCCCGTCTAGACTATAAATCATATTGACCTATTGCAACTTTCCACTCTTTGACTAAAGTCATAGAATACACCATTTTTTGTCAACTGAAATACACTGTAGTACATCCAATCCCTACTACACCGTAATCAGTATGGATGCGGAGCCAATCGTAGTGCCAGCTCACTCATAATGAAAATATATCAAGAAATCATAGAAACTCTTAACAAGAAAAAAGCCTTAATCTTTGCAAAAACAGACGTATCTAAAGCATTTGATACCGTTCCACGTCGTCAATTCCTACACGATCCCTATAATATAGGAGTCCGTAGTTCAGCATTATCTGTGTGTGCTTCATACTTTCAGGATCGCTATTTCAGTATAATTGATAAAGATAACCCCAACCAGTCTACTTCTCATGTGTCCAACAATGGTGTCGTCCAAGGATCTGGGTTCTCCAACATATTTTACTCTTTTCTCACGATCCCTTTTTGATCTATCTCTTCATTGTAACTTATTATCTTACGTTGATGGTAACATTTTGTTCTCTCAATGCAACTATGACGTTATTCAACAAGATTAGATATTATTACAAGAAGATTTAAATAGCGTAGAATTTTGGTATCGTGAACGCGCCATGGTATTAAATACACAAAAAACAAACATAATAATATTTAGTCAAGTTAGTCATCTATGTGTTACCAATCATCGAACTTTCATCATAGACCTTCTTCATCTGTAACTGTGTTTAACATTTCTTCACTAGATCTTCGCTTCTTCTGTATTTCATCTGAGTTTCTCCACAAGACCTTTGTTACATTTGTTTTCGTCCTTCAACATTTACTTTGTCAATTAGGTGACTTTTTTCATTGTTTTCTATTATTTATTTTATTTGTTTTCTTTAATTAAAGGAGTTTTATTTATCTTAATTAATATATATTATCACAACTCCTACGTTTATTAAATAATAATATTTCTTCATCCTAATACCCCAGCCACCATTGATTCTATCAGTGTTCTAGGAATAGACTTTGACAGACAGTTGATCTTTCAAAATCATATTTAAAACTTAATTCGAAAAATTTCAAAAAAATGCTATTTGTTTTATCGTCTAAGTAAATTTTTAAATTCTAAATTACCATTTCAATACGATCACATATATATGCCACCATTGAATATGGCATCTGCCTATGGTCATGCGCATATACCTATCGACTAAAGATGTTAAAATCTGCAGTGAATCAATGCATTCGAGTAGCCTTCAGACTTAACCGTTATCAGTCAATTTTGGAACACTTGTTACATAATTGGTCTGTTGCCCTTTGAGGCCTTCGTTATTTATTGTAGATTGAAATCGCTGGCCAACTCTTTACGTAACCATGAAGACCCTAATCATTTTATCCTACAGTATTTTAATAGCTCCATAGATGTTCGTCAACCTCAACGATTTAAATTTGTCACTCCCATGCTATCTAATTTTAAAGGCAGAATGTGTCCTTATAACACTCTTAAATTTTGGAATGAATTACCATACTATGTGCGAAGTCACATCTTTCTTTGTTCTCGTTATAAATGTATTCATAATTGCACACATTTTAATAATGTCTTATAATCTTATATTTTAAAAAACCGAAAAAACTTTCAACTTTCTTAATATAACCATTGTGAATCTGATTGTTGTTCTAAACTTACAAGGGAATCCCTCGAACATGTATGTCACAGATTTCCACCATATTGAAATATGTTACTCATCTGAAGCTAAAATAGATGCTAAGAGTGCGAAATTTTGTTTTCTTTCAAAATGAAAACGAAAAAATTTGAGCAGACATAGCCATACAAAGACTCCATTGTTAAAGCGGATAGGCTATGTGGGATTCCCTTGTTAGTGAATTTATGATGTATTACTCCCAGGGAGTGCTTCTAAATAAATAAATAAATAAATACAATAAATAAATAATAATAATAATATCCGAATGCTCTCGCCGTGTTTCGTCTTGCCAATATCCCAAATCCAGGTGAGCGGGATAAGCCGTTTTCGGTAAGCTTAAACTCGGTCCCACAGGCTGCGAAGGATTTAATAATTCTTCACGCTGTTAGAACCACAGATTAAAACTACATTTTTAATGTATTCTTAATCTGTGGTTTGAACGAACGTCTTTCTTCCTTTAATGTAGAACGGTCAGCACTCCGCCATTGCGTATTTGCTGTCGCCGTATTTTCTTCGTTCTCTCGCTCAGCTCTTTCTCGGCCCGTGCTTCGTTTCGTCTTCGGAGTTTTCATTTCTCCATTCGCCGAGCGACTATCTCCATTCTCACGCTCCTTCGTATCTCCCGGAACGTCTACACGCCAAGCTTGTTCCTTTCCCACTGTCTTCTTCGGTCTCTCTCGTTCTTCTCCTCTCCAGTCGCGCTGATTCGAATCTCCCGCTCTTCTCGTGCTCGCTCTCGCAGAGCCTCGTTCTTCTCCAAACTTTCGATTTGTTACAGCGAGGTTTCGGTTGCTGTAACAATGCCCCACCATCAGGTCTGTCTTTATCATCTTCCCGGAATAAAACATTGTTGCACTCCAAAAAATGTTTGAGACCAACAGCTGTTTCCCGTATCGGCAAATCGAAGAGTGTTTGAACATTCCTGTATTGACAGTTAATGGTATTTTTCTACACGATCTTCAAATTACAAAACTCTGATCCCTCTGGGTACTCCAAGCGTTAAGTAAAGAGCAGATGACACGAGAGTTTCTTGGCGTCTAGATATATTGAAGAAATAACACGAGAATTTTGCTATATTAACAGCATTATAACAGATGATGAAACGTGGCTATTAAAGCACAGAATAAGGCATCGATATTTGAAGATGAAGATCGCCCATCTTTGTAAGGAAATCAAGAACTGTATAAAGAGAAGAATTATTATTATCAAACCATAAGATTAAAATACCTGAGTGGAATGATCGATTAATAAAAAAGGGAGTACTTGTGATATTCCCCGGATAGGAGAAGAGGAAATTATATCTGATAATTAACTCCCCTTTTTTTGTTCATCGATCCTCCCACTCGGGGCTTTCGATCTTACGTTTTAACTACTCGTATACTCTTTTCCTTAATATGAACGGAATTGCGACCCGCATGATGCTAGAGACAGAAGATATTCACCGCAAGATGGTATACTGGAAAGTATCTGCCTCAGGTCCTTCCAGCGTACACAAATATCCCCCCCCCCTCTCCCCATCACTTAAAACTCAACATTTTGTTTTTCACAATAATAAGTACTGGGATAAATCTGCTTCAGCAATCTCCATACAGTAAGATCATGGTCGATTTGACCGTGCGTTGTTCTCGCACATGAAGAATAACCTGAAAGGAAGGCGATTTTCAAACGATGAGGATTTTTTTAAAGGTGTTGGAGGAAGAGTGCGCCCAACTTCCGGAAAAAGATTGGAAGAATTAGTCTGAAGATTAACTTCAAAAGATGAAAAAGTGTACGGAATGTGTGTATAAGAGATTGTAAAAATTGCAGTGTATTGCAAAACATTTCTAGTGCCTTTTGTATATCATAGCCAAGTAAGAATAAGTTTGAATTCGTAAATTAAGCAAAACTGGTTATATTTCCTTCATATTGTCAAAATATTTTTTTTATAAAATTGTATATAATTTACTGGAAATAATGTTTGTTCCATGATATTTCTTGGTAATTCTCATCTAAAATTCCTTAATGAAACAATCTAAAAATTTGCATTAAATAAACAAAATTTTAATATTTCAACAAAAACGGAATAAGGTGTGTCCAAAAAGTCTGTATAATTTAATTTTTTGGAATATATTTGCAACAAGTTTTTATAAAATACTTTTGTTTTAAAAGATGCAAAACAGATTCAAAGAGTAATTAAGATAACTCTCAGATTATTTTTATTCAATCTTTTGTCAACTATTTGAAATATTGAAATAATCATTGTCCATAAAGTCTGGATAAATAATTAGTTCTGACCCTATTAAAAGATTTGCACTCCTCCTAATAATTGCATAAATAATTAGCTTTTCTCCTATATAAATTACTGGATTTGATCATCAAATCATTCATCTCGTTACATATGCACCATGGGTGACAACAAAAAATTCACTGCAGACTAAGTGGTGAAAATTTGGAAAATGAAGGCCGAAGGAGCAACAGTGAAAGAACTTGCCAAATGCATTGGTAAATCGATTCCTGGTGTTTACAAGATCATAAGAAAAAGTGAAGAGTGGAAGCGAAAACCCACTCTGGACGACCAAGATCGACCTCTGCACGAACTGATTGGAGGATGGTTTGACTTACGATAGAATCTGTTTTTTCAGTGAGAGAAATTGCAGAAGAAGTAGGAGCAGTTTCCAACAGCAACGTTCATAATCGCCTCAAAGAGCACCCAACAATTTCCTGTTGCGACCTGGATTCGCAATAGGATTCTAATTTGTTCAGAATTTTGTTCTAAAGTTCAATAAAGAAATCACACGTTCGCACATTCCTAGTCAAAATCGAAAGTTCTATTCTACTTTTTGTTTACACAAAAAAAACGTCATAAGAAAGGAATGTAAACATAAGGTTGCTACAAAAGGGCTCATTCGCCATCTTTTACTAAGAAATTACAATATGGGGTTTCGATTTCGTTTCAATAAGCTACAGTTTAAGTAAATTAATATAAATTTGAAACACACATACAATTACAACTAAATATACCAATTTTTAAGCTATTTCATTTCTAGTTTCAACATCCTCTAAGGGTTATGCCCGTCAAACATTTCAGTCTCTAAGGGGCACAGATGATCCACGGGTCTCCTTATGATCTTGCCATCTGATGTCTTGACTGTGCATGATCGAATTTTCTTGTCGCGTCCTGGGAAGACTTCTTCAATTCTTCCTAGTTTCCACATCAGTCTTGGGAGATTTGCATCTTCAATCATTACAATGTCATCTGCTTTAAGTGGTTTTAGATGACGTTCTGGTCTATTGTAATGGTAACCGCGAAGTTGAAGAACATATTCGTGTTTCCATTTTTTCCGGAATTGATTCATTAATCGCTGACCATATTTCCATCTTCTGGTGAGTTCGATGCTTTCTGGAAATTGTTCATCGATGTTTTCAATTGGAGGCCTTTTAAGTAGATATCCTCCAATGAGGAAATGAGATGGGGTCAAAATATCAACACTTTCTTCAGAAAGGTAAGTCAAAGGTCTAGAATTTATGACCGATTCAATTTCAGTCAAAACGGTCATCAATTCTTCGAATCCCAGTGAAGCCTTTTGCAAGCAGCGTTTCAAACAATCCTTAACAATCTTGATCAAACGTTCCCAGAATCCGCCCCACCAGGGAGCTCTTTCAACAATAAATTTCCATGTTATCCGCTTAGTTGTTAGAAATGCTTGTACACTTTCATGTTTCACATTCATCGGGAAAAATATTAATGCTTTGTTGGCCCTCTTGAAAGTTTTTGCATTGTCCGAATATATAATGCCAGGAATCCCCCTTCGAGATACAAATCTTCGGAAAGCCAACAAGAATGTTTCCGCAGACATATCAGTCACTAATTCGAGGTGTTCAGCACGAGTTATACAGCAAGTAAATAATGCAAAATAGACTTTACCTCCGTCCTTCAAATAAAGGGGTCCTGCAAAGTCAATTCATGTACGATAAAAGGGTGGAGCTGGCACAACTCTATCTTCCGGTGGTGGTGCCATTATTTCCGAGACTGGTTTTGCTTTCAATTTTCGGCAAATCATACATCGGCTCAAAGTATCTTTTACCCTTTTTCTCATTTCGGAAACCAGAAGTAACTTCTTAGATTGCATAATGTTTGCACGACTCCACTGTGAAAAACAGTTTCATGGCTTCTTTTGATGTAAAGTTCAGTTAAATCGCTCTTGCTAGGTAATATATAAGGATGTTTCTCTGTTTCTTTTAGTGATCCGAATTGTAGTCTGCCACCAAGTCGTAAAAGACCACTTTTGTCCAAGTAGGGGTTCAAGCCATAAAGACTAGACTTATTTCGTATAATCCCATTTCTTAGTATAGCCTGAACCTCATTTTCAAATGAATTTTGTTGCACTGCCTTAATCCAATAATATTCGGCATTTTTCAATTCTTCCGTGGTTAAGGGTCCTGTGATATGTCCTCCTTTCAATAATTTTAAAAATCTTCCTATCCAAGCTGTTACTCGTAAGACCCTTGAAAGTGAACTGTATCTTTTCAGTTCAAAAAGTAAGCTTTGCTTTTGAGGAGGTGTATTCACTGTCGTTAACATTACAGTCTCATCATCATCTAAAATTTCAGTGTCTATCGAAGAGGAAACATAATCTTCAAACAAATTCTTAGGTCCATTCCACCAAGTGGTATCTAGCAAGAGAGACTTCAAAGATTGTCCTCTGCTCAATCTGTCCGCAGGGTTTAAATGTCCGTTGCAATGTAACCACTGTTCAGGAAATGTTTTCTGTCTAATCTCCATAACTCTGTTCTTCACAAATGGTTTCCAGCGATCATGTGTGCTTTTGATCCATGCAATCACTATAGAACTATCAGACCAGAGCTTTATTGGGCATTCTGGATAAACTTATTTTAAAGAGTCTATTAGTCTGGCACTTAGCAATGCTGCCATTAATTCAAGCCGAGGAAGGGTTAATTCTTTCAAGGGTGCGACTCTAGTTTTTGCCATAATAAGTCGTACTTCTGTTTGATTTTTTCCTTTGGACTTCAGATATGCGACTGTACCATAAGCTCTTTTGCTGGAGTCACTGAATAAATGAATCTCTTTGTCAGATGTGTTGGTCTCTATTCCCGTGCATCGAGGGACAGAAATCAGTTTTAAAAGTGGAAGCTCCGCACTTATAGTCTCCCACTGTTCTTTCAGTTCAGCGTTCAATTCTTCATCCCAATTTTGATTTTCTTTCCAAAGATTTTGTAATCGCATTTTCAATTTTATCACAAACGGGGCAGCCAATCCTAAGGGGTCAAATATGCTAGCTACTGTTTTCAAGATGCTACGTTTGGTGATGCCTATCATATTACTGCTAATAGGATGAAGGCTCAGAAGATCCGAATCAATTTGCCAGTGCATTCCAAGCACTTCTGTACTCTCCATTTTCTTATCATTTGAGATCTTTGAATGCAATAATTCAGAATTTGTCTTCCATTTTGTTAAAGGCATGGAGGCTTTATTTAATATAAAACTGGCTTCTTCATACAATTTAAGGGCTTCTTTTTCAGTCGATACTGCAGCTACTAAATCGTCCATATAAAGATTTCTTAGCTTGTCACAAGTTTCAGGAAACTCATTTTCAAATTTCTTCAGATGTGCTTGAATTGTTGCTATCAAAAGGAATGGACTGGGAGCAGTTCCAAATAGAACACGTCGCATACGATAGATAACGTTTTTCTGTTTTGACAGATCAGTGGTCCAGAAGAATTTCGTAACATTTCTGTCTTCTGGATGCAAAGAAATTTGATGAAAGGCAGTTTGTATATCAGCTGTTATGGCGAATTCATGTTTTCTAAATTCAAGGAGAACTTGTAAAAGTCCGGGTAGAAGATTTGGTCCTTTCTCTAACAGATCATTCAAGGAGGGTTGGTTTCTCGCATGTGAAGATGCGTCGAAAACTATTCTCAGCTTCGTACTTTCTCTTTCTTCTTTTATCACAGCTTTATGTGGTATATAATAAGATGGATATGCCGTTTCTTCTTCCATATCAACCCTTTCGATAATTCCTTGTTTTTCTTGCTTTTCGATTACTTCACGATATTCCTTGTAAAAGTCGTGGATCTCTTTAAAATCTTTGTATTAATTTTCTGAATCGATGTTCTGCAACTGCTTTGTTGTCAGGCAATTGTATATTTGTGTCTTTCCAGGGTAAACGAACTTCATAACTGTCATCTTTCCATTCAATCTGCGATTGGAAATTTTCAACAAAGCTTTTACTCGAAATATCTTTGGGTTCATTTTTTATCCCCAAGTGCTCAATGTCCCAGAATTTCGAGAGAGTTTCATTTATCGAATCTACCATAACATTATTGACGGAAATAAAGTCTTCATTTGTCATTCCTTTTGTCTCCATCTTTCCAGATATACACCACCCTAGCATAGTGGGAATAGCAACAAATGAAGAAGACAATCTCTCAACATTTCCTTTCGCTATCATCCAATAGTAATCGCTTCCAATAAGAATTTCAAGCGGTACAACATCATTTTGTTTTCTTACAGGAAATTCTATTCTAATGTTCTTAAGTTTCAAGGCACTTAAAACTTCATCCAATCGCGGATAAGCAGGAGCCTTCGAAAGTGTTGGCACTTCCAGTGCTTCTATTTTCAGTTTCTTCATCGGATTCTTGAAATTGTGCAAGGTCAGTTGAACTCTCCTGTAAGTCTGTTTTTCAAGTTGATGGTCACCAAATACATTAATTTGTATAGTTTCTGTAGCGATTACTCTCAAGTTGAATCGCTTGGAGAGTTTTTCAGTTATGAATGTTCGATGGCTAGCTGTATCCAGAAGGCAATTTGCATAATCGAGTTTCTGTTGATTCTCGCCTTTAACTATTGCTGGAAGTATCTGTAGCACAATTTGGGAATCTATTTCTTTCGTTGATACTGAGCTCACAGTGACAGATGATTCTTTGTCTTTTTCTTCCTTTTCATTGGATTTTCTGCAAGCGAATAATTCATTATATTTATTTTTACATCTTGGACATTGCAGTTTTGTTTCAGAACACATTCTGGAAGTATGACCTATTTTTGTGCAGTTAAAACACCTTCCCTTTTTTAAAAATGATCTTTTCTTTTCCTCTTCGGTTAATCTACAGGGTTGTGCATAACCTTTTGCTAGGGGTCTGGAAAATAAACAAAACTAAGTGGAATGTTCTGCGGTTGATAATCAATAAGTATGTTTATTTCTGCTTTTATCACATCAATATTTAGTGTGGCCACCACCTGCTTCTCGAACAGCACGCATCCGTTTCGGGTAGGAGCGGAGGAGTGTCTCAAACAGAGCAGTATCGTACTCCATGTCCTTCAGCACAGATGTGTAACGTGGAAGCGTGAAAATTAATATTTTATTTACAGAACAGGTGAAACAGCTTGTAAAACAATCAAATAGTTTATTAAACAACTTGTTCAATAAGTCCATTAACTCAGGCAAAAATAAATTAAATATCTTGCTTATCCGAAAAAGTCAGAATAACAATTAATGTGAAATGTTTTATCTTCTCCAAGACCCATAAGAAGGAAAGTACAATGACGAGAAAGTAAAATCCAGATACGTCGTTTCCGTAACTTGATCAGTAGCCTATGTCTTCATTGGCAACTTTGAGATAAACTGATGCTTCTTCTCTTTCCAGGCTTTCTCTTACGATATCGACACGTGTTTATCGCTGCGGACTGCTCCGTTGCCAAGTCTCTCCTGCACCCCAGCTCTCCATCGCGGCATCCATGCAAAATTTTAAACAAAATAAATAATTTCCAAGATTAGTTCAATCGAAACAAGTCCTTAATTAAATGTCTATTTTTTTTAAAATTATATTCCTGGGCTATCTCGCCCTCAAATATCGTAAGCTGCTTGAATTAAAGTTTAGCATGATATCAATCATAACTGAGATAATAGTAGTTATCATATAAAATTTTGATTGCCCTCCAATAAGCAATTAGGGCGTCTTTAATTAGAAGGGTTAAATCTGACCCATAAATGCAAACATGGTTACGCATACAAACAACGGAAATAGCATGCCTTAGCGAAAGGCGCCCACCAATAAGCAATCAGGGCTTCCAATCATTAAAATGCCAAATCGGTATCCAAAGGTTCCTATGCGGTCACCTATTTACCGCAAACTAAATAAAAGCACCGCCGACTGCTCCCATGTAGCGCAACAGCTGCTCCAATACTCTAGTCAGCATACAAAATTTTCCGCATATCTGAATAAGACACGTTGGCCGACCATACGACGCAAACAAATTTCCTGTTGCCGGTTAAACCGCACTGAGAGTGCAACTATTTTTCTTTTAATTATCTGCACAGGTCAGCGAGCACAAAACCCCCTACTCCGGTATTTATATAGGCCTTGACGCTATATGGAAAAATTCCACACACTCATATGCCATCTCGAAAAAACTTTAGTTCAGCAAAAACCTTATGGCTGTCTCGCGATACTGCGATAAAACAGCAAGACAAATAAGGGAGTCGTAAACCGTTCAAAAGTATGCGAAAGTCCGTGGCAATAAAGTTAGTCAAAAAGTCATTACCGTGATAGCCATGTACAACGGGCTTGGTCAGCTCTACTGCAGCGGGGAGTCGAAACGCCGACCAGTTCCTCTGACGGGGTTCTTCTTCTCCTACAAGCGGCTGCTTGGCTTTCCCGCGACGCTCTCTTGAATTTAATAAACATAGATTATTAGCTTCATATTTAAACTTGGCCTGGAAACGCTTGACGAATCTCCTGCAATTCCCAGCTACTTGAGAAGCATTCTTCTCCTCTGCTATATTGCCACAAAACGTCCGAATAGCACAAAACGTCGTGCTCTCGGCTCCTGCCCGTTCAAACGTCTCCTTTGACGGTAAAAACTCTTCTACTTCTCGTCGCGCTCCCCTCTCTCCTTCATGGCTCCCTCGCGCGACTTGCGCGAACGAACCATTCTCCTTTCCCGGGGGGGGGGTCCCCTTCACTCTTCGTTTAAAACTACTATTTATAAATATCCGAGTCGCGGAATTCTTTTTCCTTTCCGGATCGGGTTCCAAATTCCGTGACAAAATGTCGGGTGTCCCATTAGAAGGTCTCGAGAATACCGATTTTCACCACGTTCTTGAATCATTAAAGATTCCATTGCGTCTTTTAACACGGCTCCAAAATGTTCAGCAACGTTTAGGTCAGGGGATGCACCGGGCCATTCGTTTGATGAGAAGAAATCGATAGCACTTTCTGCCACTGTTATTAGCAATGATGTTTTTGCTTTCCTGTGATAATTTCTCGGGCCTACCCTCAGCAAATTCGGCATGGCAGTTATCATAACCTTTCTTCCAATTGTCCGTCACCCATCTATCCGATCGGTTTAACTTGTTTGCAACCCATTTGCGATTAATAAAAGACGCACCTGCTTCCATTGCCTCTCGATATGCATTTGCACGAACTCTATCCATGAAACGCTGGTCTTCACTGTCATTTATTAAACCAGCCGTATTTGTTTGATACCAATAGACGCACAATGAACTACTCTCTGCCGAAGCGTCATAAGAGTGTGCTACAATGCTGCGGTTTTAAGTCGCAGCCCCCTAGTAAAAGGTTATGCACAACCCCGTACACAAATCACTTTTGTGAGTCGTCTCTTCACAGAATACGCAAGATTCTCCTTCAATAGTAGGAAGAGCAATCGCTGTAGGTGTTTTCGGCTTCCTTTCGGGTTCTTGTCTTATCTTCTTGTTGTAAGAAGATTCTTCGGATTTGTGATCATTTAAGAATTGGATTGTTCTCTCTCTACTCGTTAGTTCTTTTTCAATAAATGAAAGTAAATCTGTAGCTTGCCATTCACATTGGTCTTTTTTATCTTTGCTGTAATTCAACAGTATTTCGTTCGGGATAATTTTCATTAAGACTGGGCATAGCAAGGGCCCATATCCTTCCGTACGTATTCCAAGGGCTTCTAGACAACGTAGGTGCCTTTCAATTTCATCATACAATGCGCCTAATGCTTTGAGTTCTCGAACACTTTTAACAGGTTTTAGTGTTAGAAGCGAGTTCATATGAGATTGAATTAATAGTTGCTTTTTTCCAAATCTCTTTTTCAATATATCAATTGCAATATTGTAGTGTTCGTCGTCTGTTAATGACAACCCCGCGATTGCGTTTGCTGCATCACCTTAGAGTAAAGTTTTTAAATAAACGAATTTATCTGTTAATGCCAATTGATCATTCTTATGAATACTTGTTTCAAATTGTGACCAAAAATCTTGCCACTTCGACAGTTCTCCATTATATTTCTGAATGTTTAATTTTGGTAGTCTAAGTGATCTAATAGGGTCAGCTACTCTAATTCTATCACCAGGTGGCGAAGCGAGCGCTGCGGCTCCTGTTGTTTCAGTTTCATTTTGCAGCGGATCAAAGTTCACAGTAGTTAAATTTATCGGCGATTGCTCTGGGGTTGTATCAACTAATCTCGCATTATCAATTTGTTCTTTAAATTCCAAATTAGTTTGTTCAATTTTATCTCTTTCAATTTTACTGTTCATATTCTAAATAAAACGTTTCGCTCTCACCTTGTATGTGGTGATTCGCTCTTGGTATTCCAAGCAAGTTGTTGCTTCCTCTTCTATTTCTTCGTCACCGATGAGATCCATAACTGTGTTGTCCAGTTCGTTTATCTTCTTTTCGAGAACAAGCAGGTTTTCTAGTTGTTCTTCCACCGCGTCAATGTCTTCTCGTTCAATGGATTCCCGTATCACGTTACATAGGCGGGTGGCTGCAGCTCTCACGGGTGTTCGATGTTTTTTCACCTTATCCATGTTATTTCTGTTCTGTTAATTCTGTTCCCGGGTTTCGGCACCAAAACATTGCGACCTGGATTCGCAATAGAATTCTAATTTGTTCAGAATTTTGTTCTAAAGTTCAATAAAGAAATCACACGTTCGCACATTCCTAGTCAAAATCGAAAGTTCTATTCTACTTTTTGTTTACACAAAAAAAAACGTCATAAGAAAGGAATGTAAACATAAGGTTGCTACAAAAGGGCTCATTCGCCATCTCTTACTAAGAAATTACAATATGGGGTTTCGATTTCGTTTCACTAAGCTACAGTTTAAGTAAATTAATATAAAATTGAAACACACATAAAATTACAACTAAATATACCAATTTCTAAGCTATTTCATTTCTAGTTTCAACATTTCCTGTAAGAGAATGGCCAAACAACGTCCTCTAACTGCTGCACATAAACTTGCTAGAAGAGAGTGGGGTCCTGATCACATGTCCTGGACATCTGAATGGGAAATCGTTATCTTTAGTGACGAGAAGCAGTGAATCTTGGATGGCCCAGATGGCTGAGCATGTTACTGGTATGACCTGCGCAAAGAACCCAAGACATTCTTCACTCTGGCTCCATCATGGTTTTGGAGGGGCTTGAGTGCCTCGGTGACGCTAAGGGCTATGCTGGATCGGGTCACCCATGCCAGACAGGCCTTAGCAGAGAGGCCAGACTAAAAGTGTCCGGTCGGTTGTGGACCCTCCCAAAGGGACCGGTGCTCGCAATGCAGGTATGTTTTTGACATGGCCTCCATTGCGACCAGTACGTCCACCTGCGTGTTTGCCGTGCGCAGCGACCCTACTTCTGGGGAAAGGGGAATCCTGGTGGTTGAGTGAAGGCTTTCCGGAACAACACACCACTTTGGCCCCTGCTTCTCGGAAGGATGGGTGGTCTGGATGAGCCCGTCCAGATCAATCGGCTGGTCGTTGCTCTCTGGAGCTTCGGCCACAGGGTTAGGCGCTGCCTATATCCTCCTCGTATCCCTGGTGCCAATGTGCATCCCCTTGTTGGGCTCGGTGGTGGGTGGGGAGCGAGGGAGATGAAAATTTATCTTACTTACTATGGGTAAAACAAATAAGCAAACAAATAACAGACAAAATAACGATCGTGTAGAGAGATCTAGCCGTAGACCGCCAAAGTATCCGAAGTTTTTGGAGATGAAATTGGCAAGTGGGGAGTCGTTTAAGACCATCTCCCCATTTCTAATTTCAAAATAACTTAAACGCCTCGTTGGGGATACAAAACATGTTAAAAGACTTTCCAACGGCCATCTTCTTATCGAAGTCTTTAAGGATAAGCAAGCCACCACCCTGCTATCCTTGAAAAAGTTTGCAGGGAAAGCCGTTTCGGTTTCTCCCCATGCAACATTGAACTATAAGAAAGGTGTCTTCACGTGCCAGGACCTGGAAGGCATGGGGGACGAGGAAATCATTGCCGAATTGGATGATCAATCTGTTGTTGACATTCGCCGGATCGCTCCAAGGAGGAATGGTGTTCCTCATCCTACTCATTCCTTCATTGTTACCTTTGAGGGAACAGTTTTGCCTGATACTATCTATATCGGCTATATCCACTGTCACGTGAGACCCTTTATCCCCAACCCGTTGCGATGCTTCCAATGTCAGAAGTACGGCCACACGAGAACAAACTGTCGTTTTAGTGCTGTTTGTTGCAAGTGCGGCCTGCCCGGACATGAGATGGAAGACTGTTCAAACGAGTTCCAATGTTGTAATTGTAAAGGAGCCCATTCTGCCCTTTCAAGAGACTGTCCTATTTGGCGGAAGGAAAAGAAAATCCAAGAGGTTCGTGTCCTTGGGGGTTTGTCTTTTCCCGAAGCACGTAGGCAGGTTGAACGGAATGAAGTCCGAAATTACGCATCTGTAGTTAAGAGTCGTCCGTCTGTTACGACAGTTGGTACCATGACAGATTTACGTATTGCAGATTTTTCCTGTGGAACTTCCACCCCCACAGAACCATCTGCTAGCGTTAGTCGGACTTCGAATTCCATTTTACAACCAGGAACTCCTCCAAAAACTTCGGAGAGAGAAGATGGGAAGAAACGCTCGTCAGAGGCGTCACCTTCCTCTGACTTCTCCAAAAAACGTGTAGTAGAGACTACACCAAACTCTCCAGTTTTGGGGGGAGGGCCAGACTTCCCTTTAAACGTACAGATATCTCCTATCGAGGAGATGGAGTTATCTCGGGAGTTTAATCCTACTTCTTAAAACCTTCATCATGGCACTATTGCAATGGAACCTTAATGGATTCTTTTGTCGCTTAGAAGACCTAAAGCTCTTAGTCAATAAGTTCTCCTTCTCCTTATTGGCTTTGCAAGAAACGTTCCTCTTGCCATCTCAGTCTCCTACACTAAAAGGATTTAATTTTATTAGGAAGGATTATACTTCGGGAAATAAAGCCTGTGGTGGTGTTGCCATCTTAGTTAAAAGATCTTTGTCTTTTACTACCATTAATTTAAAATCTAACCTTCAGGCGGTAGCAGTTAGAGTCTTATTCAAAGATCTCTCACCTCTAACTGTTTGTTCACTGTATCTACCTCCAGATCAATATACGGACGAAACATCTTTGTCATCTCTGCTCCGTGAACTTCCGAGCCCCTTTCTTATTCTGGGGGATTTTAACGGCCATAATCCCATTTGGGGGTCTATAAAGCTCTCTGAGAGAGGATATATTACAGAGAAAGTTTTGAATGCTTTTAACGTCAATTTGTTAAACAATGGCTCTCCAACATTCCTCCACTCAGCCAATGGCTCTCTGTCATGCATTGATCTATCTATATCCTCTTCATCTTTTACACTTAACTTAGCCTGGAGCGTATTCTCAGATTTACATGGTAGTGATCATTTCCCGATTAGTATATCTCTGAGTTCTTCTTCTTTTTCCAACCCTTTACCACGTTGGAAATTGGATAAAGCAGACTGGCAGGTCTTCCAATCCCATCTACAGTTTGAAAATAAAACACCCTTTCCATCTGTAGATGAGGCTATAGAGGAGATTTCACTTCCCGCATCCTCCATGCGGCGGAACAATCCATTCCTAAGTGTAGATCGTCTTCCACGAAAATTCCAGTGCCATGGTGGAATGAAGAATGTGCCCTAGCGGTCCGAGAACGTAAGCGAGCTCTCCGCATTTTTACCGCACAACCAACTCTTGAGAATCTTATTACTTATAAGAAAAAAAGGGCCAGTTGTAAACTAATCATTTCCAATAATAAAAAACTCTGTTGGAGAGATTATATCTCCTCCATTAATAAAAACACTCCTCTTCAAACAGTATGGAACATGATTAGGAAAATAAATAGGAAAAGACTCCCGGATAAACTCCCTTCTCTCATTGAAAATGGGCATACATACTTTGACCCAAAGGAGGTAGCTAATATCCTCGGAAGGACATTTGCTGAGGTTTCTCAGATAAAACATTACTCAGCCTCCTTTCAAAGACAAAAACGTATCGAAGAATCGCATGCTATAAATTTCAAATCCCGAAACCTCGAAAAATATAATCTCCCGTTTACATTACGGGAACTGCATTATGCCCTTCGTTGCTCCAGTGATTCTGCGCCAGGCCCAGATGGAATCTTATATGCTTTCTTGAAGCATCTACCGAGGGAAGCTTATGCTCACCTTCTCTCGTTATTTAACTACGTTTGGTCATTAGGAGAGATCCCAACTTTATGGAGAGAAGCAATTGTTGTTGCTATTCCAAAACCAAATAAAGACCACTCTTGTCCTTCAAACTATCGACCAATAGCACTAACTA
>JAHWFO010078307.1:0-10626 GCA_023313115.1 Rhysida immarginata | reverse complement strand
CACCATGGCACTGGTATTTTCGTCGAAGAGGATCGACATTTTGGAACGGATTGTTCTGCCGCTTGGAGGATGCGGGTAGTGAAATCCTCTACAGCCTCATCTACAGACGGAAAGGGTGTTTTATTCTCAAACTGTAGATGGGATTGGAAGACCTGCCAGTCTGCTTTATCCAATTTCCAACGTGGTAGAGGGTTGGAAAAAGTAGAAGAACTCAGGGAAATACTGATCGGGAAATAATCACTACCATGTAAATCTGAGAATACGCTCCAGGCTAAATTAGGTGTGAAAGATGAAGAGGATATAGATAGATCGATGCATGACGCAGAGCCGTTGGCTGAGTGGAGGAATGTTGAAGAGCCATCGTTTAACAAATTGATGTTAAAAGCATTCAAAACTTTCTCTATCATATATCCTCTTTCAGAGAGCTTTATAGACCCCCAAATGGGGTTATGGGCGTTAAAATCACCCAGAACCAGATAGGGGCTTGGAAGTTCACACAGTAGAGATGACAAAGATGTTTCGTCCGTATATTGATCCGGAGGTAGATACAGTGAACAAACAGTTAGAGGTGAGAGGTCTTTGAATAACACTCTAACTGCTACCGCCTGGAGATTCGATGTTAAATTAATGGTAGTAAAAGGCAAGGATCTTTGGACTAAGATGGCAACACCACCACAGGCTTTATTTCCCGATGTATAATCCTTACTAATAAAATTAAACCCTTTTAGGGTAGGAGACTGGGTTGGCAAGAGGAACGTTTCTTGCAAAGCCAATAAGGAGAAGGAGAACTTATTGACCAAGAGCTTTAGGTCTTCTAAGCGACAAAAGAATCCATTAAGGTTCCATTGTAATAGTGCCATGATGAAGGTTTTAAGATGTAGGATTAAACTCCCGAGATAACTCCATCTCCTCGATAGGAGATATCTGTACGTTTAAAGGGAAGTCTGGCCGTCCCCCCAAAACTGGAGAATTTGGTGTAGTCTCTACTACACGCTTTTTGGAGGGGTCAGAGGAAGGTGACGCCTCTGACGAGCGCTTCTTCCCATCTTCTCTCTCCGAAGTTTTTGGAGGAGTTCCTGGTTGTATGATGGGATTCGAAGTCCGACTAACGTTAGCAGATGGTTCTGTGGGGGTGGAAGTTCCACAACAAAAATCCGCAATACGTATATCTGTCATAGTACCAACTGTCATAACAGAAGGACGACTCTTAACTGCAGAAGCGTAATTTCGGACTTCATTCCGTTCGACCTGCCTACGTGCTTCTGGAAAAGACAAACCCCCAAGGACGCGAACCTCTTGGATTTTCTTTTCCTTCCGCCAAATAGGACAGTCTCTTGAAAGGGCAGAATGGGCTCCCTTACAATTACAACACCGGAACTCGTTTGAACAATCTTCCATCTCATGTCCGGGCAGGCCGCACTTGCAACAAACTGCATTAAAATGACAGTTTGTTCTCGTGTGGCCGTACTTCTGAGATTGGAAGCATCGCAACGGGTTGGGGATAAAGGGTCTCACGTGACAGTGGATATAGCCGATATAGATGGTATCAGGCAAAACTGAACCCTCAAAGGTAACAATGAAGGAATGCGTAGGATGAGGAACACCATTCCTCCTTGGAGCGATCCGGCGAATGTCAACAACAGATTGATCATCCAATTCGGCAATGATTTCCTCGTCCCCCATTCCTTCCAGGTCCTGGCACGTGAAAACACCTTTTTTGTAATTTAAGGTTGCGTGGGGAGAAACCATAATGGCTTTCCCAGCAAACTTTTTTAAGGATAAAAGGGTGGTAGCTTGTTTATCCTTAACAACCTCGATCAATAAATGGCCATTAAACAGTCTTTTTACATGTTTCGTGTCCCCAACGAGGCGTTTGAGTTCTTTTGAAATTAGAAATGGGGAGATGGTCTTAAACGACTCCCCACTTGCCAATTTCATCTCCAAAAACTTCGGATTCTTTGGCGGTCTTCGACTCGATCTCTCTTCATGATCGTTCTTTTGTCTCTGGTTAATTTGCTTATTTTGTTTACCCATATTAAGTAGGATAAATATTCATCTCCCTCGCTCCCCACCCACCACCGAGCCCAACAAGGGGATGCACATTGGCACCAGGGATACGAGGAGGATATAGGCAGCGCCTAACCCTGTGGCCGAAGCTCCAAAGGAGCGACGACCAGCCGATTGATCTGGACGGGCTCATCCAGACCTCCCATCCTTCCGAGAAGCAGGGGCCAAAGTGGTGTGTTGTTCCGGAAAGCCTTCCCTCAACCACCAGGATCCCCCTTTCCCCAGAAGAAGGTTTGCTGCGCACGGCAAACACGCAGGTGGACGTACTGGTCGCAATGGAGGCCATGTCAAAAACATGCCTGCATTGCGAGCACTGGTCCCTTTGGGAGGGTCCACAACCGACCGGACACTTTTAGTCTGGCCTCTCTGCTAAGAACTGAGAAGGAAGCTGACCAGAAAGTAACCACTCAGTCACAGGTAAGTCCAACAATAGCTTATCCTAAAATATCTGTTGGTACTAGGGATAATTTATCCGATATTGCAAGTGAGTTAGGTGCACTTGATTTTGCTGACACAGCCTCAGAAAATACACTTCAACCCACGTCTCCAATGAACCTTGAAGATGTTGAGGTTGAATCTATTGATGAGGAAAGGTTTTTAGAAACCTTTACCAGTCCCAGCGGAGGTACGAGGACTTAATTTTCCTCTGTCTGACACTGTGACTGTGCTCAAGATTATTCAAATAAATCTTCATCATAGTCGTACGGCCTCTGCGTTGCTTTACAACAAGATGGCCTGCGGTGATGTCGATCTGGCAATAATCCAGGAGCCCTGGATAAGGGATGGTAGGGTTGTTGGATTATCAAGAAGATGTGGGAACATCTTTTTTGATACTAGCTCCAACAGACCTAGAGCATGCATCTATGCTAGAAAGGATTTGCATGCCATATTCATGGTCAGTAATTCTGACAGTGATAATGCTGTAATTAAGTTGACCATGACTGGTGAGAATAAAACTGACATTCTCATAATGTCTTCATACTTTCCTTATGATGACTGTATTGTTCCGTCAAGGAAAGTTGAAGAAACAATTGAACTATGTTCAAAATCCAACCACAAGCTTATCATTGGCTGTGATGCCAATGCTCATCACGTTGTTTGGGGAAGCAGTGATTGTAATCTAAGGGGAGATGAATTATTGGAATTCATCCTTCAAAAAAACTTGCAAGTCATAAATACAGGTAATGAACCTACTTTTGTGACTTGTCACAGAAAGGAGGTTATTGACCTCACACTTTGTCTTAACAATACTACTGATTTTATCAGTAATTGGCTTGTAATGGATGAGGAATCTCTATCTGATCATAGATATATTCGCTTCTCCATTGCAAGCATCAGGCTTTTAAATAGGACGGAAGGGAGGCGGAATCCCAGAAACACTGACTGGGATTCATACCTTGAAGACCTTAGGATCGCAACGGAAGGTATGTATAATAAAATGTCTTCAATGGTTGACTTGGAACTAGCTGTTGCCCAGTTGCAACGTGCTATTATCCAGTCTTACCATCAAAATTGTAAGGTGATGAAAACTAGCCTACCAAGACAGGTTTCTTGGTGGAATATTGAGCTTAGTTTTCTTCGTAGAAGTAGCAGGAAGCACTTCAACAAGGCCAAGAAAACTGGTGAGTGGTCTCTGTATAAAGAAACCCTCACCAGATATCATATGGCAATCAGGAAAGCTAAGAAAGATTCCTGGAATAAATTTTGTGAAAATTTAAGTGACTTATCCACTACCGCAAAGGTAATGAGAATATTGTCTAAGGATACTGTAAATCACTTAACTTCTGTAAAGAAGAATGATGGCAAATTCACAGAATCAGGTGAAGAAACATTAGCAGAAATGCTAAGAGTACACTTCCCTGGTTCAGTGCAGGTCATCAATTCGGAGACACTCATTTCTATTGGTAGATTTAAAACCAAGAGTAAATGGAAATGGGATGTTTCCAAAAAGATTGTCACATATAATAAAATTAAATGGGCAATTAATTCATTCGAACCAATCAAATCTCCTGGGACGGATGAGGTGATTCCCATTCTGTTGCAGAAAGGGATTGATATCTTGGCACCCATACTGTGTTGAATCTACAGAGTATGTTTGGTGCAGGGGTATATTCCTGAGGCTTGGAGACAAACAAAGGTTGTTTTTATCCCCAAGCCCGGAAAGTCGACTTATTTTGAGGCTAAATCTTTTAGACCTATTAGCCTCACTTCCTTTTTTCTTAAAATAATGGAAAAATTGGTGGACAGATATCTTAGGGAGGAGGTTTTGATAACGAAACCCCTGTCAAGATATCAATTTGCTTACCAGCAAGGTAAATCAACTGAAGCGGCAATTTTCGAGTTGGTACTTCTTGTTGATAAAACACTAACAATGAAGGAAACTTCATTAGTAGCCTTTTTAGATATCGAAGGAGCCTTTGATAAAGTATCTACCTACACTATTATCAGGGCTCTTGAGAAACGGGGAGTTGATAAAGTTATTATCGCATGGATTACTGAGCTGCTTACAACTAGGAAAGCAGAAGCTGAACATCTTGGGGACTCATGTATGGTTCGGGTGGCGATGGGGTGCCCACAGGGTGGAGTCCTTTCACCCTTGTTGTGGTGCCTTGTCGTTGACGAGCTTTTATGTGAGTTGGAGAAAGATGGAATACACTGCCTTGGATATGCTGATGACATTGCGATCATCACAAGAGGAAAATTTCTCAACACTGTCTCGGACATTCTTGAAGGAATTCTCAAGAAGGTAGAGAGATGGTGTAAAGAGGTAGGTCTGTCTGTTAATCCAGACAAAACTGTTATTGTTCCTTTTTCTAGGAAAAAGAACTTAAATCTTAGAAGTAATAATTTCTTTGGTAAAAAGATAACTTATACTTCTGAGGTCAAATATCTCGGTGTCTTCCTTGATAGCAAGCTTTCATGGAGGAAACACCTGGAATATTGTTTATCACGTGCTAAAATGATCTTCTGGACTTGTAGAAGAGTCGTTGGCAAATCATGGGGGCTGAGCCCTAAACTTATTCATTGGGTGTATACTAGTGTTATATGTCCAATGATGACTTACGGCTCTGTCGCATGGTGGCCTAGAACACAACTTAAGACAGTCAGGAAAGAACTAGCCAAAGTTCAAAGAATGGCATGTCTTACTATTACAGGTGCAATGAGAACAACTCCGACTAGTGCTTTGGAACTTCTCTTGGACCTGAAACCTATTCACTTGCTGGTTGAAGCAGAGGCTGCAATGACAATTTATCGAATATGCAGCCCTGACAACTGGCGTAGGTGTTTAGATAATACAGTATATGATAGACTAATAAAGGGGGTGTTACGACATCCGGTTTTTCATATGACTGTTGATAGAATGCTTCCGAAATATGATTTCGATAAGCAATACATTCTCTCCATTCCAACTAGGGAGGAATGGAACACTATGACGCTTTTGTCATTTAGAGATCACGAAACATGGTTTACGGATGGATCTAAAACGGCGTCTGGAAT
This sequence comes from Rhysida immarginata, assembly GCA_023313115.1. Lineage (NCBI taxonomy): Eukaryota > Metazoa > Arthropoda > Chilopoda > Scolopendromorpha > Scolopendridae > Rhysida > Rhysida immarginata. Next base: position 5,061 of record JAHWFO010078307.1, on the reverse strand, counting down.
AGGCGCAGGTATATGTTGCCCTAGGAGGAAAATCCGACGGTCTTTCCCCCTTGGCAAATACTCTACAGTCTTTCAGGCAGAAATTTTTGCAATTATTGCCTGTGGAATAGAGCTGAATACTCAGAAGCTTCGAAGTAAGAAAATTTTAATATGCTCTGATAGCCAGGCTGCGTTGCATGCACTTGATAGTGTATGCTACAAATCTAAGCTTGTCTGGGAGTGTCATCGTACCCTCTGTGATTTAGCAATTAACAACAAGGTAACACTGTGTTGGATTCCTTCTCACAGTGGCTACGAGGGCAATGAAATTGCTGATTGTCTTGCCAAGGATGGCTCTGTGACTCCATTTGTGGGTCCTGAACCGTCTTTGGGATTGTCCCAAAGTCTCATTAAGCTGACTATCCATAATTGTATGGATAGACAGCATTTTGATTCGTGGATTAAAGAGTATGGCTAAAGACAAGCCAAGATACTCAATCCAAAATATCCTGTTTCAAGGAAAAGTGAGTTGTTAAAACTCACTAGAACTGAAATTAAAAAAGTCGTTGAACTCCTTACAGGTCATTATCATCTTAATAGACATATGACCTTAATAGGTGTCGCAACTGACGCTACATGCAGGAAATGTCATGAAGCAGAGGAGAGTTCTACTCATGTTCTCTGTAGTTGCTTAAATCTATCATTTCTTAGATTTAAACATTTAGGGAGCTTCATAGTCCAACAGGCAGAAATTCAAAATGTTACTGCCAGGCAGATCTTAAGATTTGCAGATGCGTCTGGTCTACTTGTGAGACGAGATTTATAAAGGTTTTGGGGATAGTACAATAGACCTGAGGTCGCGGTGCTTGGTTTCTCTGTAACCACCCCTTTTAAATTCAATTCAATTCAATTCGTCCTCTAACGTTTGGTCACTCTCCCCTTCGCTTATGGTGGAAGCTTCGTCCGAAGGAACCACGCTTTCAGCCGGGGAAATGTTCAAAAAACTGTTCACCTTGCAGTACGCACTTTGATAAAAACTTGCGTTCCCTGCTTGGTAATGCTGGGCGGCAGTAGACGGAAAATAATTCAGGTACCGGTGAATGAACGAGCCCGGGGAACCAGACATGACGCTTAGCGAATTCAGAATTCTTCGGGCATCACGGGCTCCAACCACTTGTACTGGTGCTTGGCCTGTAGCAGTGTCAGCTGGCGATCGGTCCGTTTCAGCGGTCGCCCTTCCGAATTGAACATAAGGGTCTTCGTCTGTTCCCTGGGCGGCTTTTGTCTGACTCCTTCCTGGTAAAACCGTTCCAGAACGTCACCAAGTAATCCCTCAATCACGACTGCACTGGCACCCTGCTTTCCAGTTTTGTGACGCTGTACGAGTGCAACTCTTGGTCCGCTCACAGTTTTCGCCATCCGGTACTCTTGTATGGTTAAATTGCAAAGGACGTCGGGCCTTTTGCCCTGAACGAGTGACACACACGCGGTACAGAATCCGATAAGATAGTTCCAGTAAGGGCGTATTTGGCTTTCTCCTCGTCAACGTCACCACTGATGGTCTGAAAAAGGCGCTCTTGCATGTTACCTCGGCTCCTGTGACTGCAGGCTCGGCCTCTTAGTTTTAAACATTCGGACAACTGCTCAATTTTTAAGCGGAAATTCGGGTCAGACAGGCCTTCGTTCCTCTGCAGTTGGGCGGCTAAGCACTCCGTAAAAGCGGTAATGTATTTTTTCAAGGTCTGTGGGCGAATCTTTCGTTCTTCCTCAAACAACTTGACACCGTCTTCGACCGAGCGTATGTCAAATAGGGGGACCCAGTTGGTCGGTCCACCCAGAGTGGGCTCTAACTTTTGCCCTGACTTCTCGTAAATAAATCCAATTATGCTTCTGGCCAAGCCAACTTTTGCCTTCCAATATTTACTCGTGTCCTCGATGTGTTTGGAATAGAGTTCAAAGAAACGCTCTTCGGGTTTACTCGGTCGAATGACTTTGCCATTTCTTAGTGTTTTGATATGGAACGAAGACGCCAAGCGTGGGATGGCAGCACGCCCCATACTTTCACTCTCACCATCCTCAGACGGGCTACTACTTTCATCGTCTGAAAGGGCCGATTTATTTAACGTCGGTGACGGAGTCGCCTGCCCTTCAGGCGTATTTTCAGGATGCTTTGCAGGCAGTGTCAATAAATTATCGTCTAAGGCTCTCTGACCTAAACACATCAATTCCTTTTTCCGTTCAACAATGAGCCGTGTGCGCCGCTCGGGAGAGTGTATCTTATGCGCTCGGACAAGGTGCTGGTTCGCGTGCTCATAATTGCTCGACCTCAAGGGGGCATTTTAACTTTGTTTGCAGTACTTCAGACATTTTATTTAGGACACCAGTTCTTGCTTCAGAATTTTACTCTCTCGATTTTCATTGGAACACGCCACAGCGGGCCTCAAGTAGGTATTACGACCTTTCAATTTTGCTTGTATCAGTTAGGGTAAGTCAACTCCTCGTAACCAATCGTAACCCGACCGTCATCGGCCCGCTGCAGTGCGGCGAACCAGCATGATGACCGGCCAGGGTTAGAGTGGTGTTAAGTTACCCCGGCCTCGGGCTAGGGGCTTATTAAGCTTCCCCGACAACTCTCACTTGAAATCGGTTAGGATTCAATGGGTCGGACAGGCAGGCAGGGAGGGAGGGAAATTCCCGCCAGCTGGCACGCTCTCGGACGTAGGATCACGTACGATCGGCCATAGGGCGGCGTCGGGTTTTCAGGGCTAGGACGCAAAAGGCAGGGCCAAGCTAGAGGTTTTTCAAGTAAGGGTAACCAACACAGCTCATCCGTCGTTCGAACACCCCTGTGGGGGAAACACGGATCCCGGTTAGGTTAGTAATAATAACACCTCATCTTAACACTTGCTTCTCAACGTCCCTCTCTATATATATAGCACCGGACCGTCTACACTTGTTCCGAACAGAAAAGTAGGCAATTAAAAATCCTGGAAGCGGTTCACCTCCCGGCCGCACAAGAGTGGCCAAACGCGGCATGAAATTCGAACCTCCGGTAAATCCTCTCAAAAAGTAGCATGTTTTTTTTTTGACTGTTGATGTTCGAAATTTTTTCCTAAGGAGACCCTCGAAGAGTCACCTACTCAATAATTTAAGCCCGTATCAGTAGACTTTCACCCTGAAGATTTCGGATGGTCGTTCCGAGGTGCGGTGTCGGGCATCGACTCGCGTCGAAAACTCGAAAACAACGGGCCATCGCGTTGATATTTGGCGGACGCAAGTACCTCTTAAGGCCGCGTCCTTCCGCCGAGTCTCCGCTCATCCCCACTTGTGTCGAAATTTCTGGTCCAGGACGTTGGGAAAACTCGCTTTGCTGCTTTAAAACACAAAATTCTACGCTATCGAAGCCACGTAAGTCTGCAGTGTACAGCCAGCTGGATTTTGCCAGAGAATTCGGCCAATTCTGGTTGCATGGCATAGAGACAGGCTCATAGTTATATATATAGAGAGAGATATATGCTTTTAAATTAAAAGTTCATTATAAATAATTTAAAACCTCTGTCCTAATGTTATGTATATTTTGTTTACCGAATTCCTACTACACTAATAAAACTTTGATCTGTACTTCTCACGAGCTCTGTTCACTAGCAAACTTAGTCAAAATTTCGATAGATACACCTCACTGTAGGTCTTGCACTTTTTTCTAGCTGGAGGCGTTTCTCCCTCCGTGAGGATAGAAGAACGTTCTCCGGCGACACGCAGGGCCTTTTGGGCAAGCCTTGTCAGACCCGCGAGTATAAATAGGCATCGGACCTTCAATATATTTTCTCCTGATAGAGGTTTGGGAAAGAAATAACGGGTGGCCCCGTCGCCGTGCAGAGTTGCGACCGAAGCTCTTTAAACCTCTCTCCCTACTGGCTGGCAACCCCAAGGCAGTTACCCTTCGAGGCGAGCTGCTTCGGTGTGCCACTTTCGAGCGACCAGTAGGGCATAGCCCCGTGACTGTCCCACTAAACGTGAAAATCTCGCGGGGAAGGCAGAAGTAGCTTTCAGAAACCACGTGCGAAAGCTATTTACCCACCTTCTCCCACAGACAAGTAATGATACGGTACCCCGGCGTCGGGAACACTCACGCTATGGGAAAACTGGCAGTCGTCCCCACACGCTTTCGCAGTTGCACGTGCGTGGCCAGAACGACATGGTCAGCGGGCTAGGTACCCGCGCTTATAAAGATGAAAATAAAAATCTAGGGAGGAGAGCAGCCGGCTCGAGAGTCGTCACGCAAACCCTTGCCAACCCAGAAACAACGCCCGACACAGCTGTCGGCAGCCATGCCTTCCCAGGGCTCTTTCGGGTCCCGGTAGGCTGGCCACTTGGCATCGCCGTTCCTTCCGTACCATCTCTCCGGGACAAGAGAGCGTGTGGCAGGGCCCAACCATCGCCCCAAGAACAGACACTCTGCCTTCTTGTACGCCCGTGCTTCCTCCCACACCGCCGTGCAAGCTGTTTGGTACAGACGGAAAGCATCGAACCCAAGCAATCAGAGCCTCTGGAGGAACTGGCTGTTTCTTCGACCTGTCGCAGCCTACAGACACGGTCTATTTGTCTCATGACTGCCGCCAGACTCCCAACAGAACGTTGAAATTCATTGCCTGGTCTTCAGTGGGGAAAAAAAAAAAAACAAACTGCTACGCAGTACGCACTTTGACTGTTAGCCCGCTTACGGGTTCGAGTACGAACGTGCGACTCGTTGCGAGTTTTTAAAATTGATCTTACAATAATGATCCTTCCGCAGGTTAAAATGCTGCCCTGGAATGGAGCTCCTGCAAAATTTGATCATTTTAGTGTTTAGATGTAAGATTGGTAATAATATTTTAATTAATCTTAGTTGTAAGATAACAGGAAGTGTCTCTCTGCGACTTTAGATTGAGGTTATTACTTTTATTAGTTTTTTGGCTAGATTTGATAGATCTGCCAACTAACCCCCGCTATAGTAATATAGCTTTTCATCTCTTCTTTTAAATTGTTGAAAATTAATTCTAACTAATGAATTTAAGGTTGAACCTTTATTAATTGGTTGGAGGT
>JAHWFO010078306.1:0-12297 GCA_023313115.1 Rhysida immarginata | reverse complement strand
GCCATAGCTTAGTAAATTGGGCCCTGGGCAAATTGTACTCCCTAATTTTATTTTGTGCCCCCTTAATGTATTCTGTTAAGCTCTGGCAGCTCCCCTTAAGCAAGGGCCCTGAGCCAAGGCCCAGTTAGGCCCCTCTCCTCACTACGGTTTTGAATTTTTACGAGAAAAATTTTAATCGGTAAAAGAAAAAAATAATGATGGCGATTGTTTGCGGGCGAGCATTATCATGCTGCAGAGATGGTCCAAAGCTGCCATTCAATCCTGGTGTCGACAACAACCCCGGACTTCCTCTCCGACGGGTTCACCCGAGTAGTCACACTTTGGTGCAATGCGTGGAAAGGAATGGGGATAATGCCGAAAAGTGAATAGCATATTACATAGAGGACAAATGTAAGTATCAGATACAAAAAGAATTTTGAAAATCGGTTAACAAATATAAAAGTTAGAGCCATGGAGGCATTACTTTTTGATCAACCCTAGTATCTTCTCTACATTTATTGAATTTTTTTTTAAAACTTAATGAGTTCACATTGAAAGGAATAAAAACAGCTGTAGAATGTTTAAGACAATCGGATATTACCACAAAATTTATATTCTTAGGATACCTTGTCCATCTGAAGAACTTAACCTCGAATAGCCATGCGATTGTGGCTTGGAACTCGAGCTTTAAAAATTAATATCTTCAAAACGGAGCAAAACACAGTTTTGAATTTTTTGTATTGTTTTTTTGAAAGCATGTGTAAGATATTAATAATTTTTAACGAAAAAAAAATACCCACCTTTTGAGAAATTTGCATAAATAAAATATTTTTATTAAATTCAAATATTTGCGCATGCGTAATACAATTTTAAAAATTTCATATAGAATCTACAGTTAAAGAGTTTTTATAAGTCACCAATCACATCTTTCTAAGTAAAATACAACGGAAGTTACAGTACTTCATAGATAAGGCCCCAACTCAAATTTCGAAAATTTTAAATGTCCGTAACTTCCATAAAAATGAAAAAAAAATAATAATATTTGGCAATTACTCTCTAGGGCAATTGTATATACCAAATTTCATTAAAATCCGAGACGTTAGTGCCAATGCCTGCCTGAACTGACGTGGAATGACCCAATATGTATTTAGAATAGTGCATATTAGATTCCTGTTTTTTTTTTTGGTTGTTTTTTACCAGTAAATGCCATAAATGTTGCTTAATATCCTTTTGATCTGACTTATTCAATTTAAAAGTATCAAGTATCTATTACACATTAAAATTATTTTAAATAATGTCAAAGCACTTATACTTAAGATTACAGACTTCTTGCAAGCTTTTAGAACACCCAAAAACCCTAATGAGATGAAAAAAAATTGATGAATGATGTCCTCAATGCAACATTTAATATACAGTTAAGTTCCATAGACCTCCACAGATATTCTTTAATAGTCTAAAGGGGACATGCTTATTAATAGGTTAATTAATTAAATCCAGGGGAAAGCTTGTTTTCATTTCATCAACAAAATATATTGAAATTTTAAAATATCAGACTTGGATTATGTCCATTATATTAAATCCATATAATAATCCATTACATTAAAATGCTCTTAATAAGAGCCTTGCAAAGGCATATGGAAATAATAACAATGTTATATACATATAACATATAGCAGACACATGTACATATAAATTATATTACCAAAATTGCCAACTGTAATGTTTCTAAAACTAAGTACTTCAATTATTCTAGGGATATCTTTGACAATCCTCATTCTAACAGAAGAAAACTTAAGGAACTTTTTTTTTAAAAAAAAAATTATTAAACCTACTTAAAAGAAGGGTGTATATGCATGCTCGGGATGCTAAATAAGATATATGCATACTTTAGTAATTTCAGAAAACACCAATTTGCCAAAGTAGAAAAATGTTTTGATAGATCATTTTCATTACTAAATACAGTAGCACAAATATTACACACCTGGTTGTTAAATCTTATAAATATACTAGACGTTTAGCATAATATTGTAATATATTATTGAGAATACCACAATTCACTTATAATGGTTTTTTTCCAAAACTTTTTAAGGATGAAATACAAGTTCAAGAAAAATCATAAAATAAGGAGAAATCCTTCTTAGGGTAAAATTTAATTTTTTTAAGAAAACTTGAAACAACATATAAATATTAAATTTAAAATATCAGCATTTCATAGTATTACATAATTCAATATTTACAGGAGATCCTATCTTAAACTTTATTTGACATATGAAATACTTGATTTAGCATTCAAGTGGCATTTACATTCTCTGAAAATTGAAAATGTCTTTTTGTCAATTAAATATGCAAAATAGATAAAAGTACAACAGTGGCTTGGGGAATGATGGATGTATTTCTCTCTTTTTCTGTCAAAGACTAGTTGAATGAGGGGGGGGGGGGGATATATTCTGGTAGTTGAGTATAATTTTAATAGAAAATTAGCCTAAATTTTCAAGCCTAGGGTATACACATTACTTTAGAGTTTACCCCAATATTTAACCTATTGTATGCAAGTGTATTTTTGTTTTTTCAAAAGAATATATTTTCTTATTATCTAAGATGACAAACGATATAGTAGTATTGAAAATAAAAAATATTAAATCTTCTATACTCTATCCCGCTGTAAGCTGATAGCACTGGAACTGTTACAGTGTGTAAATTGGCATGCTCTAAGATAGTGTTCTCTCACCAAAAAAATATTTCCAACAATAGATAGAACGTATAGAGCTTATTCATGAGAGTGACGTCGTTCCGCAGCAACCAATCACATTGTGAAGGCTAGTATACAACATGGTGGCAGCAGCTTCAGCTGCCAATCAACGGCAGAGCTGAAGCTGCTGCCGCCAATCAAAGTCGGAGCTGAAGCTGCTGCCGCCAATCAAAGTCGGAGCTGAAGCTGCTGCCGCCATATTGTATACCTCATGCATAAGCTCTATACAAAACATTCAAATAAATGAAAGATTATTATATTTATTAAGAGTTCCGTTTATTATTTACATATTATATTTCTTTCATGATTATTATAATAAAAGTACTTTGCACCTGCGCAGTGCACTCCAGATGTTTCATTTTCACTTAGCAATGGCCGAAGTTTCATCTCCCCAGTGATATTTTTCCAGTCCCTTAATAGTTCAAGCATGCAGATTGTTTTGAATGTTTATAGTGGTCTTCGCGTAGCTCATCCATCGGAGTCTGTGAACAACATTGTAAAAAGACGGAAGAATTAACTGGCATCTCAACAGCAGCGATCTTCCGAGCAAAAGCCGAAATCGTTAGCAAAGGGCAGTTAAGCATCCTGTGAAGACTCGTCAACTTGCCAAAGGAGCCCACCATATTTCACAGCGATATGAGAAATTTCACAGCGATATTTTGTCTGCTATACCCGCAGAATTGTTCATGGATTTTTCATACGAAATTCGTGCATTTTTTGAAAAATGTTGTGTTTAAAACATTATAGTCTGTTAGCAAAATTTTCTTTTCGTTCATTTAATATCAACCAAATTTCAACAAAACGTGAATATATAATTTAAAATATAATCTTCTGATAAAAGAAATCTTCTGATAAAAGAAAAAACCAACGATTGACAAAGAATTGAAATATAGAAATGAACAAGACGATATGCCAAAGTTCTCACGAACAGTTTTGCAACGTGTATTGAGAGAGATAGTCTTCAATTTCAGTAAGAGAAAACGTGAAGCAAGTTTGTTCGACCGTGATGAAATCGTGATCTGGAGAAGAAATTATCTCCAATCTATAAAACAATACAGAGAAAAAGGACGGAATATTTATTATATGGACGAAACTTGGGTGAATGCCCGCCATACAAATCTTAAAGTATGGCAAGACTCAACTGTACGGAGTCGGCAGCAAGCATTTCTTTCAGGGTTATCATTAGGCCTAAAATCACCGTCAGGGAAAGGGGGACGGCTAATCGTTACGCATGCAGGTAATGAACAAGGATTTCTTCAGGGGGCTGCAGAAATTTTTTAAGCAAAAAAAAGGTAAAGGAGATTACCATAATGAAATGAACGGGACACATTTTGAAGAATGGCTTAAAATTAAGCTGATACCAAATATTGCACCTCATAGTGTCATTATCATGGACAATGCCCCGTATCACTCTGTTAAGCTGGAACGAGTGCCAACTGATCGGATAAAAGACATTCAGTGTTGGCTTACTGAAAAAGGGTTACCATGGGATTCAACAATGGTAAAACAAGAACTCATGCGTGTTGCTGACTCTGTAAAACACAAATTTAATACTTATAGAATTGATAACATTACAAAAGGATTGGAGTCAAGTGAAAGGATTTGTGGCTCGTGAAAATCGTCATTAACTTCGGATGCTATGTCACGAGTTACAAAGAATATTGGGAGAATTATGTGCAACATGGAAAGCTGAAGAAGAAAAGTTGTGGGAGCTCGATGGCCTGGTTGAAACGACGGTGGAGCGATTGGCATTCTCCGTTGGTGATTCGACCAATTCAGCTTCAGATTCCGATAATGAAATGAGCGGAGTTGATGAACTTTAAATTTTTTTGTGCTTAAGCAGCCCTTTTCAGGGCCAACATATTAAGGAAAGAAACAAAACCATGGAGTTTCATATATTTACTGCATATTTCATTAAAGAACTTTAATAAGTATAATATTTTCAATAAACTTAAGCACCATTCCTTCAGTACAAAGAAAATGTAAAAGAATGTAATTGAAATAAACAATTTTTGACTACAACACCTCAGAGATTTATATACGTCCCTTTGAGTTGTAATTTTTATTAAATAAAATTCAATTTATTTGTAATAACTGCTTAGCAAAGTGTTCTATACTGCCTGAAGCAAAAAAAAGGGCGTGTAAGGATACACATTTTCAGGTAAATTGTCAGACTCGTTATCGTGTAACACTTGTAGTGCTATCAACTTAAAGCGGGATAGACTATAGTAACATGAACTTATTTTATTAATTTTATTTAACTATAATTTTCATTATTATTGATATAAAGAAATAAACATAGATTACAGATTAACAGTCTCTTAATTCATCACTTAGGTAGAAGCATACGATAAACTAGTTTTGACTTTTTAAGCACACCCCCCCCCCCCTTTCATCCATTCCTGGGCCCACGTTTCGCATTAAACGTGTGATCGTACATACGGATTTAGTTGTTATGTAATGCCTATATCCTGTCCTATTTTCGTTAGGATCTATTTTCTCGCAGTCTCGTTAGAGTAGAAACTTGTCTCCTGGAAACATATACATGCTGCGATTAGGGAGAGCACCGTGTAAGAGAAGGTGAGAGAAAGGGCGGCTGCTGCTTCTTCTACTTATTTCCAAGAGCTTGTACCAATTAACGAAACATGCACGATCCATAAAATCAAATAGAACTCTTATGTATGTATACTATGTACTTTTAGGCGACTATTAATACATGTTTTCTTTAATCAGTCTTCCAAAATTTCAATTTAATCGACGCGTCGCGATGACCAGTTCAGCGGGCATCCATTTTAAGTTGCTAGAGAAAGCGAAAGTTGAGATAAGTGCAGACATGCGTATTAAGGATCAGTAATAACGATGTTATGTATAAAATTGATAAATAAAAAGATTTTGCACCTTCAAATAACGTTTAATTTTTCATTTAAAAATAAGGAAAATTTTCCTTGGAAGTTTATATTGAGTGACAAAAAACGGTTTTGGCGCTACGTTTTCGTTTAGGAGAAATAAATTCTTTTCGATGCGAGTGTTGAACTTTTCACCATAGACGTAACGTTAAAAGCTAAAAATATACAAAAAAAATTGCAACTACGGCCCTTCAGCAGTTCTACTCGGCTTCGCTCATTGTCACAAAATATTGTGAGCAAGCGCGAGCGCGGTCGTAAGCTTTCGCATGGAGCATCTGCTTCTAAAGTACAGCCTCAGGCGTCATCTGATGCCAGTAGTAATATTAATAATATTATTAATAACTCTAATAGCCATGTACGGCGTAACACTGGCAACAGATGGCGGGGCAAAAAGCCCAAGGACGGAAGAGGCGGAGATTTCCGCGATAGCGCGATTTTTGAGAAGCGGGCGCAGGAAAAGAGAGATTCGGTAGCGGATAGAGAGCACTTGAAACCTCCACACACTGAACTTAAGTCTTTTCAGCCAGCGTGCCTGGCGCAATCAATCCATCTCGCTCAGTCTGTATTATAAATTTTTTTATTTTTTATTTGTTATTTTGGTTAATTTTAACTATCCGCATAAATCGCGCGATAATTGATTCCGCAAACTGAATTGTCGCGATTCCTGTAACCGGCCGGGGGGAAACCCACTGCTCCCTGTAACCAAATAGGTTGGGGTATATATCAGTTCGTTAGAGGGGGCGGGGTCTGGGGAGCGCAGCCCCCAGTCTTTAAAAAATAAATTTAAAGTAAAATTTAAAAAATTTAACTTATAATTTTTATGGGTTGATGGATTGATTGCGCCAGGCACGCTGGCTGAAAAGACTAAGTTCAGTGTGTGGAGGTTTCAAGTGCTCTCTATCCGCGAGTGAGAGATTCTGGGAGAGTGCACGAGCCAGCGGACCGAGTAGGTGGTCAAGCACGAGTTTCGCACGAGGAAAGACATTCCTGGGAATTTATAACGCCGAATTCGACGTATTAATGGAGTGCTTGGTTCGTGTGGGAATCTCGGTGCTCGGCGGACAGTCGCAGCGTGAACGACAGTGTTTGTGTGCAGCCTGAGGATACGAGTGTAGAAAAAGACTCGGCGCGGCACTCGCGCGGAATTAACTGTACATGTGCTTCTTCTCCTTCAGCAGCTGGAAAGTCCAAGTCCGACCGGCCGGCGCGAGTACACATCGTCCATGTCAGTCAGTGCTTGTCGAGGAGTGCACCAATTCTTGCTACATTAGCGACAGCGTTCCGGCGACGGGTCGAGTGGCAGCTGAGCGTATCTCCTCTACATCTCAACTTGGTAGTGGTCGCCAGCCTCTCCAGGCCCTTATCGAAGAGGATTGCTACGTGGGAAGAGGACTCTGCAAGCCAGGAGTCAGACGACTGGACATTATATGCCCCGTGGGGCTTGGCAGCCTTCATTAACGAAGATTTGGGTGCCTATTATTCAACTCGGAGATAAGCTGACTCATGTGCATATTCAATTTTGTTTCTGTCTCTCCTATTCAATATAGCAGTGCCACGCCCTCTCGCGCAGCGTTGCTATCTTGTTTGAGGTTTGGGCTAAGAATCGTTATTTTTGTCTCTTTACAGGATCAGCATTTGCTGGACTCCCATCAAACGCAGTGCGTCGCTGCTTTAGAGGGGAAGGGTTCCCGTATTCCATTGTATGCTTTTGCAGCCTCAGAACCTAATCCAGGAATACCTACATTCGAGTAGGTCTTCGGACCGCTTTTTTACGATATTGCGCATTAAGCGCATGTTTTCTACTACTTCTCCTGTGTAGTAGTTCGGGCTCGTTGAGCTCCAATTCTTTCAGTTACGTCGTTCAGGACGTCGATATATGTTATATCGTTTGGTAACTGTTATTGTTTCCATTTTGTCTGTAAAGGAGACAATGTGTCTTTTCCAGGTTGCAAACCATTATATGTTGCATTATTATTATTTCTGTATTAATTATGTTTGTTTTAATAAACTTAAAAATTCAATATGCCTACATCGCTGTCTCTTTTACAATAGTTAAGCTCATTTCCACTGCGATTTAATTTTACCCCTGACACTTATATTGGAATGTTGTGTTTAGCTGAGTGGGTTTGACGCAGTGCCGGAGAAAAACGGAGAAGAATTATGTATGTAGTTTCGAAAGAAGAAGGAAGTAGAAAAACAATGAAACCATAATCTGATCTGACGTTTCTTCACCCCTGGCTGTGGCTTTAGTTCGCAAGCATTTTTTATGTGTTCTTTTTTTCTGTTTACTCACATTCAGAAATAGCAAAATTTTATCAAAGAACAGCTCGAGCAACGCCGGGTATATCAGCTAGTCTATACATATAAAAGGCAATGTAAGTATGTTTGTCTGGTTTTAAAAGGCAACTTAAAAGTAAGCTATAAAGTTAAAATGGCCGTGAAATACACACAGCCGTGTAATTCTACACGATGATAGAAAAAATCTAAAATTGGAGATAAATGTCTTAAAAGAATATAAATTAATAATTATACTAGAAGCGAACCCACCCGATTGTATAATCGGGAAATAACCCATTTTTAGATAACCCATTGTTAAATTTTTTCTTTGTTGTGACATAGTCCACCGTCGCTGATTTTATATATATATACAAGATTTTATCCACGCGCAGTTTGCGCGGTAACCAATTTAATTAATATTGTTGTAAAGCTCGCACATTCAAATTGTTTCATGTGATGAACTCGCATGCTCTCTGTTCGGGAAAACTCAGATTTTTTGCTGTAAAATAGATATAATAATATATATTAGTAAATAATTATTCTATTTTTTTTATTTAAGTTTTTTTTAGTTTGCAGGCAGTGATTGTTGAATTTGTATTGTTTAAATAAATGCTAATAAAAATCTCCACGTGATAATGGCTGCATGCTGTAGTTGTCCCTCGCGAATAATTTTCGTGACCACGAGGATGTTGTGTCGCACTATTGTTAGTGTTCTTTTCTTAATTACTGTTTTTTTTTTCATTCAGACAAACCACTTCCAGCTTCTGGCTTGATCAGTTCTATTCCCTTCTCTGGTCCTCCACGCCTTTTCTATCGCAGCCATGGCGTTTAACTTTCATTTCATTCCAATGCCTTGTAAACTGCTCCTACCCTGCCGCTCGATGTTTAGTTCGTTACTATTGACTTAGACCGGTGAATTCTCACTTTCTCGCGGCATCCATGATTCTCTATGGAGCAGCATTTTTGCAGGTTTACTCGTAAGGTAATAATGAAAAAATTTTGCAATATCTTAAAAATAAACACATGAAAACGCTTAGAATTAATATAGTAAAAATTCATAATGAAAACTCGGAAAAAATCTTTAAATGCTCAAAATGGATGGACCTCTCCATGTGTGCTGCTGCTAGCCTAAATAATTTCTTAGTCACGTAATCTTACTTTAGATGTTCCCCTTGATGTTGTTGCGATTCCCACTCTCAATGTCTTGAAGCAAAACTTGGCCATTCATCTCTTTGTGTAGTCGAGTGGTGGCCGATTCTTCTATTTACCTGCTTACCATTTGCTCATACAGCACGGAGCGCTTTCTCTGTCTTCTCTCTGCTCTTTCTCAATTATCTGATAACTCTCGATTATCTCCAGTTACTGATCATTTTTAAAGATTTTCAAGAAATTGTTAAGTACTAATAACTCTCTTTTCTAAGAAAACCCTGAATAACAGGAATTCTAAGCATTGTTCCAAATTTAACCTTATCTATGTTGAACAAACTTGGCGTTACATTGTTGGTCATGAGATACATGTTGTTGGTCCGTACAGAGTTTTTGTGAATTGCGTGTTGACACCATTGTTGATACCCATTGTTGCACAAACTGTTCCTTGCATTGTTGGCCATGAGATATATATTGTTGGTCTGTAGAGAGTGTTTGTGAATTGCGTGTTGATACCATTGTTGATACCTATTGTTTGTTGCACAAACTTTGCATTGCATTGTTGGTCATGAGATATTTCTCATTAATATGCCTTGCCTAACCATGAATATCGATTTTTTATCAATTATTTTTTTTTTCGAAATCTGAGGTAGACAGTGACCTTCCTCCTGGTTTGAAGGTCAAGTATGCAAAATTTCATCAAGATCGGAATAAAACTGTAGATTTGCATAAGAAACAAACAAACAAACCCACAAACAAACCCACAAACAAACATCCTTCTTTATATACACTAGTGCTCAAAATTAACAGGACAAACACATTTTCGTGGATTTCTGTAAAACTACTGGACCTAAACTCCCTCTCTGATTGTTTCCAACAATGAAAGTTACATTGTTGCTTGGACTAAGATGGCCAGGTGACTTTTCAGTGACGTTAAAAGCATCTGAATTTCATTAATCAAATTTAGGTTTCTTTTTACTCGCTATTTAAATCTATGAAAAAAAAATAATATGTTATGTATTTTTTTTATTTTGTTTGCGCTACATTTTGTTTATCTCAGTTGGTAAAAAAGGGAGGTTAAAAGCGCCATGGCAAAATTGAGAAATGCCAAAAGCAACATTGGAATTTATTCAGTAAAACAGGTCTATTATAATAAAGGAGATCATGCCCCGGCACTGAAAAGTCACTGACCATCTTAGTCCAAGCAACAATGTGATCTTTTTTGTTTCCATCTTGGATTTTAGCAATCAGTATTTGTTCGTTTGTTAGAAACAATGAAGGTTACATTGTTATTTCGACTTAGAAGTTCAGGTGACTTTTCAGTGCCAAGGTCTGTCTTTTTCTTAAGTTACGATGCTTGCTCGAGGCCGACGAGATAACAAGGCCTGAAGCGAAAAAGTCACCTGACCAACTGGGTGCTAGCAACAATTCAACCTTCATTGTCTCCATCTTGGATGTTAACAATCAGTATTTTTCCTTTTGTTGGAAACAATGAAGGTTGGATTGTTGCTAGCACCCAGTTGGTCAGGTGACTTTTTCGCTTCCAGGCCTTATCTTATTGGCCTCGTGCTTGCTTTAATGATTCACGTTTTACAGCTTTTTACGATTGCTTTAATGTAGTTTACGATTTAAAAAATGTATGTCATGAAATTAAAAATGTATTTTACGAAACTAAAAATGTGTGTTTTAAAACCAAAAATGTGATTTACGAAACTAAAAAATATAATTTACGGATTTAAAAATGTGATTTATAACAGATGAAAAAAATGATCCTCTATTTTTTTTTTAATTTATTAATTGGATCCAATACGTCCATCCAGGGCCTGTATAGCCAGAGGCCGACGAGTTGGGTTCCTGGATGGACCTGGATTCACGACTGCTGTATGATGGTCGCAGCAGCCAGGGGGGGGAAAGATTTGTTATCATGGATGGTCACCCATCCAGTGACGAGCCGTGCCCGATGTAGTTTAACTTCACAGAAGTTGTGTTCAGTGAAAGCCCACCAGGCCACGGCCTCCCCTTTAAATCGCTTTATTGTTGTTAGCTTTGTGAAAAGCTACGTTATCCATGATGATGTAGACATGCCCAGTTTGCTTCTCGAGTAGCGCTTCAAGAAAATTACAGAGCTCGTTGGAATTAGTGCTGGACATAATAATAGGACCAGTCGAAATACAAAACACAAAATATTTTTATTTAGTTTTTTAAATATTTTCTATTTTCTAACTTATAATTAATTTTATTTGTGAAAGGAAATAAAAAAAAAAAAGGTTATGACAAAATTCAGTTTTTTTGAATAATCTCTATAGAAAGCAGTGAACAAAATTATAGGACCACAATGGTTTTTTTTAAGGAAAATAAATAATAAAATATTTTTTTCCAAAAATTAATAATATTAATAATTAGTTTGTTTACCATTTAAACTTAATACTTCAATTAAACGGTTGGTCATTATCTGACTCAAGTTTAACAGTCTTTCACAAGGAATCTCATCCCATGCTTTTTGAATGGCACATTTTAAGTCTTTTGCATTCTCAAATTGTTTTCCATTTGCGTATACACTTCGTACAAGATCACCCCATAAATTCTCAATTGGATAGAGATCAGGACTGCATGCTGGCCAGTCCAACACAGTCAGTCCTTGATCACAAAACCACTCTTGCGTTGACTTTGCACGGTGGATAGGTGCATTAGCTTGTTGAAGTACGATGTCTGTATCATTCAATTCATCTCTAAATGGCAACAGGTAATTTTCTAAAATGGCTTGATAATCGTCGGCTGTTGATTTCCCTTTGACAAACGCTAAGCTTGTTTTTCCCTTTGCTGAAAAAGCAGCCAAATCATCACGCTGCCTCCACCTTGAACACGTTTTTAAAGAATTTTTTCTGAACGTCGAAGATCATGCCAGCAGAACCGTATGCCATCAGGCCCATCCAGATTTAATTTCTTTTTCATCACTGAAGATGGTATGCTTCCACATTTCACTATTTCCAATATACCGTTTTGCAAATGCCAATCTGTCTTTCATATGTTTTGAACCTAACTTTGGCTTTAACTTCATTTTCGTATACACGTGGTTTTTGGATGCATGGAGTATACGGCGTATTGTTCTAGGTGAAACAGGAAGATTCAGAGATGAAGTGATGCTTGATGATGTTGAGTCAGTATCTGCTGTCATTCGAAGGATAGCACGTTGGTCTCTTTCTGACACCTTACTGGGTCTTCCAGGACGGCAAACTTTTC
>JAHWFO010078305.1:0-11563 GCA_023313115.1 Rhysida immarginata | reverse complement strand
GGCGCTGTAATTCAAGAAAATCCATTTTCTCATTTTTGCGTGGAAATAACTAATTTATTATTCATTTCGATTCCTACATTGTTTTAACTACAATGTAATTTGAAGACATTTCGTCAACAAACAAATAACGTAAACATTGGCATTTTTTTCAGAATGTTTACATTTTAAATTCTGATCTTTAGAAGAAAAGATTGTAATTTTTCAACTGTTTTTGTGAGTGTACAACGCCGTATTGCTTTTGAATTTACATTATGAATTATCTTTCTGTGGAAGAAAAAATTGAGATGGTGTACATTTATGGAGAAAGTGGGAGAAATTTTGATAATGCAGTCGCGCTTTATGCTCAGCGTTTTCCTGGCCAAACGCGATCACGGTCTTCTTTTGTTCGAGTTATTAAACAATTTACTGCGGAAGGTAGTGTGAACCAGAAAAAAAGAACCCGTGCAGCTACTGTTTGTGGAGAAAACAATCAAGTGTCAGTCCTAGCTGCTGTGGCTCATAATCCACATGCGAGCACAAGAGAAATATCAAGGCAATCAGGAATTTCACATATGAGTGTTTGGAAAATGCTGAAGCTCCACAAATTTCATCCATATCATGTATCTATGCATCAGGAACTACATGGCAATGACCACCAAAACCGTCTAACGTTTTGTCACTGGGCACTTCAGCAGATGCAAACAAACCAACATTTTTTTGCACGAGTTCTTTTCTCCGATGAGTCAACATTCACAAACCACGGGGAAGTTAATCGACATAACATGCATTACTGGAGTGAACAGAACCCACACTGGATTCGAGAAGTCAACCATCAGCGACCTTGGTCAATTAATGTTTGGTGTGGGATAATTGGCGATAAACTTATCGGTCCATATTTTATAGACGGTAATTTGAATGGCAACAAATATCGTAACCTACTTGAAAATGAACTACCAGATCTACTTGAAGACCTGAGTATTGAACTTCGACAACACATGTGGTTTCAACATGATGGTTGTCCAGCGCATTATTCATTAGTAGCGCGCGAAGTACTACATCGACTTTACCATGGTCGCTGGATCGGCAGGGAAGGTCCTGTGAATTGGCCAGCCAGATCGCCTGACCTTACATCGCCAGATTTTTTCTTATGGGGTTACCTCAAAGATATCGTTTATAAGGAAACGCCAACCACTCGCGAAAACATGATTCAAAGAATAAGAGATGCTTGCGCTGCAATTACACCAGACATGTTATCAAGATGTGTTCAGGAATTTACAAAACGAGTCAATAAATGCATCGAAGTTGGAGGTCATCAATTTGAACATTTAATTTCATAAAACGGCGAGATGCAAGGGATTTAAGGACAACAAGCAGGCCGAAAGTGAGAGGCGAGGGGACTCACTGGAAATACAAGCACCCCGAAATTCATTTACTTGCAAGTATTTGCAAATAAGAAAAAATAAAACGAAAACAATCGGTCCTTTTAAGGACCACCAAATCTTAAACGGGAATAACTTCATCTTTACACAGTCTTTTACTTTTTTACTCTGTTAGTTAATGAGTTCACTCGTTAGTACGTAGGATGTTCGGTTAGTTAGTTAGCTAATCAGTTGATTTGTTTGATAATTATAAAGTTGTGTGGCCTCATGACCACGAAACAAAACAAAATTATCCTAATCCGCGGCAAAAAATAATAAAATAATAACTTTGCGGCAAAATTTACGAAGTAAATAAGTATTTTTTATTTCTCATCTTACATCATGGCCTTTGAGATATTAAGCCTCTGCAAAGACCGACAAAAGAGGGCCCAACACGTACGTTTTTTTCTGATTGGTCGGAGGAATTCGAGAATGGGCCTTTTTCAAACGAGAAAGCACGAGATTATGGCCACGCTCATGCTTGATCGAAAACGAGGCTGACTGGTGAAGCGCAGCTTGCTGCGAAGGAATGAATGCTTATCCAGTCCCTTTTATTAAATGCACTACCACAGATATCATTGAAGGATGTAAAAGAAATTGTTAGATCCAAGGCTTAAGGAACCGAGAGAAATCTGGAAACTTGATCAAATCAAACCGTTCATTGTTTTCAGGATGCAAATTACAATTTTCAGGACATCAGTTCCTTCTTCAATGATGATCATTACTTCAAATTCAATTGACAAATGAGGTATATTTTGTCGTCGTTGTTGTTGTGTTGTTGAATAACCCGCAATGGACTACGTTCTTTAAACTCATTATTGTTCCCTTCCTGAGTCCAAAATGCGCCGTTTTAATTCTTCATTTTTTCCCGAAAGCCTTTTGATTGTACCAACCTGGTTTCATGTGGTGTACGTTTTTATACACATATGTCTGCTTGTGAAATTTGTAATTCTTCTATGTCCTTTTGTGTTTCTTTTGTCCAAGTATTGGCTATTTTCAATTTTGACACACATTTGAAAATTTTTCCTGTGAGCCTATTGGGGTTTATTCTTTCAAGATTTTCATAAAAAACTATTCTCCTTTTCCTAACGGTACAGTATCAGTAATTTTTTCATTATGTGTGTATATTTTATTGTTGCGACGTACTTTAAATATTGACCCCCAACATTTTTCTTAATATTTTTCTTTCAGCTACTTTCAGTTCTTGAGTTAACATTTTTTTGATCAGGGTCAGAAACTTAGCTGTATAAAGTGCTTCTGGGCGTATTACTGTTGTTTAGTGCCAAAGTTTAGCGTTGAATGACTTCTTATAGATATCTTTGGTGATGAAATTTTTTTTTTTTACCACTTATTATTTTCATTGCATGGATTGCAATAAACAATCATTGCCAGTGCGTTTACATTTATATTGTTACTTGCACACAGATATGCAATATGTAAAATGTTATTAAGATCCATTAATTAATTGATTGATTGATTGATCTTGCCATATTGATATAGAAATATAACAAATAATAAAAACAAAAAAATGAAAATAAAAAAATAGTAAAAAATAACATCCCAATATAATTTTAGTTGATTACAATTAATAAAATTTATTATACAAAAGATATATGTTAAATTCAGTGAATTTTATTCAAATTTATATCAAATTTTAATATTAATTAACGAAATAATAAATAAATAAATAAATAAATAAATAAGTAAATAAATAAAAGCAATGGTAGTACAGTGATTTTTGAAGTGATTTTCTTAGTCATTCGTTTTGGTCTATTTCGCAACACAAATTTATTTGGAATAGCCTCCTTCTTAACTTATATTAATCCATCAAGTGAATCCGTGAAATATCCTGGGTTAAAATCCAGTGATTAAACAGTTACGTCTTTATTAATCTATAAATTAGCACATACATTGCTTTCCCGTGTGTGAATTTCACACGTCAGCCTCGTTTTCAATCTGCCAAGGACGCCGCCATTTCTCAAGACTCGTAAACGTGAAAAAGGCCCATTAGCTGCTAGTATCAGTCAGATACCACGTGACAGTTCTCTCAGATGTGAGTGCCGCCGAATGCGCCTAATGTACTCAAGGATAATAAAATAACAAGGATTGCTTATGCGGGTAAATTGACGTGATTGGCTGGTGCAGATGACGTCACTCCTAGACCTTGCTTCAAAGGAAAAGCATATGACCACAGCAAAAATAAACATTCTTTTTATTTATTTGAAATTTTTGATAAAATTTTATATATTATTGCAGAATATTACATATAATTATCTATGTTTGATCTGATATATTAATATATTATTTATATTTTTTTCATACCCTTTTTATTAATTCAAAATTAGCTTAATTCATAAACTGAAAATGTCGTTTTTATTGTAATGCAAAAACTTAAAGGATCTGTGCTCTTTATTTTTATAAGTAGGCTTCGGATTTGCATGTAATGCTTATTTTTTACCGAACTAGTAATTCACTCAAATGATGTTTTTAATTAAATACTTAAAAATGTCAATACTGGAAAGAAAAAAAAAAGGAGCGGGGCCTACATAAATATGCTTAAAAAATGATAAAATACTGACACGACTCTTAATAAAGTGTTGATCCAAAAACATAAATTTATGAAATATAATGTTATGATGATACATTTTCTCCAGTGATTCTTTTAAATTGAACTCATTACTGGAAAATAAATGGCCAATCTATTCGGAAAAAAGATAAACTAGTAGCATTTTATTTGTAATTAGGGTTCGGATTTAAATGCACTAAAAAGTGCAAGAGTATGCGCAAATGTGGTATATGCGCTAAAAAAAAAACAGTCAAAAAAACAGTAAAACTTACCTATTCAGCAGCAAATACTTGGATAAAAATGAACTGTAGTTGTAAGCAACATCCCTTCAAAAATATGCGCTAAAGTCAAAAATATGCATTTTTATGTACAATAAAACTTAAGCTAGAAACATCACAAGTGCTTAAAAACATCATTTGAGCGAATTTCTTGTTCGGGAAGAAAATATGTATTATATGCAAATCCGAAGCCTACTTATAAAAGTAAAGTGCACAGATCTTTTAAGTTTTCGCATTAAATTCAATTACTTAATGCAAACGAATGTTCTCATTTTCCTAAACATCGAGGGGTGCTCACTCAAAAATACGTTTACTTGACTTATGGTGGGGGAGGGGGTACTTTGTGCGTTTGGCTACGTCGATGCTAGTGTCTGATATTAAAAATTTAAGTACCGGTATTATTAAATTTTAAAGCACTCTTCTTTAAAATTTTTCGAGGTGGTAGGTTAGGTTAGGTTAGGTTAGGTTGACCTAAGATTGAATTATTGAAGATCTCGCTGGAAGTACGTCTGCTCCACTGTATTCAGTGTAATCATGGCATGATTTCAGATTGAATTTTTTAATGCGTTTAAATTTGTTCACCCAAAATTTTCAACATTTATCTTTTGGAAATGTAAAATATTTTATGGGTTGCGAGTTTTGCTTTTTCTAAGTAATTATTAAATTATATTATACACGGCAGCAGAACAGCGTATTCCAAGCATTCCTCCTGCGCTGCCCGCTCGTCGGGTCTAGGAGTGACGTCAAGTTACTTTGTTTGCAAATTTCCTCGCTAGATGGTAGCATCGCATAAGCAATCCTTGTTATTTTATCATCCTTGGTGTCGATCTCAACTGCTGCTTATTTAATCTCAACTGTCATGGCTGACGCTAGTTAAGTTGCTGATATTAATAATTTAAGCTCAGTTTAGACTAAATTTATTTCCTGCATGCAGCACCATGATAAATATGATTGTAAGAAACCGAATGTAATAAACTCTCAATTAGCTTCAAACATGGCGTCTTTATTTCCACTCTAATATTAATCTCGTTGGCTCTGAGCGAGTTCTCCCAATGCCACCTAGAAACACCTGTTTCTAGGTGGCGTTGGTTCTCCTACCGTGGCCTTCGAGATATTAGGCCTCCGCATCGGGCGTGCCCACAGCCTACGAGTAGTGATGAGCTAAGTCGTGATTTCACGTTCACAGGTATAACTGCGACTGCTACTTTTTGATATCAGTGATTTTTAACTGTGAACGTGAAATCACGACTTATTTTTTTTCTGCTCTTTAGACAAACAGTGATGATGATTCACTATTCACTACTATTAGTCGTTAAAGCGAACGTGGTGGCGAAGTAAACATTGTTTGATTGGAGTTTATTAAAGAGTATATACGTCTTGGTGAAATAAATTAGAGGATATATTATTTAATTTTTGTAAACTTGTATTATCATGATTAATTCACTCCCCTTTAAAATAAATTACGGTAGTTGTTTACTTGTGAATTTACCCCCTCCCCTCTTTCATCAGCTAAGAAATTTAAATACTCCACTGAGTTTGTTTATTCAAATTTTGAAAATTAAATAATTTAATTCTCGAAAAAATTATGACCCATTTATTACTTATTTAATTTAGCAAACAGGTATTACTTAGTTGACCTTAAGTTAAGGCTTAACAATACGTCACTATCAGTGGCGTAGCTAGTAGGGTAAATGACGCCACCCGGGACTTGCTATTCATTTTTTCACCCTGTCTTCTCATATTTTGTCTTCGCAGTGCCCCTCAGCAACGATATTAAGACTGACGCCCAGGGCATCACGTCCCCCCCCCCCCAATTTCCGTTGCTATTCCACTGGCCACTATCGTTTTTAGTATTTTAGAATAAATAGCGAATTATTATTGAGTAGGTCATTATTGTCGCACTAGATAGAGAAAGAGAGAGTTATAGTTTCTTTAATAACAGACAAATTCATTCTTGGTTAGAAAAATAAAATCATTGTTTATGTTAATTTACCCACCATGTACCCGCTACAAAATTATTACTCCAATAAGCTTGTGTATTCAAATACTGAGAAGAATTGAAAATTAAATACATGTAACAACTATATAATTTTTTGAAAAATTATGACCCTTTTATTTAATTTAGCAAACTGGTATTATTTTATTTGACTTTAATAAAATATCAATATTATTTTTAATAATGCCATCCAAGAAATCACGGAGATATTTAGTTGTCGTGAAAATACATGTATCACTACAATTAGATATCACATCTATTGTTTATCGATTGCAGATGCAAATAAAATATATACACCAGAAGCCTATACATGTTCTTGCTTAGGTTTTTATGAAACGAAACTTTATGAACGAAATATTATCGATAAACGACACAGAAATACAGTGAAATAAGCACTAGTACGAAATGCTTCCTCAATTAATCAACGATCGCTAGAAAACCTCCCGCGTATGCTCTCTTTGCTATGCATTCTGATTGGTTAAAAGAGTTGTAATTAACGCATGCGTCAGTTTCCTCGATAGACCGTGAAAAAGTGAAAATCACTGGTAACGAAAATCACGTGAATCACGCCCGAAAATCACTGGTAACTAGTAACGAAAACAGGTTCGAGAGTTCCGTTAGTGAAAATCACTGGTAACGGTTTCTAATGTTCGAGAGTAGCAGTGATTACCTGTGAAATATCACTATCAGTGAAAAAGTCACAGGTAGTGAAATCACGCTCATCACTACCTACGAGATAGTAGGCGCATTCGGCGGCGCTCAGATCTGACTCAGATCTGAGAGAGCAGCGTTCGGCGAGCACTTTGGTACTTCCGCCTGAGAAGAAAACTTGTTCGGCGCGCAACGAATCTGTCAGATTCTGAGCTCAGACGCTCAGCAAGCTTTTCTTTTTCTGAGTGCTCAGATAGAATATGGCGGCGCTCACTGCGATGCGAAGCTATCAAAAAAGCTACGAGAGCCAAATCATGGCGATGCCCAGTGTACCCTTTCCTCCCTGGCCTTATGGTATACTCTTCTCGCGATCGAATATTACTCATGCCGAGTTGTTCATTTGATGCAGATTTTTATTTCATGTACACTAAAATTAGTAAAACCGCCGTTTCTTCTCAATATTTGTAAAGTCGGTAAAGCCATAAAATAAAGTCGGTACAATATTTGTAAAGTCTTTCTGAGATAAAAGCGCGTTCGGCAACAGTCACTCAGACGCTCAGAAAAACAGTCAGATACCACGTGACAGTTCTCTAAGATCTGAGTGCCGCCGAATGCGCCTAGTAAATTTACTATCTCATAGGCCGTGAGCGTGCCGAGGCAGTTTCAATTTTTGACCGCTAGTTGGCGCTCGTCAGGGATAAACAACTACTTTCTACCTGATCGCTATGCTAATTTATCCAACTTTATCTCGCAAAATTCCGGCTCTCACGACAAAATTAGGTCTAATAAAGAAAACTATCTTTCATGGAAATGATTTTATAGGGAAATTCTTATTATATGCTCAAATTGAC
Organism: Rhysida immarginata; assembly: GCA_023313115.1. Taxonomy (NCBI): domain Eukaryota; kingdom Metazoa; phylum Arthropoda; class Chilopoda; order Scolopendromorpha; family Scolopendridae; genus Rhysida; species Rhysida immarginata. The sequence goes on along the minus strand of JAHWFO010078305.1, from coordinate 3,824 downwards.
AGTGGAATAAAAATTCTATAAGTATGTGAAAAAAACCACCCTACCCTCATCCATCCCTGCCTGTAGTACAGGCCCTGTACTTATGGGAGGTTCTCCTTGTTATAAAAGAACATTATCACTTTAAAACTTTAGAGAAAAATCATTACTTAACTGAATTTCCTTTATTCATTTACATTTATGTAATATTGATGAATTTGTCTTTACACTGGTTTATTGTATAATTTTCAGCAAGAGCAAATGACGCGATCCTTTATGTGGTCTTGTTTTCATTGCACTGAATGAAATTAATGAAACGAAATTATTCCAACATCTTTTTAACATTTTTCAAACGTCACGCTCGCACGAATTACTGTTTTGTGTTGTTTGTTTTTCTTTTGAATCGAATCTTAATAGAAATCGATCTGCATTTATCATAATGAGCAATATATTCGATGTAAGTGAAAAATCGGTTTAAAATCGGAAATTATTCACACACAAAATATTTAAATAAAATGTTTCACACACGTACCTTCATCTGTTCTTGGTTTTATCAATCATTTTAACATAACATACACAATGCTAAACCATAGCCTAATAATACCATAGTATTATTAGGCTATGGCTAAACTACTTTTCACCACACGTTCTGTGGAATGGTCTGCATAAAAACAATCATTGATATGTAGGCTGATTTGAGTCTATTGCGTTCAGACTCAAAAAACGTCTCCTGACATTGGTTAACCGATTTCGAAAAAAACCGATTACCCCGATTCGATATCGTCAAGAACAGATGAAGAGCGGGGGGGGGGGGTTAATCGTTCGATTACCTACCTTCATCTGCTTTTGATATCATGCTCTAGACGATTTATCGAATGAGATCGTCTGTACTATTATCGATTTTATTGATACAGGCTGTTGAATGTACATTCAACTCAAAATAACAAAACAACTAAATACCTGTTAATATAGGTTTCGGGCTGATGACAGCATAAAGCGAAATTGGAATTCAATAATTTCAAAATAAAGTACTTTTATTAAATGATTAATTTAATAACACATGGCCTCTGAAAACAGCTAAGTTTACAGTAACACTAAATCAGGGGCGTAGTTAAGGGAGGCAAAGGTGTGCAGTACACGGGCGCATCGAATTAGCACTTTAAAAACAACGAAATATCTCAATGAGAGAATACAAAAAATATAAATTACAAATATATATAATCAATGAAAAGCAAAATACAAATTAATAAAAAAAAAACTGCGTTCGAAGTGTTTGTTTTTCCTCTAAATTCACGAAATAATTTTATCAACGTCTGTAGCTTCCATAGATTAAGCTTGAATCCACCCTTGTTTTATTAAAGCTCTAGATTAGGAAAGTACGGCAAACTTCGTCGTCTGCTACCAAATCCGCCATTGTTGGCCAAGTTGGCCCTATCAAGTGAGCTACGCTTCCTCTAAAATTCGGCTTAAATGCATCTTTTTCGCAAATTTTCTTATTAATATCGTCTGTAAATATAACTGACAATCAGTAAATTCTGTAACTATTGATTTTTCTTTAAATTTTGTTTTCAATTATAATTTTTTACATATAAATAATGATAACGTTGAGGCAGTTTAATGATACCAGATTAAGTTTTTAGTTTATTTTCACTTTATTTATCCTTAATAAACGATTTACATGTAATTAATAAATTTCAAAAAACCACTGTGTGTAGTTTTTGTAATTTTATTTATCAAAATATAATTTTATAAATTTTTATTAAAATATAACTTAATAAACTTTTATCAAATTAATTTTTATATTTATATCAAAAATTTCACTTTACCAATTTTAATTTTATTAAATTATAAAAATTATTAAAAAAAAAATTAATTTAATAAAATATAGGAACTATTGAATTTAATAAAACTAATTTAATAAAATAGGAACTATTAAATTTAAGTTTTTGATTTAAATATAAAAATTACTTTGATAATTATATTTTGATAGAAAATTTTAAAAATTATAATTTGGAAAAACTATCCGTTTGATGTTAAAAAAAATTACAAAAAAAATAACTACACATGCAGTGTATTTTGAAATTTATTCATTTATGGAGGTTTATAATATTGACGTAAAAATCTACCAAAAACTTATAGTTAAAATTTTCTATTTTTTTTTCACCCAAATAGCAAATTTTCGTTATTCAATTTCATACGGTTTGTACTCAAGTTTAATGAGGAGTGATAATTAACTTCGCTAAAATAAGATGAAAATAACAAGGACGGTTTGTTTCAAGTTTTGCCACCACATTTCACAGACAGTTTAACATTGTTATATTGAATTGTAGGTTAATCTTCGGTATCTGCACAATCGCGCGATGACTGAATCCGCAAATTGAATTGTCGCGATTCCTGTAACCGGCCGGGTGGAAACCAACTGCCCCCAGTAACCAAATAGGTTGGGGTATATATCAGTTCGTTAGAGAGGGGGCTGGGGGAAAAAAAATAAATTCACTTACCTTGGTCGCATGATCGTTTGCGATTTGACTCGCGGTTGCGATTGTGCAGATACCGAAAATTTACCGAATTGTATTTTCTTAAAAAGAACTATATCAACAAAAAGTTATATTCTCTGATCGTTTGAGAATTGCACAATGCAACATTTCAATAACATTCGGTAAAGTTATAATATAAACGTACTTGCTTCTTATTACTTCTTCGGATATTTTAACGAATTTATTAACTTCCAAGGAGCATAGATTGAAGGATTCTGAAATTTTGCTTATTCGGATTAAAATTTAGGATCAATCAACGAATATTTCATTAAAAATTTAATCTAAATTGCATCTTCCACATGCGATTCAGTGGTATCTATCGCTGCGTTTTGCGTTTGGGCCAACAATGGCTGACAAACTCACGTGACAGCCGTTCTACCAATCAGCAGCTGCGGGTGGCGCGGAAAAGGTTTGCCGTACTTTCCTAATCTAGAGCTTTATGTTTTATCCCTGATGATCCCCCTCTAGCGTTAAAAAGTTGAACTTCCGCTGGCACGGAGGAAAGCATTGAAATGAGAGGCCTAATATCTCGAAGGCCACGCTCCTACCGTGGCCTTCGAGATATACGGCCTCCGCATCGGGCTTGAAATTGCGTGCCGAGGCATTTTCAATTTTTGACCGCTAGCTGGCTCATCAGGGATAAACAACTACTTTCTACCTGATCGCTATGCTAATTTATCCGACTTTATCTCGCAAAATTCTGGCTCTCACGACAAAATTAGGTCTAATAAAGAAAACTATCTTTCATGGAAATGATTTTATAGGGAAATTTTTATTATATGCTCAAATTGACAGTGGAATAAAAATTCTATAAATATGTGAAAAAAAACCCTGCCCTCATACATCCCTGCCTGTACTTATGGGAGGTTCTCCTTGTTATAAAAGAACATTATCACTTTAAAACTTTAGTGAAAAATCATTACTTAACTGAATTTCCTTTATTCATTTACATTTATGTAATATTGATGAATTTGTCTTTACACCGGTTTAGTGTTTAATTTTCAGCAAGAGCAAATGACACGATCCTTATGTGGTCTTGGTTTTCATTGCATTGAATGAAATTAATGAAACGAAATTATTCCAACATATTTTTAACATTTTTCAAACGTCACGCTCGCACATTTTAATGAAAACGAATTACTGTATTGTGTTGTTAGTTTTTCTTTTGAATCGAATCTTAATATAAACCGATCTGCATTTATCACAATGAGCGATATATTCGATGTAAGTGAAAAATCGATTTAAATCGGATTCACACACAAAATATTGAAATAAAATGTTCTATCAAGAACAGATGAAGGGGGGGGGGGG
>JAHWFO010078304.1:0-10837 GCA_023313115.1 Rhysida immarginata | reverse complement strand
GAGCAGCAGTTGGAGGCCTTCCAAGAGCTGCTGATGAACCATATGGGGGACATGCTCTCTGGCACTGGACCCCAATTCAAATACTGTCGTCTGGAGGCCGGAGCTATTATTTTACTCTGAACACAGTTGATTGGCTGACCTCTACAGTCAACCGTATTAACCCCTGGGATGGACAGGTTCTCTTGGTTGGTGAGGCGAAGACAATCGTCAAAACCACCAAGATTATCTTGAAACTCCCAGCGATTTTCAAGAAGTATTCTGGCATGGATATCCTGAAAAGGATAGACATTCAGAATAAGGATATTTCATCCACGCATTGGAATATCCTTAACCTCAAACTAGAGGATCAAAGCGCAACTATGGTGCTATCTATCCCAGAACTGGATGCGAAGATTTTGAGTAACAGAAAATGGCTTTTGTACATTGGACTGTCTCAAATCCAAGCAAAAGTTCTAGGGAAACCCCCTGATAAGACATCATCTAATGCTGAAGTGCCTGCAAGCAAATCTTCAGCATAAGAAATTGGCTGCTGCCAACCTCAGCAATACCTTCTTAGCTGAGGACATTCAGATCGCTCTGATTCAGGAGCCCTGGATTCATAAGGGCGGAATCAGAGGTCTATCCAACTGTGGAGGTAAATTAATTTATGATTTTAATTGCTCTTCTCCCCGTGCTTGTCTGTTGATCAAAAACAGTATTAACGCACTTCCTATGTATCACTTATGTTCTAGAGATCTAGCAGTGGCGACAATTACTCTTCGTCTGGATGGTTTGGATCGTGACATAATATTTGTCTCGGCCTACCTTCCATACGAAGAAACCTCTCCCATCAATGAGGACATCATGAAGATATGGGAAACTTCGACTTCCCACAAGGTAGCGATCATCTTCGGATGTGATGCTAATGCTCATCATACCTTGTGGGGTAGCACCGACACCAATCTCAGAGGTAAACTCCTTTTTGATTTTATCCTAGAGAATAATTTAGACTTATTTAACCCGGGTAATAGACCAACCTTCATTACTGCGGTAAGAAGGGAGGTTATTGATGTTACCTTCGGCTCTTCCATTTTGAAGAAATGGATTAGAAGATGGTATGTAGATGAGAAACCATCTATGGCTGATCATCAACATATCCGATTTTCTTTTATCACTAGTATAGACTGGGATAGAACGTTTAGAGATCCTAAACGGACTAATTGGTTACAATATCGTGAGGACGTTCGTTCTGCGATTTCCGGTCTTCCAACTAGAATTAATGATACTGTTGACCTAGAACTGCGCGTAAATGGGCTGCAGCAGGCCTTGGTACAATCGTATCACACCAACTGTCCCTTGTTGAGGAAGAAATGTAAATCCCACAATGTTTGGTGGAATCATGATCTCTCTCAACAGAGACAAAGAATAAGGAAGCTTTTTAAGAAAGCTAAGAAGACCAACGAGTGGTTAGTATATAAAAACGCCCTCGCTGTTTACAACAAAGCTGTTCGATCTGCTAAACGTACATCGTGGAGGAAGTTCTGTGAATCAGTCCAAAAGACTGTGGAAGGAGCTAGACTCTACAAACTCTTGAGAAACGACAAACCTAATATGGTCGGTACTCTCAAGAAATCAAATGGTGAATTCACCAGGAACAGTAAAGAAGTCCTTGAGACTCTAATCACGACTCACTTCCCAGGTGCTGAGCTCATCGATCCGCCGGACTTGGAGTGTCTTGACTCTTTTGTTAGGACATCGCGGATTGGATGGGCTGCAGCTGGTGAGGTGATCACCCGTAGTAGGGTCATGTGGGCCATTTAATCCTTTGACCCCTACAAATCACCTGGACCGGATGGAATCACTCCAGTACTTCTTCAGCAGGTATCGGACGTGATCTCACCGATCCTGTGTTCAATCTTTAGAGCTAGTTTAGCTCTAGGGTACATCCGAAATCTCTGGAGGCAGGTCAAAGTGATTTTCATATCAAAACCAGGTAAGAGTCGCTACGACCTAGCCAAAAGTTATCGACCTATCAGTTTGTCTTCTTTCATGCTTAAATGCCTTGAGAAGATTATTGATAGGCGAATTCGTGAAGTTTTTGGGACTTCTGGACCCTTTCACGTTAACCAATTTGCCTATCAGGCTGGCAAATCTACGGAGGTAGCTTTACACCACTTAGTGGTAAGGATCGAGAAAACACTGGAGTATAAAGAGTTTGCTCTAGCTGTATTTCTCGATATTGAGGGAGCGTTTGATAACACTTCCTACGACTCCATTGCTAAAGCTTTAACTGCCAAAGCAATTTCTCCACTAATCCGTAATTGGATTCAGGTCCTCTTAGCGGATAGAGTTATTAAATCTGATTTGTTGGGGGAGGGAATTGTTGCTCGTCCCTCCAGGGGCTGTCCGCAGGGTGGCATTCTTTCCCCCCTGCTCTGGAACCTGGTTGTGGATGACCTCATTTCCTTCCTTAACAATCAAGGTATTTATGTCCAGGGTTACGCGGATGATATTCTCATCTACGTCTCTGGAATCGACAAACGCACCATTTTAGATCTTGTACAAATGGCTTTGTACAAGGTTCAATCATGGTGTTCTGAGCGGAATTTAAGAGTTAATCCCTCAAAGACCACTCTAGTTCCTTTTACAGGTCGTAGAGAAACTATTTCCAATGATCTCATACCAACTTTGTTTGGCGAGAAAATCATTGTTAGAAATGAAGTCAAATACCTAGGGGTTATCCTCGATAGTAAGTTGACTTGGAACCAACATCTGGATTATAAAATTAATCAGGTTAAAGTTGGACTTTACCGTTGTCGTCGAGTCCTTGGTAAATCATGGGGTCTTACTCCCAAGTTGACTTACTGGCTTTACGTCACGGCGATCAGACCTATTCTGACATATTGCGCACTAATTTGGTGGCGTAAGTCTGAACAACTGACCGTTAGAACCAAACTGGCCTCTCTTCAAAGATTGGCGTGTTTGAGTATAACGGGTGCTGTTTCTACTACGCCAACTAAGGCTTTAGAAATTATTTTATCTCTGACTCCACTTGATATTTTTATCAAAAGTGTAGCCAGGAAAAGTTCTTACAGACTGAGTAATCAAGGACTATGGGTGGACTTCCCTGGGGCGAAGTCTCACACCTTCATTAGCCAGATTTTTACCAGTCACATTCTTCAGATGCCTTCTGATATTGCAATTACTCAGGCCCTTCCTGAGCCCTCGAGCGAGGTCATCATTGACCCCGTGGTAGAGCCAGATGGGTCTTTGCAATTTCCCAAGGGTGCCATTATTTGGTATACTGACGGCTCTCGTCATCATGGCCTTTCGGGCCTGGGCATTTATTGTGGCAGTCCCAAAACCCTCCGTTTTCGTCGATTGGGTTCTTGGGTAACTGTCTTTCAGGCTGAATTACTGGCCATTATTTACTGTCTGCAGATGTGCATGAATAAACTCTATGTACATCGCCGTATTTTTATACTTAGCGACAGTCAAGCGGCCCTTAAGGCTATCAAGTCCTACAGGGTCAATTCCAAACTTATATTGGAATGTCGACAACTCCTACAGGACCTTTCTTCACACAACAGTGTTACCTTGAGATGGGTTCCTGGACACAAAGGTGTTGTTGGTAATGAAGTGGCTGATACTCTAGCCAAACAGGGTGCCAAGTTTACTTTTACTGGCCCTGAACCTTTCTGCGGTATTTCTAAACAAACTGCAGTTAGAGAGATAAATATCATCTCTCATCAAGTAATGATGGATAGGTGGGATCACACCACTGATCAAACACATGCCAGACTCATGATTAAGAGATCCTCTCTTAGTTTAACGTCAGGCATTCTACAACTCAAAAGAAACAAAATACGGATCATCATTGGCTTTCTTACAGGTCATGATCTACTCCGTAAACATCTACATAGAATAGGAATCCTTCGGGAAGAACCACTATGTTCGAAATGTGGTTTGGCAGATGAAACAGCCTACCACATTCTTTTTGATTGTGTCGCTCTGACACATCTTCGTCACTTCACGGTTGGTTTTACCCTTCTTGAAGATATCCACTTGGACCCCGTGGGTAGCCTGACTCGCTTTTTAAGTCTGTCCGGCTACCTTTAGGTGATCTTAGTTCTACTTTGGGTTTGGCGCAATATTCCTTAGAGGAATCAGTGCCTTTGCGGTCAACTGCCTTCTGGCTGTTGACTGACAGCCCACTTATACGATAAGATAAGATAAGATGATATAAAACACAAATTGATTGTTAATATTGTATCCTTTTTTTGTTCCCAGCGGGATGCCTAATGTATAATAATAATAATAATAATAATAATAATAACAATAGTTTAACAACAACGGGTTAGATAAAACCACCATACAAACTGGAGGGCAAGACCCCACGTTGCCCCCCAACAGGTACCCGTCCAAAACGGGGTTAATGAAAAATATCAAATACAGAATGCTAAATCAAAAATCCTCAATTAAAATTACAAAACAAATGAAGGACATTTAGAATAAACAAGAAAGAAAAGTAGAGAAGAAAGATCAATCAACAAAAAGAGAGCTACAATCATTATTAAAAATATCAAAACTTGTAGGATTCGTATTAAAAAGATATATTAATTTATAAGCCGGATCTAATATTTGAAGTTTCGTTCTCAGACTACTTCGAAACGCTAAAGGTTGATATTTTCTTGTCCCACTCGGAATTCTAAGACCAATTAACTCGAGAGTATAACTCCTCTGCGGGGAGTATAACTGTCCCCTAATAATCTTCTTTAGTGTTTTTTGAAGTACTCGGTTAATAATTTGTGGCAGATCAAAAAGCGGGGCCAAGGAGGCTTTTTCAGGAGAGCATAGAGAATGGAAGAGTTGAAATTGTTAAGTTTAGCCTGAAGATGACTAAATAGTTGGGTTTGGTCACAATATCTTTCCTAAGGCGTAAATTCTTAAAGAATAAATCATTACATGGTCAGTGAGGGTTTTAATGGTACGCCTACCTCAGCTGTTCGAATTAATGATGAAAAATAGGAAAGAAAATTCCGCAGCCCGGATTCGAACCAGGAACCTTTGGCTCGGATCGCCAACGCGCTAACCAATTGCGCCACTGCGGCCATGAAAGCGAAATTGGTTGGCTCGGACCTTTGGCTATTTGCGGTCCGAGCCAAAGGTTCCTGGTTCGAATCCGGGCTGCGGAATTTTCTTTCCTATTTTTCATCATTAATTCGAACAGCTGAGGTAGGCGTACCATTAAAACCCTCACTGACCATCTAATGATTTATTCTTTAAGAATTTACGCCTTAGGAAAGATAGTCCCAGCCGGCGAACTAGGTAACTGCTCTAACCAAGCCCTAAGGTCATGCAAATAGCGGTTCGCTTTCATGGCCGCAGTGGCGCAATTGATTAGCGCGTTGGCGGTCCGAGCCAAAGGTTCCTGGTTCGAATCCGGGCTGCGGAATTTTCTTTCCTATTTTTCATCATTAAAAGTTTTTTGCTTCTTGAAAAAATTCGCAAGCCGTTTGATAATTCCAAGGAGTTTACTTATTTCAGGTATTAGCCTTTCAAGATGATCAAAGAAAGTTAATTTCGTGTTAAACACCACTCCAAGGTCTTTAATCGTGCGTGGTTTCTCGCTGAATTATATTGTGGGATAGTCTATAATTCAAAATTCACCACCTTCCTTGAATAGTTAGACAAAACGTTTTTGAAACATTCAAAGAGAGCCCATTGTCTATGGCCCAGCGGTGGACACCTTCGAGCTGATGGGCTAAATTACAATCGTATAACAATACTCCAAATTACGGATAACTGAATATAACTTTAGATCATCTACGTACAAAAGAAAGTTCACATGAGTAGTGTTAATATAAAGAATAATATCGGCGATATATAAATCGAATAGCACAGGCCCAAGCGGGGACACCGCTTCTAATTCTACTGATTGCCTTGGAACCACTAGAATCCGTGACAAAAAGCTTCTGGCGGTGAGTAAAAAAGTAAACCAATTTGATAACCACAGTTAAATAATCGCGCTGTACTGACCGTGATTAACTCAAAGTGCGAAATAGCATAAGACGTTTTATACGTCAAAAAATGAACTGTGAAAATATAATTTATTTTCAGTTGTAGATGTAGCAATGATTGGTTGGTTTATTAGAATTATTGACGTCGACTACTAGGTCATTTTGCGCCTTTTACACAAGTTATATCTGTACGCAGCCCGGAACAAACAAACATCCATGCCCACGGCGGGATAGATGTAGCAATGAAGATTGCTGCGACAACTTTGAATATATTTATCGTTGGTTACGTTCTATTGTGAAAAACGTTATTTTTTACTTCTTGTTTATATTATTTATCAGTTCTTTGAAAATTAAAATAGCGAATTTAGGCAATTTTAACCATCACAACAGCGTTTTTTAGAAAGGGCCTGTCACATGTCAATGTGAACAAGAACGGATCGAAAGGCAAGGATAGAGAAAATAAATAAATAAATTTATTCTGAACTGAAAACTTAATGCAGTGGAAAAATAACTTGTAAATTACAGTTCTATTAGTAAAACAAATTTCGTATTGGAAAACAAAAGTCAATGTTCGTAATTGCAACACAAAATTCTAGAGAGACGTGAAAGCTTCCTACTGACGTCGATGACGAAACACTCGGTAGTGGAGAGGGCGATGATACGACTGGTAGCGATCGCGAAATAGCTCTCCAGGCAGGATATATATATACATGTAAATATAAAACTATGAAACACATATCGTGTTGGACAGTTGTTGAACCAGTAAATATTAAATGAAGACAATACATTGAAGACACTCAAACTTGAACGTAAAATATCAATGCACACTAAACACAAGACGTTGACTCTTCGTCTAGGTGACCTTAGAAGGCACACAATTATAATTCACTAATAATTGCACTTAAATTTATGCACAACTAATTGAAGAGGTAGTTGCACTTAATACATATTAACTTCAACACACAACATACGGCAAATCTTGGTTCTGCGTCGAGAGTAGGAAACAGTTCAAAGTTCCAATAGCAGACAATAAGGAAATTTAGGTTTCGTAAAATTAGCAATGGAACAAATTCTTCGATGAAGCTCGTTCAGGATTGACTACACTCAAACAGCTTAAATAAATCCAACTGCTCACTACGCTGCTGGGAATATGAAGATTCCTCGACGTGGAATCTCTCGTGCAATATTAAGCGCTGGGATGCCGTGGGTAATAGAGTAGAATTGGGAATAACTGACGAATTGAATTGAAGCAAATTCGTCAGAACGTTAGGAGAATAAAACTTAGATATTAAAGTCACTAATCGATATCAGATACTGCTCGTCAGCGAGAGAAAGACACAGTTCGGTAAATGGAACAGAAAAGTCCAAAAATTCACTGGCGATGTGTTGGACGAGATGAATCGTCGCGTCGGGTAGAGCGGCTCACAGAGAAGCCAGCGAAAAGGCGGAGAATTCCCCCTGTTCCTCGCTCGTGATAGAACTGGAGTGAGAATGTGAAAACTCCGACCCAAGCGCTGTCGACTCTGTCGGCTCCAGACACTTCGGGAAATGTTACCTCGAAATACGAGAAAATGTCCGCACGTACGTCGCAGCAGAAGACTGTTAATTGCCTTACTATGTGTCTTACGTGAGCGAAACATGAGAGCGAATTCAGTGCGGCGAGCTAAAGAGGTATTGCATTGAGATCAGTCAGATCATTTTGTGCCAGTCATGCTATCTGTCGTTTTCTGCTAATGGAAACTCCTTATGTAAAACTATTACAAACGAAGAAGAAAAAATGGAATTGTATTTTATTTTTTATATTATTTTATTTCTCCGCTTCATGAAAACCTATCCAAAATTACCAAGGCATATTTGGAGTTTAGCTGGGGCTTAACCAAGTCCCTCTCTATATACCAAGACGACCTTGGCTAACCCTCTTTATTTGTGGAGAATTAATTACGATAAATAAACCTCCCCTTTGAGAAGTCAAAACAGCCTTTGAAAAATTCCTGCAAACGGGCTTGAAAAATTCCTCTATTCTAAATAAATAATAAGCACTCTCACCAGGTCATCCAAAATTGACCTAATATTGAAGAATTGACTTTATTATAATTAAGTAGCAAATTAATTTTTGCAAAGTACTGTAATAGATGTGCCTTCAAAGCAATTTTTTAGAATCAATTTTAATGAAGTTTTTCAAGCACAAATTTAATCTGGTTAATGTGAACTATCTGCACAATCGCAAACGCAAGTCCCACTCTCGGCCCTGCGGGCCTCGCTGGTCGCTGCTTTCTGTTACTCGAACGCCAGTCCCACTCTCGGCCCTACGGGCCTCGCTGGTCGCTGTTTTCCGTTACTCGAACGCCTTCTGTCTACGACGTCCCCCTCCGGGGGCAAATAACTGATATATACCCCAACCTATTTGGTTACGGGGGCAGTTGGTTTCCCCTCGGCCGGTCACAGGAGACGCGACAATTCAGTTTGCGGATTCAGCCATCGCGCGATTGTGCAGATAGTTCACATTAACCTTTAATCTTATTAACAATTTTTCAATTTCTATTTCACGTAATTAATTTTTAATTTTCATTCTCGGTAGTTTAAAAGATGGTTATGTTAATCTTTATTCCTTTGATCCCACAGATATGGTATTTTCTGTACGCAGGAAATCAAGTTTTCCTCGACCATTATGGCAGGCACCGCTTCGTTCGCATGAAAAAAACGAACTGGTTTGTTCTATTCGCGCCCGCCTCTTTGCCGCCTCAACCTCTCGCCGCTAGTATTCGCTCACGTAAGACACTCTCACAGAAATAATGCTTTTGTTATTTTCGCTGCGATCCGCTTCGCTCCAAGTTCGCTCACGTAAGACACAGCGTTACAATTGACACACGTACCTGGCGAGGGAATCGACTCGTCGGTTCGTTGGTGCAATTTCTCCTGTCTCTGCTCTCGTGGGCGTCGTCAGTCGTCAGAGGCGTGCGATAATGCAGAATTCTCTCCGGCGTGTCTGTCGGTTTGGTTTGGTTTGGTTTGTTTGGTATTAACGTCCTTTTCAACTGCTATGGTCATTTCAGGACGGCGTTATAGGGGCCGCAAATTTTGCCTCGCAAGGGTTCTTTAACGTGCAGCCGGCAAACGACTACACGGGACCAACGGCTTTTACTTCCCTTCCGAAGGAAGTGCGTGATCTCAGGATTTACCCCTGAAAAATCCTCGTCGTCCTCGGCCGGGATCGAACCCGCGTACTCGGGCATCAGAGGCGATCACGCAACCTGCTGAGCCACCGAGGCCGATCGTGTCTGTCGGCGTCATTCGTTCCGGACGCTAAAATCTGGCAGAACTCCTCAACAACAGCACTCAGGATAAGATGGAGACGCTGTTGCAAGACGTCGCTATTGGAGCCGGCCTCGGTTCCTTCGTCGTGTGGCTGGCTGCGTGCGCCGTCGCTCGTCGCCTGCTCGCGGCGTGGGCTTGCCTGACGCTGGCGTTAGCGTGGGCTTGCCTGATGCTGGCGTTAGCGTGAGCTTGCTTGCCTGCCTTAGTTGCTTATATTGGTGGTTACTGCGTAAGAAATGTGTTAAAAAAATAATTGTGAATCTTGTAAGAGACTGCTCCTCCTTGAAATAAACTTAATTGTTAATGAAAATTATAATTTAATTAAAAACTTAAACGGTCGAGCTCCCGTTCGTTTCGTACTCCTTGGCTATCGACTGCGCTCATCTCCGAGAAGCCATTACCTCTCTCGTTCTCCCAGCTCCACTTTCTCGTCCGTAACTGTTTGTAGTTCCCGCACGCTCTCTCGTGACGTCGTTCTCCGTCGGCCAATCTCGATCCGCGCTGACGATCTCTCGGATTGTCGACCAATCTCGTTCGTTTAACATCTCCGTCGCGGAGATCCGAGCGTGTAAACATTCTCGAACGACGACGTTTGACAATGACAGGGCCAGAAAAAAGAAGCCATTTGTATATAAAATGAATGCTCTTCGTCGTCTATAATGGTATACTGACTACACTACGCCTTGATCACGGTTAGTTTTTGATCACAATCAAGAAGAACTGTGCGGCCTATTCCGATTCGGTTACCAAATCGCGTTTTAAGCATTTTTAAGAATCGTTTACGTAATCGGGTTTCAGAAACCTGGTTAGTGACGTCGTATACAGTATATCGGTTACCGCCAAAAAACAGGAGAAAACATGGCGGTTAAGCAAAAGCGCAGCAGCGAGTAGTGTGATGACGAAACCAAAGCAATTATACAGGGTAGGTCAAAGGTCTGTTACCCTCCATACAATTTCAAAACGAGTGGTTGGTTGGTTGGAATTTCAGGACGTCGGCTGCTATGGCCATTTTGCGCCCGACAGAAAGTTTAAAAACCCACAGTTTATGGGCCAAAAGTTTTAAAAAATCAGATGAAAAAAATTTATAAAAACTTGGATGACAAAGATGGAAAAACAATAAAAATTATGACTATGAGATTTTAAAATCACTAATAAATTTAAAAACACACATTTTTCCCAGGGTTCTCCCGTACTAAGAGATATTAGTATAGGGCTGTGCAAATCATTAGTGTGTAAAGGGCACTAACTGACTATAAAAAAGATGATTAAAATCTGTTTTCTTCTGAGTTGTCCCCTAATAAAAACTGATGAATATGATTAGTGTGTAAATGGCACTAAATGAAACCTATACTTAATGATCAAATATATACAATGCAAAAGCAATAAAAGGATGACTATATGAATTTTAAAAAATGAATAAATTTTAAAAAAAGAAACACTTTTTTAAAAATTATAGGATTGTTCCCCAACAAAAAGTCTAAGGAATGATTCAGCCCTAATGAGCGTCGTAGCTTAGTGTGTAA
>JAHWFO010078301.1:0-10912 GCA_023313115.1 Rhysida immarginata | reverse complement strand
AGTTCATTTACAGAAAAATGGGGAGAGAAGGTTTATAGAGATGAGTTTCAATGTACCGTATTTACCTGAATCTAAGACGAGGTTTTTTTCCAAATTTAGAGGGCAAAAAATGGGAGGTCGTCTTAGAATTGGATCTTTACGCGTGCGATGGGGGGGGGGGGGGTGCTTCACTGCAAGAGTCCATTGCTATTTTCGATCTATATAGGCAGTAGTACAACTATGCCGTTTTCATCAAACATTACATTTGATCCTCTAATAAATAATTAACTTCATTTTGGGTGGGGAGAGAAGCTTTACAAATAAAAGAGTTGAGTTTGAAACTCTAATTCGGATCGAATATCGGGTCGAAATTTGAATACATGTATCGGATCCCATGTAGCCGATTCAAAAATTTTTCTCGCTAAAACAAAGCCAAAATCTGTTGAAACTGACTGATTCAATTGTACTAATGAATTTTTTTAGCAGACTTTTGGCATAATTTTGATAACAAATCAGAAAAAATTTAGCGGGAAATCTGCGAAGTTAGCAATACTGATTTCAGTCGCCATTACTATCCCATTAGTCTTAGCGTTCGGCCATTAGAGGAAAACGAGACCGAGGGAGTTATCCAATGAAATTGCTTGTTTTCCACGTGCTTCGTAAGAATAACAGATTGCACGACAACTTAAAAACATAGGGTGTGTCTAAAAAGTCCGACCGATCGCGACCAGTCTAAGCCCGTCACAAAGCACATTTAGAGCCACCAGTGACTGACTCGAAATTTTGACTATGTTCGATCGACACGGGAACGATGCAGGCATACGTAGCTGGCTTTATTAGTTTTAAATTTTCTCCCGATTCATAACTCAACCGGTCGCGCTAATTGCGACTGGTAATTCAAAGCCGATCGCGATTAGCGCGGCCGGTCGCATTATGAATCGAGGGTCATCCGAATCGGAAGAAAATTTAAAATGCAGGTATGCTTCGATCGGACATAGTCAAAATTTCGAGTCAGTCACTGGTGGCTCCAAAATGAGGGTTGTGACGGGCTCGACAGTGACTGAACTGTTGGCTCCAAAATTTCGCGACTGGTCGGACATTTCAGACACACTCTTAAAGAATTTCAATACTGTGGGAGTACATATAGTTCAGTTTTTGACTTGAAATTTTTTTTTTCTTGAAATACTTGCAAATTTTGAGGGGTCGTCTTATATTCAGGTCGTCTTAAATTCAGGTAAATACGGTATTTCATTTACATAACAAAATAATTTCTGAACAGAACAGCTCCACTCATTACCTAAATCTGTAAGGCTTTCGATACTATCTCGAGAGCCCAACTTATTTACGATCTTGCCTCTCTTGGAGTGTCAAATGGCTATTTGGAGCTTTTCGCCGATTACTTTCAGGATAGAAGGAATACCATCGACTATGATTCGTCCATTATAAAAATTTGCGAACGAGGTATCGTTCAAGGATCGGGACTTGCCCCGCTACTATTTGCAGTCTCTACAGCTTCGCTTTTCAACCATAGCTTTAAGTTAGATATTCTCAGCTATGTCGACGACAATTTTCTCTTTGCCTTTTTTTCTTCGGAAGAAGAGGTTACTATCAATGAGTGCCTTCAGCAAGATCTCACCTATTTGTCAAAATGGTATTCTAGTCGTGGACTGAGCCTCAATGCGACAAAAACTAATGTATTGATTCAAAAGAAGTGTCATCATCGGCCTCCCTAAAGATTCTAGATGTCCCTTTTGATTCCCATCTCCGTTTTAACGAATGAATCGATTACCTCTTTAGATCTAAACGACCGAGATCGTTACTATCTATCTCGCAAATTCACCACTATATTTCAGCGGTTATTGTGCCTTGTGTTGCCTACGGAGCGCTATTTTGGTCCTCGTTATCAACGGCTAACCTAAAGAGGCTCACCGTTGCTTACAACAAAATCATTCGAAGTGCCTTTAATCTGGCTAGGACTGATTCGGTAACGTTTACCTGCTCTCGCCATAAACTTCCTACTGTTATGTCAGTTAGTAAGGTCGCACTGACATCTGAAATCGCCGATGTGCTACGAAATGAGCACCACCCAGTTTCGTTTATAAAAGATTGGTTTAAGTTTGGTACTGATATATGCCGTACACGGAGATTCTTGTTCGTGGTTCCCATTAAGGCCTCTGCTTTCCTGGCGAAAAATTTTCCCTTAAATGCCATCTCCTTGTGGAACGAGCTGCCTTTTAGTATCCGCACAGACGGATAATTAGCAGTGGTCATTTGCTGTACAAGAAAATGGCCAAAAAACCACCTTTAACGCCAAAACACATGGAAGCCAGATTGCAGTGGGCACAAGATCACGTGACGTGGATGACTGTGTTAGTTAGCGATGAAAAACAATGGAATGTGGATAGCCCAGATTGTTTGGCAGCGTATTGGCGTGATCTACGAAAGGAACCTAGGTCGTTTTTAGCAGACAGCAAGGAGGTGCTTCGGTGATGGTTTGGGGGATGTTTGGGTTTAATGGTACGGGTAGCATAGTTTTTCTCAGTGGCCGGGAAAATGCACAGTTATCACCAGACTCGTGCAGCTTATCTGCTGCCTGTTTGTGAACGACTAGGAGGTCCAGAAGTCGTGTTTCAGCAAGATAACGCCAATGTACACACTGCTGCATCAATAACGCGATGATTTCAATCTCACAATATCGTCGTCGTGAAATGGCCAGCCGGAAGCCCAGACCTAAACCCTATCAATATCCTTTGGGGGATCATGAATCGTGAAGTTTATGCCGATGGTCGTCAGTTCTCATCAGTGCAAGATCACAAACAAGCAATAGAAGATGACGGCTGGTATCATTTAAAACTAGAAGGATTGTTTGAGTTGACTAATTCAATGCCGAAGCGTGTATTTTAAGTTGATTAAAGCTAATGGACGCAGCATTTAAGTTTGTTTTGTTATCACCACCATACTTTGAAGATGCCTTTAAACTTTTGAGATGCACCTTAGATATCTCCTGAATGAATTCTGGAATGCACTTGCAGACGCCTTTCAGTACCTTATCAAGTGCTTTCAACAGTGGCTGGCTGCAGTACAGCTTAATTTAAAGGGTTGGGCGGGTCATTAAAATCATTGTAGACTCGTAATCATAACTAATAGAATAGTAAGTGTGATTACTTGCGTAGTTTTCTGGCGCATCCGCAAGATGTCACTGCGTGCGTTTTCGACCAGCGAGTCGCAGGTTTTTAGTTTCGCTTACAAGGAAAAGGATGAAACGTTAACAGTAGTTTTAAAAATTCATTTTCAAACACGAGTTTTTTTTTTTATTCTTTACTGTTTATTTGCTACTTAAAGGTAAACTCCACGGAAAAAATTCGAAAAGTTTATTTTTTTTGCGTCCAGGGTAATATATCATTCAAAAATTTTCGATTTATCTTAATATTTTATTAAGAAAAACTCCTCGATAGATTGAGCAATTCAGAAATTGGCCCTCTCGTCCCCTCAAGAGAACCAGCGGGACAAGAAGTCATTTCTAGCTTAGTTTCGATTCTACATAATGCAAGAGTTTGCTTGCCTTTTTACTATCAGAATGCCTTTAACTTGTTCTCTCTTTGGATGTGTAAATAAGAAATCCGAAAGAAACTTCACGTTTCATATATTTATACAATCGGAATCGATTAAGAAGCAGCAGATTACCTTTAGTCAGCGAAGACTGTATCCAAATGCGAACAACATCATGTGATCAGTTCATTTCGAAGCATCACGCTTTTTCTATAATCCTGCAGATTTAAATTCATTGAAAATTAAAATTAAAACGAAATTCATTGAAATTCGAATCTGATCCAACTCTAAAAGGGCCTATTTCTGTTGATCTTTACAACAACCGCGATAGTCAGACTTAAGGAATGAAGTAGGCCTATCTGCTGTCATAAGGTACGTGCACGAGTAAATTTTTTAAAATACAAGTAAAAATACTGCTTTAAACATAACAAACGATATGCAAATTACACTATTAACACATTATAACAAGCTCATCACGTATAAATAGTGAAACAATAAAATATACGACAGAAACTGAACACGAAACGTGAAATTCCCATTTGTAGCCAGCTAAAAAAACGCCTCGAAGTTGGTCGAAATCGACAGCAGCGCTCTTGTTTCGCAAATCCGCCGCTCGCCTGATTTTTAGCATTGCTTAAGACGAGAGTAATCACACTTACTTATTCTATTTGCTATGCTCGTAATAATGTTTGAAAGAGAGAAAGGATACTCCACTTGTCCACAAGAACATTTTAGTACACCATATATGTATACATTTCGGTCACAACGTGGCCTTCTTCAGTATGACTCAGGTTACACAAATTCAGATACAAGTTTATATAAAGAGGAGGGACCAATCAGAATGCAAGGCATCATGGTTGGTTTACACAAAAGAGTGGGTCTAGTGCCAGATGACAAAATACACTTAGGAAAAAAATACAGAAGTAAAAAACTTAGGAACAAAAACGAAAAGCTACTATAAGCGGAGAGGCTCTTATATCAGGACTGTGAAGTAATAGTAAGAACATTCAGCCTGGTTAAAGTTTTGAAATCAGTGAAGCCCACTGTGACTGGTCAATTGGGCCTCTTTCATGGTTTAATAATATATCAGATGGTACTTTAGCTATTTCAAGAGATTCTAAGAAGTTAAGCTTTTTAGGTTCGTCAACACAATGTAGTATCCGAAAATTATCTAATTTCCTAATGTGCCCCGTGGATAAAATGTGCTCAGCAAACGCAGATTTTTCGGGCTTGTAATTTTTGATATAGCTAAAGTGGCAATGTCCACTCTACCTTATTTCCTCAAAACCTGATATAGATATGTGGATGACATTTTCGCCATAGTCGATACACGAGGGGCTATTGATAAATAAGGTCTCCATGGCTGTAACTTTTTTTATTTGTTAACCGATTTTCAAAATTCTTTTTGTATCTTATACTCACATTTGTCCTCTATGTAATGCACTATTCACTTTTCTACATAGTCCCCATCCCGTGACCAGTTGGATGAACCCGTCGGAGAGGAATTCCGGAGTTGTTGTCGACACCAGGATTGAATGGCAGCGTTTACCTCGCCGTCAGAACCGACTCATGTCCCTTAAGGGGCTCTTTCTTCTTTGGGAAGTGGTGAAAGTCGCAATGTGCAAAGTCTTTTATTTTTGAACTGCAATTTTTCATCTTTGAACTGTAGGCGCTGCGACGCCTCTGGTGTGCGGTGACTCGCATGCGGGCGGACGTTATCGTACTCCAGAAGAGCGTCCAAAGCTGCCATTCAATCCTGGTGTCGACAACAACTCCGGAATTCCTCTCTGATGGGTTCACCCAACTAGTCACGGGATGGAGACTTACATCGAAAAGTGAATAGTGCATTACATAGAGGACAAATGTGAGTATAAGATACAAAAAGAATTTTGAAAATCGGTTAACAAATAAAGTTATAGCCATGGAGACCTTATTTATCAATCGCCCCTCGTACAACAACTAGATTTGCGTGTGGAAGGTCTCAACAATTTATCCCACTGTTGAGAAAGAGAAAGATAGAGCTTTACCATTCTTGGACTTAGTAATACTGAGAGATGAAGGGAAACTCAAGTTTGATATTCATAGGAAATCTAACTACTTCCCTGGGTATATCAATGCCAAATCCAACCATAGCTTCAGCCACATACTTCTTCTTCTTCTGGCATTACAGCTCGGGGTGAGCTTTGGCCTGCTTCACAATATCCCTCCACTTCTCTCGGTCCAATACCGCTTTCTTCCAGCCTTTAACATTCAGGATTCTCATATCTGCTTCCACTTCGTCCTTCCAACGGTTACGTGGTCTACCTTGTAATCGTCTCCTCGTCATGGTAGACCTAAAGATTCTTCTGGGTATTCGCTCGTCAGCCATTCTTTCTATGTGTCCAATCCACCTTAAACGCTGTGCTTTAGCAAAACGTACTATATCCTCATTATCAAGGATTTCATTGATTTCGTGGTTTGTTCTTATCCGCCAAAAACCTTGTTCACACACAGGGCCGTAAATTCTTCTAACAATTTTCCTTTCGAAGATTCTAAGTTTATTTGCATCACCAGTTAGTATATTCCAGGTTTCCGCACCATAGGTTACGACGGGTCTAATAAGTGTTTTATATATTTTGATCTTAGTATTTCTGGATAGGACACGTGATTTGATGAGCTTAAGGTTTGCGTAATAGGCTTTATTGCCAGCCATTATTCGACGTTGTATCTCGCTACTCACTCTATTACAGTTATTAACTTCAGCACCGAGATACACAAATTTATCTACATTCTCAAAGGTCATCCCTTCTATGGTAACGTCGACATTTCTTCTTCGCTCTTTTTTTGTCGACATTATCATATATTTAGTTTTAGTCTCATTTACTTCTAGACCCATACTTTTAGCAGTTGAATACGTTTCTGCGAAAGTTGATTTAAGTTCTATAATATTTCTGGCTATAATAACGATGTCATCAGCATATGCACATATATGTTTAGATTTATAAATAATTGTGCCATTATCTACCAGTTTATGCAATACTGCTTGCAGTGCTAAATTAAAGAGTGTTGCTGATAGCGCATCACCCTGTCGTACACCTCTACTCAAAGAAAAGCTATCACCACACTGTCCATCTATCATCACTTTAGCTTGGGCATTGCTAAGAGTCATCTTTATAAGTCGTACTAGCTTCTTGGGGATTCCTTGTGATTCAATATAACTCAGCAAATTTTCTTTAATAATACTATCAAAAGCTTGCCGAAAATCTACAAAAAGCATATGTAAATCAGTATTATGCTCATAGCATTTTTCCATGCTTTGCCGCACCACGAAAATCTGGTCGACGGTGCCTCTAGCTTTCCTAAAACCACATTGGTATTCTCCTATAATTTGTTCAGTATACGTCGACAATTTCACTAATAAAATGTTTGAGAATACTTTATATGCTATATTAAGGAGTGTGATTCCACGATAATTATTACAATCTAATTTATCTCCCTTCTTATAGATTGAAGTTATAATGCCCGTTTTCCATGCATCTGGCATTTCTTCTTTTTCCCATATTTCGGTAATCAATTCAAATAATATTTCTTCAGCTAGTGTTCCCGCTTCTTTTAACATTTCCGCTGTTATATTATCTTCCCCTGCGGCTTTATGATTTCTCATTCTTTTCACTGCGGCTTTCACCTCAGATAGTGAGGGGTTTAGATTAAATGATTCGGTAGTCTGCAATATGGGTGATCTATCTACATTTTCATTTTCATTTTCATTTCTATTTTCACTATCACTTTTATTTAATAATTCTTTATAATATTCTGTCCATCTTGCTAATATTTCTTCCTCTTCACCCAATAAGTTACCATTTTTATCTTTGCATCCACCAAGACGTGGTTTATAATCTTTCCTAAACCAATCTGTTCCCTTATAAAATTTCCTCGTTTCATTTTTCATATTCTGTACCTCTATCTCTTCTAATTTATTTTGAATCATTTTTCTCTTTTTCTGTCTACATATTCTATTAACTTGTCTTCTCTTCTCCTTATATTCTTCTTGCTTACTCCTTGTGATCCTTCCCTGATGAAGCTTTGCTCGCGCTTCATTTTTTCTCTTAATAGCGTCTTCACATTCTCTATCAAACCATTCATTTTTGACTTTTTTAATTTCACCAATTATTTCTTTAGTACTTTCAACTATTGCTTTTCGCAATCTGTCCCATTTACTATTGAGATCTTTGTCTTGCTTTCCTTCATCTTCTCTAAGCTTTTTATTTACTTCAGCTTGGAAATTATCTTTTATGTCTTTGGTCTTCAATTTCTCTAAATCCCACCTCTTTCTCATTTTTGGTCTTCTTTTTTGTGTAACTGCGAGTCTTTCTCTCAACTTCACTTTAACTAAAAAGTGGTTTGAGTCACAATTTGGTCCTCTACACGCTCGTACATCTATTATAGAACTTGCATGTCTTGAGGAAGTCAAGACATGATCAATTTGATTAGCTTGGTCGGTTCCCGGTATCATCCAGGTTCCAAGGTGGATTTTTTTATGGTTATAACATGTACTTTTGATAATCAACTGATTCGCTGCCGCGAATTGTACGAGCATTTTACCATTTTCATTTGTTTCATCATGCAGTGTATAACATCCTCCCATTTCTTTTGCAAAATCTTCTTTACCTATTTTTGCGTTTAAATCCCCCATAACTACAATAAGATCATACACCGGTATTCTATGTAACAGACGAGATAATCCATCATAAAACGTCTCCTTTTGTATTTCATCCGCATCTTCAGTTGGTGCGTATGTCGTTACCATAGAGATATTACGGAATCGTCCTCTCAGTCGTAGTTTACAAAGTCTATCAGATACAGGTTCAAAACCAATTAATTTGTTTATTATTTTCTTACTTACGAAAAAACCTGTACCTGCTTGTCCTGATTTCTGTGAGTTCCCACTATAAAAAAATGAAAAATCTTTTTTTCTAATTTCACCATCTCCTCTCCATCTTATTTCTTGCACGGCGATAATATCAATACCGAATTTTACCATTTCATTCGCAATTTCTTGCATTCTACCTGGAATGAGCATCGTCCTCACATTCCAAGTGGCCAAATTTAAATCGAATTTCCTGTTGCGTATCCGTTTGGAAGGCGTGTGTCGTTTCCCATCAAGTCTCTCCGATGTTTTCCGAGGTACATATGAAGCATTCGTAACTGTGTTGTTTTTCTGGGGTAGGGTAGTTAGCCTTACGCCCAACCTTTACCCAAGGAGGGGGATTTTGTATTTGGGACATCCACTCCCTAGGTAGCCTGCCTTCACTACGGCTAAGGGTGCCACCTACCCTTTTCGCAGTACACACGTTGTTGCCATCCAACGTTAGAGGCCAACCCTGCTGCCAATTGACCACACCCATGAAGAGGACTCTCACCCCTCTTCCCCCTTGAGTATCACCTTCACGTTTGAGGATCCTCCGCCTCCTCCGCTGTCGGAGTTGCTTTTCTCCTTCACCTTAGGAACCGTTGTCATCTCACCGCTTTTGTGATGGCGGCGCTTACTCGCCATGACACGGTGGTTTCACTGGCGTTTGCAGCTTTTTATTGAGGGCTCCCCGCCACAGGAGACCCCGCTGCCACCTCAACCTCCGTCGGCTGTCTGGTCGGGGACTGCTTATTGGTTATTCGCAGCTAACCTCCATATCTGGAGGCCGTCCACTATCCGCCACCTGTGACCCCACTGGTAGCTAACAGCCAAGCCCCAGTTTCAGCCACATACTGTCAGCCTTCAACCATATGATCAATAGAATGATGAACACTCCCATGGTACAAGATAAGAAACAAGAGGAGATCCACCGGATTAAAGAATTTTTTCTTTCTCTTGGTTATTCTGGAGTGTCGTAATGTCCTCTAACTTCTTTTTGAGAGTGTGTTTTTTAACCAATTTGTCAATCATAAGTCTCCCCTACAACCGAAAATTAACTGGCGGCTTAGAGAAAATATGTTAGGTATATGGCTTCAAGTTAGCATATAAGAGTAGCCATAGCCTTAAACACCTACTAAGCAGCACGAAAGATGGAATTCGTAAAGTAGATAAATCGGGAATATATGAAATTAATTGTTTGTCGTGCGACTGTAAATACATAGGCCAGAGCAGAAGAAGGATTTGTACCCGCATTAAAGAACACTTTAGCTATATCAAAAATTACAAGCCCGAAAAATCTACGTTTGCTGAGCACATTTTATCCACGGGGCACATTGGGAAATTAGATAATTTTCGGATACTACATTGTGTTGACGAACCTAAAAAGCTTAACTTCTTAGAATCTCTTGAAATAGCTAAAGTACCATCTGATGTATTATTACCATGAAAGAGGCCCAATTGACTTGTCACAGTGGGCTTCACTGGTTTCAAAACTTTAACCAGGCTGAATGTTCTTACTATTACTTCAGTCCTGATATAAGAGCCTCTCCGCTTATAGTAGCTTTTCATTTTTGTTCCTAAGTTTTTTACTTCTGTATTTTTTTCCTAAGTGTATTTTGTCATTGGGCACTAGACCCTCTCCAATCCTGAATTACCCCTCTTTTGTGTAAACCAAACATGATGCCCTGCATTCTGATTGGTCCCGCCTCTTTATATAAACTTGTATCTGAACTTGTGTAACCTGAATCATACTGAAGAAGGCCACGTTGTGACCGCACTGAATGCATGTATGGTGTATTAAAATGTTCTTGTGGACAAGTGGAGTATTGGCAATCGTCAGCCCTCTAGCGGCCAATGACTCAAGCTTCCAATATGGCCGCCGAAGGGGGTAGGTGAACAGCAGCCGTTGATTCCAGATTCCAGTTGATTCCAGATATGTTTCTCTTTCCGTATGATTTTGTGTTCTTTAAAAAGAACGCTTTTGATAAAAAAAAAAAAAAACCATCAGACTGCGGAGATTGTGACTGGCTGAATGCATCGATCGCTATCTTCATCGATACTATTTCTCCCACAAAATATTACATACTGAGAATTTAAAACTCCTTCCCTCTCTACCAAGCACCTTTTTCTTTCATTACTGGCATTCAATCCAAGATAATTTAAAATATCAGCGATGGATATAGAGTGGTTCGTGCTTATTAAAGTAGCTGCATCACTAGCTGCCATGCTGTGAGGTATCGATAGCTGTTCACCTACCCCCTTCGGCGGCCATATTAGAAGCTTGAGTCATTGCGCTAGAGGGCTGACGACTGCCAATCCTTTCTCTCTCTCTCAAGTATTCTAGCATCCACAGAATCACAAGGTCAGTTTTTAATTTATTCTTCAGCTCAGTCGTAATAATGTGATTGGACACTGTCGAAGTGTATTTGGTTTTGATTCATTTACTTATTTTTTTTTTTTATCGTTGCAGCAAGTAGGAACAGAAAACGAAGCACT
>JAHWFO010078288.1:0-10733 GCA_023313115.1 Rhysida immarginata | reverse complement strand
CTCATTGTTATTGGTGAATTGCGTGTTGAAACCATTGTTGATACCTATTGTTGCACAAACTTTTATTTGCATTGTTGGTCATGAGATATATATTGTTGGTCCGTGCAGAGTGCTTGTGAACTGCGTGTTGATACCATTGTTGCAAAAACTTTGTCTTGCATTGTTGGTCATGCGATATTTCTCATTAATATGCCCTGCCATAACCATGAATATCGATTTTTTATCAATAATTATTATTTTTTCGAAATCTGAAGTAGACAGTGACCTTCCTCATGCTTTGAAGGTCATGTATGCGAAATTTCATCAAGATCGGAATAAAACTGTAGATTTGTATAAAAAACGTACAGACAGACCTACCCACAAACATCCGTTTTTGTACAGATAGAAGATTGGTCTGTCTCAATTTTTTTTAATTTAATCTCAATTCGCTCAATGTAGCGATTACTATTTCTCGTTAGTGTTTTGCTGTATTTAACGTACATTTAAATATTTCTTTATTTTATTCCGAGAAGTATTTTCTTTTGTAATTGAGATTGCAATGCCTATTCTCAATTAAATCATATTGTATAGAACATTCTTTTGTACAGAATTTTTGTATTTTATAAATAAATATCGCAATTTTTAAACCAAAATAAAAGTCTTTTAACGAGCCACGTTTACTCTTAAGTTTTGGGGTTCTTTTTTTAAAGTACCCAATAAATTCTATTTATTTTGCTCCCCCGTTTTAACCTTTCTCGAAACCAAAGGGCTAGCCAAATATGTCCAAGAAAAGATCTCTCTCCCTACAGAAGCATCAGCCAGCTCATCCATGCGCCTTGATTGGGCTAGAGTACGGTATTACCTCCTGAATATGGTGAGTGATGATATTGTCATCATGCTTCAAGATGACAATCCCTATACATTATGGGAAGCAATTAAGCGTCGATATGGAAGACCGGATTCAGTGACACAGGCTGAAATAATGCGGTGTCTCCCAGCCTTGCGTTTCTTAGGCGCTAATGATCCGAATGCCTATGTAGCAAGAACGCTACAAATCCATGCTCAGGCTGGAGCCGTGTCCCTGGTTCTGGATGATAAAATTTTGATTGATCATATGGTCGCAGGTCTACCCTCAACTTATACTCCATTGAGACTTCGCGGTCCAATCAAACCCATCAAAGTCAATTGAAACCTTCCTGAGTCACTAAATGTAGTTTTTAAGGACCACACCACACTAAATTCCTCAATAGGTGTAGCCTCGTGTGCCACCTCTGTTTCTTCCCCGCGTCCACATCAAAATGCCGGTCGAACAAATGACGTAACATACCATAATTGTGGAGGCCGAGGACACGTAAAAACGGTTTGTCCGTCCAAAATTTATCCCACTACTGCAGGTCCAGCACACACCACGATACCCTCTCGTTCGCAGGATCCTGCATCAACAAAGCGCATGCCTTGTGCATCAGCTTCACGTCCTAAGCGTAAGCCTCGCAAATCGGGTACAAAGGGACAAAGCAAGAAACCTGCAGCCAACTGTGTTGGTGTTCCAAACAAGGATTGGATAGTTGACACGGGCAGCTCATTTCACTTAATTAAAGAAAAACAGTTCTTTGATTCTTTTCAAAGCTGTCATAAGCGGATACATACTGCAGATCCTAAGAAAACGATTGCTGCCATCGGTACTGGTGCGGCAAGCGTGTTATTAGATTTAGGAGCAGTTTTAAAACTCCATGACGCGCTTTATGCCCCAAACGCGCGCCTTAATCTTGTCCCCATGAGTCAATTATAAAAGCAGGGTTACAGTCTTCACTTTGGCCCAACTGGTTATTCCATTACTTCACCCAAGGGCACGACCATCGCTGCGCAGGAGGGCGTGGAGGACCTCCCGTTCCTTTCCGTGGTTTCAAATATCCATTCAGTTTCTCGATATGACCCCCCATTACTTTCAATGGCTGTCACTTATAGTGACATTCACAATGCATTGGGCAATCCGTCATCAAAAAAAGTCACCGCAGCCGTGAAACACCATAGCATGCGCGGTCTTGAAGTTTTGCCGCCATTAATTGATGACCAACCATGTGTTCCATGCCTTCAGGCACGATTATGCAACGCCCCTCACAACATCGTACAAGGTCAACGGTCAACACATCCTTTACAGCAACTTCACGTGGATACAGTGGGACCAATGCCTACCATTCTATCCATGGAAACAAATTCACGTTAGTAGTCGTCGATGATTTCTCACGAAAAACTTTCGTTTGTGTTACTCCAACAAAAAGTGAAGTGCCAAAAGCGTTAATAGACTTAATACTAAAGCTACAACGCTCTGCAGGACAATGCGGAGCTAGGTGAGTTCTGTACGAAGCAAGGTATATCTCAACAATTCACCGTTCCTGAGAACCCCCAGTCAAATGGTGTTGCTGAGAGAACCGTACGCTCCATTTGCGATGGAATTCGAGTTCTTCTTGCATCGTCAAAAGTTCCGCACCGATTCTAGGACCATGCTGCGACTACAGCAGCATTTAATCTGAGTTCTTTGCCTAGACGAGGTCAAACTAAGTCCCCTGAAGAGATATGGTCCAAGAAGAAACCGGCCATCAAATATCGAGCTCCTTTCGGTTGCCTGGTATACTATTTTATACCCAAGTCGCACCGATCAAAATTTGACGCTGGCGCCAAAAGTGGTGTTTTTATGGGATACTCCGCTTCATCTCCTGGGTACCTTGTTTATGCGCTCAATGAGAGCAAGTTTTTACGAGCACGTACCGTTCGTTTCTTTCCTAAGGTATTTCCAGAGTTCACAAGAAAATCAGATCCATCATCTGTTCCTCTGGTAGTTACAATTCACATGGAACCCCCAGTCTTTGAAGCACCGCAGCCTGATGAACCACATATCATTCAGAGCGTACCGCCAATCTCACCCATTTTAACATTAGACGAGACAAGAATGCAGGTCCTATCTGATACTGAAGACACGCTAGTGGTCACACCTCCATCAGAAACCATGAGAGACCATCTCTGAAGTAGAGTTCATCTACTGAGTAAAATACATTTCTTACGTAATTACGTTTTTTCTTCCTTAAATATGTGTCAAAATTAAATCATTACTCGCACAGGTCTTGTTACTAAATTCGAATGTATGCTCGGTTCTATGCCCGGGGAATGCTTTAATTACAACTCTGATGCTGAAGGGCAAGATAGAGCCACCCAAAGTAACGGGAGTGACCAGGGCAAAACCAGAGGGTTTTTTGCAGGAAAGGAAGGGATCATTAGTAAGGGAAAAACTTCCCACCCATTACCTGTGGGTTCTATCCATGGCTCGTCCGTCTGTTTGATGCTGAATATCAGGGTGCCTGTCGTCGACACTGAAACTGATTGTAGGCTTTTTATGGAAAACCCAGTTCGTAGGATTTTGTGACTCTGGCACAAACATCTAGCTGAGAATAGAACACTTTCCACTGAATATGGCTGTCGCTGGTCAGCAGTGGAAGAAACACAAGTGTTCACTGGGTGTTGTGCTGGGCATCATCCGGGAATGCAGCAGGGGGTTGGCAGGGATCGTCCTGGAGAACCGCCTAGTCTCAACTCCATTGGGCACGATGATCGGTACATGGGCAAACGAAGCAACATGAAGGATCGCTACATTGGAAAACCCCCTTTTTCTTTTCAGTTCTTATGCATAAAGCGTACTTACTGGGGATCTCTTTCAAATTGACGATCTGCAGTAATTAGAAGTATAGTTTGTTGAAGGCTTGATTAATGCTTACATCGTTGTAAGGCATTCAGACAGGTAACAGCGTGGTTGGGTTTCAACTTTCTCTCCTCCACGAAAGCCTTATTTTATACGAGTCATTGCTCTCACATCTGACAGCGGTTTTTTTCATCCATTTCACTTCGAACACCGCTTCTCCATTACCAAGGCAAAAAACAAAAGCCTTACTTTGTTGGCTTTCTGATGCAACAAAGGTGAGTTTCTAACAGTCCGATTCATAGCCAATCGTAGTATTGTTTCGTTTGAACAAACTGGTGATTTCGTTGCACAGACGAAAAACTAACAACGCACGGTTTCAATAAGACGATCCTTTGATTTTCTTCATGGGAAAAGTCAATTTTTTCAATAGAGTGCCTCATTTTTTTGGGGTGCTATATCATTCACCATGGAGAAGAAAAATTCACTTATATCATTCACTATTAATATAGTATCTTTTTTATAGCAAGGTCAATACACACATCACTAGAACAATTAGTCACAAGATCGAGAAGCCACCTGAGAATTTAACAGTTTCTTTTGTAAGGAAAAAACGACGTTGTGCCAGAAGAAAAATCGTTCCTTGGAAAAATTCAAAACGTTTCTGTGTTCCGTCAGGGAATGTTGAAATCTTGTTAAACGCTTTCACATCTTGTATGTTCACACGACAAATCCTACTGTCAGCCTTGTTGTCTTCCCTTATTAGCACCAAAATGTTGTCATGAAGCAATTGTTGGACACAGTACGGACCTTGAAACAATGAACCCATCTTTAGATTGCTGTGGGATCTGGCTAGCAAGACCTAGGATCTCACCGACAAAAGCTCTCCTGGCCATGGCCACTTTCTGATAGACTTAGGGATGTCTGGTTGATTTGGCAATCTGTAAGTATTCTGTTAGGAAATTTCTTTCTTTCATCTGTTTTTTGTAATTTTTTCAGCCTCAAAGTCATCACCTTGAATTGTAAAGTTGTCACTTTTTATTTAGTATGGCATAGTAATTTTTGTAAAGGCATTTTTTCCACTACAATGGTGTCTGGTTTAAATTTAAAAACGATGGGAATTAGATTAAATACAAATAAATAGAGAATTCCTCCAAATATAAACATGAAAATTGTTTATTAACTTAACCTAAAAAAGTCAGGGGGTTGGCGGGCTGTTTGTCCTTCATGGTAGATTCCTTTATTTTTACATATTTTTGTTGTTTGGTTAATTTTTTTAGGTTGGGTTAATAAACAATTTTCATGTGTATAATTGGAGGAATTTTCTATTTATTGGTGTCTGGTTTACTTCTTATGGGAGATTTTTTCCGCCGTAAGCCTTTCCCATTGTGCAGATGAATTGGATCTCGCTGGTCGAGCTGAAGATAACACAGGAACCATAGGAGGACGACGTTTTAGATGATGGAGGAAGCGCTAGAAATTCCTCCTTTGAGAACGTCGATTATCACACAATCAAGCAATGATGTCCTCCTCCGCAGAGCACTCTTCTTCAACCATCAAAATGTCACTTGATGTCTGTAGCAGGAGAATGGCTGCTGAATCCTCTGGAGGCAGTGGCGATAAGAATTTCTGCATATCTCTAGGTAGAAGTGGATATGGTGATGGCAAATCTGCATGCGAAGTACAGGGTAAAGCCACTGGTGGAACCGATTGACCAGGTTCTGCAAACAGGGGTGTATATGTCATCTTTGGCAACCGTTGAGGCGATGTTACAACTGCTGCTAGCATGTCGTCAGTCCTCTCAGGGCAATGGTGGTATTTGCTCACAATGCGAGAAGTCTCGCATTTTTTCAGGAGAAGGCATTCTCTCCTGACATGAGAGGACTTCTTAAATTACCAAGAGCACTGCCTCATTACCTTATAATACACGAAGATGCTTGTTCCATGTAATAAAACGGAATATGGAATGTCTTTGTCCAAACAAATATCAAATAATATGTCGTCATTCTGTAGCCAAGGAATGTCAGTGCTCGGAACAGAAAATACCAAGCACCAAGCCAAACACGGATTCAAAATTCCGAATATATGCTATGGACAGCAGGCTCAAATTCCCTCTGACATGAACCATGAGGTGGCTATGGTTCGTGTGATAAAAGTGGATGGTAGTATGTCCAACCTTCATGCATTCTGCATTTATGTTGGTTGGCAATTGCACTTGATCTGCAGAGCATTCTCGTTTCGGTCGAGGGTATACCCATTTTGGCATACACCCCTTTCACCAAGTCACAGACGGACTATGGTCCATCAGCGATTAACATGACCATTCAGTCCATGGCCAAAATATAAGTTCCAAAAAGGAAAGAAAAAATTGCGGGGTGCCAACCCCCCCCCCCCCCGGGGGCCGGGGGGGGGGGGGGCGGCCACCCAACTAAAAGTCAATAAAGTGACTCGCTCACAAGAACTCAAAATCAGTTCAAAATTATCCACAAAACACTAGACTAATCTGAGCAGACAGCTCGACTGATTGGCGATGCTGGAGCTAGAGCAGATGACAAGTGATAAACTTGAGAATAAAATAAAACTCTTTGTGGAAAAAGAGTTTTATTTTATTCTCAAGTTTATCATCTGTATTATCCACATAAGATTACTAGACAATTTAGATGACAAGTGCTCCAGCGAACAATCTTAAAACAGGTCTTAACACTGGGTTCTCAGGCGCACAAGCGCTTAAGTTTCGGGCAGTTACCAGGGGCTGCGTCATTTAACTAAGCGCATCGATGTGACACTCGCTCGCCCACCAGCAGGTCGTCAGAACGTATAATGGTGCCCAACATTGTTTGGTCCCCTCTGATGACCATACAAAAGCGTTTAGATGACGAATAATGCTTTTTCAACATACGTGCACCTAACCCATGCTATTCAAGAAAAAGTATAGACTTTATATGTTGCAACGACCTATTTTCCAGCCCCAGACCTTCAGTGGATGTTTTCCAATAAATTAAGACAAGCTGATAACCCGGCGTCGACCGGGATTTTATTTATCCTCTTGTTGGATAACCTGATATCCATCTTCACCACCGAGGAATATCTCTGGATACTTTAGACCCATATTTCCTTGGAATTTCCATTGCCTTTGACGTAGAAGCTCTTATGCCCTCTTGCTCTAGTCGAAGCTCCTGTTGTTCAGATATTGCTGAGGTCCGAATAGCGTTTTGTCTTTTAGCTGCAGAGTTTCTCTGAACAATAGACCTACTCGTAATCATCTTTTCTATCTCTATCTTCTCTTCTTTATACATATAAAACGCAACGTAAATATGCATGTATATTTGTCCGATTATAAAAGGCAACTTGGAAGTAAGTTATAAAGTTTGAAATTTAAGACACAGCTATGAAATTTAATAGTAAAACTCCAAAACTGAGTCTCTCAAAAAACATAAAGATAATCTTCTCTTCTATATATATATAACTAGCAGAAGTACCCAGCGTTGCCCGGGATAATTACACTTGTAGGTAAAGAGAACAATCTCAAAAAATTAAATTATAACTCCCAATTGGTTAAATAATAACTCAATCAATACAACACAGAGCAAAGGGACGATCCATTCTATGCGAAAATACGAAAAACAGGAATTCTAGATGATATACCGGGACTTTATCTAAACTCTTCTTGACTTGCCTCACCACTGCAGAGCATCACCAGATACTTTAACTCGAGGGTTTCTTGCCCTTGACACAGAAGCTCTTATACACTATTGCTCTATTTGAAACTCCCGTTTTTCAAATGTTTTAAATTGCCTTATAGCTTTTTGTGTTTTAGTTGCAGAGCTTCTCTGACCAATACTCGTTTTTTCTCTTTCCTTTCCAGAAACATAAATTTTTGCCAGTCGTCTGGACGTATGATAGGGAGCTCCAGGGAGACGCGTGACTCCTTGCCTCATCAATAGATGCTGTCTTATTAATGTTGTCACTGTATCATCATTTTATGCTCATTATTAATAATTCTTGGAAACGAACGTTCAATCATCACATTATTAAATCACGCATCTCAGTTTCCAAAGTATACATATTCCCACATAATATAGTCAAAATGTATTTTTATGAAATGTTTGGATCTGATGTGCTACCAAATAAGTTACGTGATGACCCCGCGTGGCTCGGACATTTTTTTTGCAATATCTTAAAAAGAAACACATGAAAACGCTTAGAATTAATACAGTAAAAATTCTTAATGAAAAGTCTAAAAAAATTTTTTTAAAGGCTCAAAATAGATAGACTGCCACTGTTAGTCTAAATAATATCTTACTGACGGAATCTCACTTTAGATGTACACCTGATGTTGCAATTCCCACTCTTCTCTCGATTACTTGAAGCAAAACTTGGCAATTCATTACTATGTGTAGTCCAGCTGTCGCCGATTCTTCTATTTACTTGCATACCATTTGTTCAATACAGCACGGAGCTAAAGCAGTGCTCCTCTGTCGCTTTCCAATCTTTTTCAATAGTCTGCTAACTCAGCATTATCTGCAGTTACTGATCATTTTAAAGATATTCAAGAAATTGTTATTTACTGAGAACTCTCTTTTCTAAGAATAACAAGAATAACAGGAATTCAATGCATAGTTACAAATTGAAACTTATCTATATTGCACAAAATTTGCCGTGCATTGTTGGTCATCTATATATATAAAGAAGGATGTTTGTGGGTCTGTCTGTGGGTGGGTCTGTACGTTTTTTATACAAATCTACAGTTTTATTCCGATCTTGATGAAATTTCGCATACATGACCTTCAAAGCATGAGGAAGGTCACTGTCTACATCAGATTTCGAAAAAATAATAATTATTGATAAAAAATCGATATTCATGGTTATAGCAGGGCATATTAATGAGAAATATCGCATGACCAACAATGCAAGATAAAGTTTTTGCAACAATGGTATCAACACGCAATTCACAAACACACTGCATGAACCAACAATATATATCTCATGACCAACAATGCAAGGCAAAGTTTGTGCAACAGTAGGCCCATTGTGTTTGTATCAACAATGGTATCAACGCGCAATTCACCAATAACAATGAGCACAGAATGATGATGTAATGTTAAAGCAATCTTTCCAAGAATTATAACAATGAATATAAAATGATGATGTAATATGGATAAGTTTCAATTTGTAACAATGCATAGAATTCCTGTTATTCAGGCTTTTCTTAGAAAAGAGAGTTCTTAGTACTTAACAATTTCTTGAAAATCTTTAAAAATGATCAGTAACTGGAGATAATGGAGAGTTAGCAGATTATTGAGAAAGAGTGGAAAGACGACGGAGGAAGCACTCCTTTAGCTCCGTGATGTATTGAGCAAATGGGAAGCAAGTAAATAGAAGAATCGGCGACCGCTATATTGCACAAAGTGATGAATGGCCAAGTTTTTGCTTCAACACATCGAGAGAAGAGTGGAAATTGCAACAACACTAAGTATACATCTGAGGTAAGATTACGTGAGTAAGAAATTATTGGAGAGGTCCAGCCATTGTGAGCCTTTAAAAAGATTTTTTTCGAATTTTCATTAAGAATTTTTACTGTATTAATTCTAAGCATTATCATGTGCTTATTTTTAAGATATTGCAAAATTTAATTTAATTTTTTGAGATTGTTCTGTTTACATCCGAGTGTAATTATCCCGGGCAACGCCGGGTACCTTTGCTAGTGACATATATATTGTTGATCCTTGCAAAATGTTGGTGCATTAAGTGTTGACACCATTGTTGATAGCTATTGTTGCACAAACTTTTCCTTGCATTGTTGGTCAAGAGATATATATTGTTGGTCCGTGCATAGTGTTTGTGAATTGCGTGTTGACACCATTGTTGATACATATTGTTGCACAAACTTTGCATTGCATTGTTGGTCATGAGATGTTTTTCATTAATTTGACTTGCCATCACTATGAATATCGATTTTTATTATCAATAATTATTTTTTCGAAATCTGAGGTAGACAGTGACCTTCTTCAAGCTTTGATGGTCAAGTATGCAAAATTTCATCAAGATCGGAATAAAACTGTAGATTTGTATAAAAAACAACTCACAAATCCACAAACCCACCCACAAACATCCTTCTTCTATCTATCTTCTATATATATAAAGAAGGATGTTTGTGGGTCTGTCTGTGGGTCTGTCTGTGGGTCTGTCTGTCTGTGGGTCTGTTTTTTATACAAATCTACAGTTTTAGTCCGATCTTGATGAAATTTCGCATACATGACCTTCAAAGCATGAGGAAGGTCACTGTCTACTTCAGATTTCGAAAAAATAATAATTATTGATAAAAAATCGATATTCATGGTTATGGCAGGGCATATTAATGAGAAATATCGCATGACCAACAATGCAAGACAAAGTTTTTGCAACAATGGTATCAACACGCAATTCACAAACACTCTGCACGGACCAACAATATATATCTCATGACCAACAATGCAAATAAAAGTTTGTGCAACAATAGGTATCAACAATGGTTTCAACACGCAATTCACCAATAACAATGAGCTCAAAATGATGATGCAATGATAAAGCAATCCTTTCCAAGAATTATAACAATGAACATAAAATGATGATGCAATATGGATAAGTTTCAATTTGTAACAATGCATAGAATTCCTGTTATTCAGGTTTTTCTTAGAAAAGAGAGTTCTTAGTACTTAACAATTTCTTGAAAATCTTTAAAAATGATCAGTAGCTGGAGATAATGAAGAGTTAGCAGACTATTGAGAAAGAGTGGAAAGACGACAGAGAAAGCAAACCTTTAGCTCCGTGCTGTATTGAGCAAATGGGAAGCAAGTAAATAGAAGAATTGGCGACCGCTAGACTACCCAAAGTGATGAAAGGCCAAATTGTGCTTCAACACAACGAGAGAAGAGTGGAAATTGCAACAACATCAAGTGTACATCTGAAGTAAGATTACCTGAGTAAGAAATTATTGGAGCGGTCCATCCATTGTGAGACTTTAAATTTTTTTTTCGAATTTTCATTAAGAATTTTTACTGTAATAATTCTAAGCATTTTCATGTTT
>JAHWFO010078262.1:0-19485 GCA_023313115.1 Rhysida immarginata | reverse complement strand
TACTATGATTTTCTCTCGTTTTCTATATTTTATGTTTCTTCTGCATTTTGTAAGTTTCTTACCCCTTTATTTTATTATGTTTTTTTTATGTTAATTCTCTTGTCTTCGGACAACCGGATATGTTCTCTTTTCGGTCCGCGTTAAACGCACCATCTCTGTACAAATTCTCTTTTGTGTATCTTATAAACAAAAATTTTGTATTTATTCTATTTTATTCTACTGGCCATTACGTCCTTTTTCTTATTGGCCCCCCCTTGCTTTATATCCTATTGGTTCTTGTATGTATTTACGCTCATTGCTTAACTTGTACCACTGTTCTGTATATATAAAGGCTTGCATGCCTCTTGCTGTATATCCTTGACAAAGCCGGGAATAAATGGCGAAACTAGTTGGAACTCCTGATGTCCCTCTGTTATACTGTAAGGCCACCACCTGTTTAGTTAATAGGAACAGTATTATGATCCATCCTTCCACCGATTTAATTTGAGTCATGCAGATTAAAGTTAATGTTATAATCCCACCACACGCCTGTTCTTTGACCAGTTGTCATCTCCCCTCGCGAGTTCATTAATATCCACCCTAGCGCTCGTGGGTGTCACTTGGTTGGAAGGTCATCTGTAGGCCCCGCCCATGCACGCTCGGGCACAACATCAACGCGAAAAGCTTTTCACAATTTTTTTTTTGTTGAAAAAATCTTACGTTTCATTTAAGCATTTAATTTCCTTGTTAGCAGCAGCCATTCCTTATTGTGCACACCAGAAGCACAGCTTGACATTGTTGATTTGGATTTAAAGTGACGACAATGTAGCTTAGCTAGAATTTACTGCATAGCCAGCTTCTGTCAGGATAGGAACCATGCATCTTGAACTCAAGATGAAGTTTTTTTTCCAGTATAACTTTTCTTTAATTTCTTAATTTGAACTTAAAAATTTTTGTGTCAACCTCTGTTTTGTTTTCGCCCGAAAATCGATGGATAATCTTTACCCGATGATGTAATACAGTCGAAACTGGATAACTCAAATTCACATTGGACCGGGCCAAAAATTCGAGTTAGTAGGTTTTACGAGTTATCAAATTCGTCACTGGATGTGAAAACGAAAGTGACAGTTGTTATACGGAAGTGAAAAAACGATCATTTTAAAGCAGAAACCCATTTATTTCATCGTTTAAAATAACATTTAAAATAAAAATACATATCATTTTGCGAAATATTCGGAAATTGTTGTTTTAAAGCGTGTACTTGCTTTAGGGTCAAAAAATTATCCAAGTTATAAAAAGAACTAAAAACGTGAGATATAACAAGTTAAGAGGAAAAAGGTTTTATCAAACCAAGCTTTTATAATGTTTTATTCAGTGGCAACAATACATCTTAATTTTGCAACAATAAACAATAGATACATTTACCTCTCGCCATAACGAAATGTCCAATTGTTACAACAATCAATTCGTAGTAATGAGTTAGTACCATTAGAACACGAACCAATGAATCGATTTTAAAAATTTTTTCTTTATCATAAATTGTCATCGATTCTGCATAAGTGTGTCAAATTGCATCTCCCTAGCTTGTCGGAAAGTTGGTTTAATATTGATTACAAGATTTGACCTAAACAAACTAACACAGCAAAGTTAATAAAAGCTTTTAAAAAAGAACGTTTTCGTGGTTCTGAGCCATAGCTGTGTGCACACGTAATGTAATTTCTAAAATTTCTGATTCTTGCAGTCATAGACATCCTTTAAATCAGTTCTGTGCACCAATTGCTGTACATTGTGTACATGACGAATGGCGAAGATTTGAACCATGTGTCAGTCAAATCGGCAACCTATCAGATAGCAGATGTTTTCTTAAACCATCGACGATTCATCGAACATTTTATGAGTACTGTAGCAAATGTACGTAGAATTATGAAAATAAAACTTTTACATGTTTTAAAAATATGAAATTTATCATTTTTTAAAAAGAAATTTATGGCTTTTTTGAAGAAAAATTTTTCGATATATTAGGTTTTATTAATAAAATTTGTTCAATTTAAAGGGTTAAATTAGCGTTATTTTTCCACTTCAAAGGGAAAAGTTCGACGCAAAGGGTTTTTTGACTTAAAAGGTTTGGAGTTATTCAATCAGGCAACCTTTTATTTTAGTTTGTCTAAATTGGCTCTAATCATATTATTAAAGAGGTATGAGGCTAATTAAGACGTTAAGAACTAAAGGCATGTTGTTTCTTTATCTCAGGATATTTTGATCTCACGCTTTTTTTTCTTCCATTGTTTTAATTTTTTAAGCAGCTGTAATTCTTGAAATTTACAATGAATCTTCAATGAGCTTGTGAATAGTTTTTTTTTTTTGTTTGTTTTTTTCTTATGTCTTCCATTTTGTCATGTGTAATTGTAAAGTTTCTTCTGGCTAGCTTCATTTAAGATGAATTATTAGCTGCATTGAAAACTTGTAATAATTCAATTAGTGTCGACCAATTTTCTGAAGTAAATGTTAAAAATTTATCCGTTTCAAACTGGTTCGCTAGCTTTTACTGGCTGTGTAGTTGATAATTTGGATTTTGTACCTTTCATAAAATTATTTTTTATATTTATATTTTTTGGAACTTGTTTTTT
Source organism: Rhysida immarginata (assembly GCA_023313115.1). Lineage (NCBI taxonomy): Eukaryota > Metazoa > Arthropoda > Chilopoda > Scolopendromorpha > Scolopendridae > Rhysida > Rhysida immarginata. The sequence continues at coordinate 16,879 of JAHWFO010078262.1, read as the reverse complement.
TTTTTTTCAATTTTATACTTGTTGATTAATCATTTGTTTTTCCAAGTGTTTTAAAAATATGTAATTTTTTTAAAAGAATAAATCATAAGATGTTCAGTGAGGGTTTTATTGTACGCTTACCTCAGCAGTTCAAATTAATGATGAAAAATAGGAAAGAAAATTCCGCAGCATGGATTTGAACAAGCAACCTTTGGCTCAGACTGCCAACGCGCCAACTAATTGTGCCACTGCGGCCATGAAAGCTAACTGCTATTTACATGACCTTAGGGCTTGGTTGGAGCAGTTACCTAGTCCGGGACTATCTTTCCTAAGGCATAAATTTCATTAAAGAATAAATCACAAGAAGTTCAGTGAGGGTTTTATTGTACGCCAACCTCAGCTGTTCAAATTAATGATGAAAAATACGAAAGAAAATTTTTTTTGGTTCCTGTATTAACTATGCATGTTGTAAGCCGTGGTACAGGAAACAAACGCAGGATAGACTGGAGTTTACTAAGACACATCTGCGTGAAAACACCGACTTCCAATTGGTTGTTTTTTTCTGATGAAAAACAAATCAGTTTAGATGGTCCTGATAATATAGCTTCTTATGAAGAGCATCATGATAAAGAAACACTTGTTCCACTGCGAATTAAGCGCCAAATGGGTGGTAGTGGAGTGATGATTCTGGGTGCCATTGGAAGCAACGGAAAGTTGAAAGCAACATTATAGATGGACATTGTACAATAGCTCAATATAAAGATGATCTTCACAATGTGTTCATCCCTTTGTGCAAAGTATAGTTCAAGCCAAAACCATGGATTTAGCAGCAGGACAGTCCTGCAATCTTTACTACACGAGTTGTGAAAGCCTATTTTGAGAGCAACAACAGTTCCACTTTTGCTTGGACTGCTCGAAATCGAGATCTCAATATTTTTGAGAATGTGTGGCATCTCACGAAACAAAAAATTTACCAAAACACTCGGTACAAATGTCGAGAACAACTAATAGCAGCCATTCAGAAAGCTGTTAAGCCAAATGTTATCAAAAGCGTATTTAATTCTATTTCAGGTCGTTTGTCAAATATTGTAGAGTCAAAATGATCTCAAATAACAAAAAAATTCATTAGTTAATGATACAAATGTGGTCCAAACTTTTGGCCAGTCTTATTTTGATTTTAGGTAAAAGAAACCAACAACGCAGAAATAAATTTGTTTCTTCCCTGAATATTGTTTCATATTTACTTAGAGTTGTAGGTGTAAAACAGTTTTCGTATAATTTCAGTTTTTCTTGACTTTGCTGGTTGGTCCAAACTTTTGGCCACCAGTGTAGAACTGGTTAATTTGGGAGATGCTATGAATGAACAATTGGAAGTTATTGAAAGTTACTTGTAAAATAACTTGGCTATTGTATGGGAGTGGGGCTTATTTAATAATTAGTTTGAGTTAAAGCCATGCTTAGTTCTTTTGAGGGACAATTACTTTGAGTCCTCTGCCTTATTTATACGGTGTGGGCTGTTTCCGAAATTGTTCTAGAACAGTGGTTCCCAACCTGTTTCGAATCGCAACCCCCTTTTCTAAAATTTAAGTAACTCGTGACCCCCTTTTAACAGGTGGTACATGCGAATAAACATAAATCTTAAATTATCCTAGCTCGATGACCCCCCCTCCCCCAGAAAAGGTTTCACAACCCCCCAGAGGGTGGCAACCCCTCGATTGGGAAGAATGGTTCTAGAAGGACAGTTCCCAACATTTTGGTGCCTAGTGACAAAGTTTCGAATGTAACAGTTCCGTAATACGTGATTATTTTTTGTTTAGTTTATTGCTGCTTAATATAGTATGTTTAGCATAGCGATTTGTTCATTGTAAAAATAACCGGGTTTTGCAAAAATTGTAAACCTGCAGATGCATTGATATCGGGGGGGGGGGGGAAGCATCCACGGAGCGAGTGCTGTTGTAGACGTGGGTGATACCATAATGTAAACATATATAGGTGAAATGAATGCGATTCGGGATACAAGGATTTTGCAATGGAACATAACGGAATCGAGATCTGTGCTCCTTCGTGCAGGCCACAACAAGTCTGACATCGCTACGCAGCTAAACGTCAGCCGGATGACTGTCCACAGAACCGCAGAGAGGTTGAAGATCGCCCACGTGCAGGCAGACCTCGTGTTATCAATTGTGTGGGTGTCAGAAAAGCCTTCGAACGTGACCTGACTCTCAAAATGACAGTTCGCAAAGAAAAAATGATTTCTGTGGCCAGTGTCCAAAGCCATCAAGGAAGAGGATGGAAAGAGTTTGGCGCGCGTGGCAAGACCTTTGCTGACGGATGGCATGCTAGAAAAACGTCGGGAGCGCTGTCATCGCCTTATCAACAACTTGATGAGCCATGGCAATCGCATTGTCATCTTTTCTGATGAAAAAAAACCTTCATGCTCGACCTAGTCGTCAAACAAGCAGAAGGACCGCACGGTCAGTTTCGACCAGGACATCTGAGGTCCGCTACGTGACTACAACCAAGCACCCAGTCTCAGTGATGATGCTTGGCATCGTGGCGTCGAATGGCATGAAAATGCCACCAATCTGGTTCCCGACCCGTTACAGGCTTGCTGCGGCCGACTACCAAGGACATCTTGACCAAGAACGTTCTGCCCTGAATGAAAAAGGTGACGAGGAATGCGGTCTACCTCTTTCAACAGACGGTGCCTCGGTCCATGCGGAAGAGTGGTTGGGGTCGAACATGAACTTTTGGCCTCCTCAGTCGCCCGACCTCAATCCTCTTGACTACAGCGTGTGGGCGCTTTTCGAGAGCAAGGCCTGCAAGATCCGTCACAGCAACGTTGACCAGCTGAAAGCATCTGTGAACCGCGTGTGGGCCGCCATGTAGAAAGACTACATCCGTAACGTTTGTTGGGCCTTTAGACCGTGCCTAGAGCGTGTGCTTGCCGTCGATGGCGGTTACATCGATTAATGTGCATTGTGTACACACCAGTATCAATTCTGACAATAAAGTGTCTAACCGCATCACACTTGTAGTTATGTCATTTTTGCGGGGATACTCACATGTGTAAGAGTACTTTCGCAAAATCCGGTAATTTTTGTTCAAAACTGAGTTTTTCCATTCATGATGATATTGGATTATATTAGTATCAGGAAAATTGAAACTCGCTTAAGATGTATTTAACATGCATTCTGGTGGATTTTGGGCATTAGCCATCCCCTCTATTATTAGAAGCCTTTTTACATTGGTAAAATAATTTTATTTCCCTTGTATAGGTTGGACATGTCTCTAGCCAGGTGCCATAATAATCACGAGTTAAGTTTTAGGAAGTACATCCTTGCACACAACCAAGTATTGAGGGACTATGAATCTTAGGATTTCCGAGATTGATAGTTCACATGCTATCCATGAGTATTGACTCACGACCGGGATTAGTGTTCCGAACAATTCTGCGCTTCTGACATTGTGAAAATACTTTGGTAATGGCTCTTTCTACATGGCTGTTTCTACATGACAATTTCCCTGTTGCAGCGGGTGTAACTCAGGAAATGGGTGTGGGGAAACTAGACTGGCCAAAGTCCATTGAATACCTTTGGGGCAAATACTGCTGAGCTGTTTGCCAATTTGAAGGATGAGTGGAGGAAGATTCCTACCGACACATATCGCAAATTGGTGGAAAGTCTTAGAATAGTTGCAGATGTCATTGCAGCGAAAGGCAGCCCTACATGTTACTGATGTCATGCAGGGTCTGTTTAGCTTGCTAGTATCGGGTGTCCAATGACGAAAGGCCAGATACATGTAGTTTATATGTAGCGTGAGCACAAAGTATTTCCATGATAAAGAAAATTAACAAAAAAGTGACAAATACATACATGCATCCATACGGCTTTATTGTATTATGATCTCCATTTTAAAAAGTCTTAAAACCGTGAGTACGGTAGGAGCTGAACGATGTAGGTGGCGTTAACATCAGCCATTTTGAAAATAGCGCTATGAGAGAGAAAGTCAGTGTGTTTTGTTTTTTTCTTGAGACTAAGTCACTGATTTGCGTGCAGTACCAACCAATGGTAACTTACCAACAGGACGATACCCCACCACATTCGGCCATTTGGTGAATTTCTCGATACCTACAGCATGACCCCCACGTTCTCTGGACATAACACCCTTAGACTTTACCTATTGGGATATTTTAAGGATAATGTGTTTGTTACATTGGTTACCGATGTGAACACATTTAGGGCGAGAATAACGAATGCGATATTGTTGTTAATAGAAGACATACTGGCGAATACTTGGGAGAAATTGAATTTCGTTTAGATATTCTCAGCTACTAAAGGTGCAGTAGCTCAAGTGTACTAACAATATAAAGAAAAACTTTGAGATGAAGATCATAATAAAAAAAAACCGTATGTATCTGATCTGATAATCTTTACCTGATAACAAAAAAATCAATTAAAAAAATTATATTAAACTATGTAATCACCGCATATGATGGGAAGAATTTTTCTTTCCTTTTTTATAATAAAAAAAATGTTTAATAAAATTTCTCCTTTTTCCTTTTCAGTATTATGGCATGAAGGAGATGAGTTATTATACTGTCCTCTTTGGTGTATCCCGTGCACTTGGTGTAATGGCATCTTTGATTTGGGATCGTGCTCTTGGGCTTCCATTGGAACGACCTAAGTCTATGTCAACAGAAGGCTTAAAGAAATTAACCTCTAAGTGAAATTGCTATGCACACTCCAATTCTGATACTGCCTGAAATGACTTTATAAACAGGAAAAAATAATCATTAAACAAATAGTTCTGGAATTTAAAAAAAAATTCTAAACAAGGGAAAAAATAAAGATTTACTTTTTGAAACAATACTTGCACATGTAAATAAACGTTACTACTCATTTGCATAATTTTTAAACTTAATTCATTCAAAATTTATTCATATGCCATGTTTTGTTTTTTGGTCTGTTTCTTTTTGTTTAGTTTATCTGGATTAAACATTAAAAACTTTTTAGAGAAAATTTTCAGTGGAAATGAGTTTCAAATCCTATTTGTAGTTTTCCCCATTTATCAGCTAATATGCTATGGAAGTATTGGCGTTTATGATCTTAGAAGCTTATTACAGAGGTATTTAAAAATCAGTTGACTGCAAAATTTATGAAACTGTAAATTTAACCAGTCATAAGTTGTAATAACTGCTAAAGAATCCACAAATTAAGGAAAACTGGTAGTTTTCTGCAGCTTATTTCCTCTTCAATAGAAGATTAAAAGTGGTTATTGTTAATGTTAATGTATACAATACCGATTCAAGTATACTGTTTTATTTTATTTTTTGAAACTATCATACCATGTATTGTGACTATTGTATTATAAAAGCAGTACATAGAATCCAGCAATGAATAAGACATTTTTTTTCTTTTTTTAATTTATAATTTATTTAGACACTTAGGTATAACAATATCAAGACTAGTTCTAGAGCCAATTGTTTGTTTCTAAAAGTAGATTTGCATGAAGATGTAAAAATTAATAGAGTAATAGAATATAATGACTTGCTTAGACACAAATAAATTTTTTTTTAATATTTTCTCCTTTTGTACTTATTTAATCTCTATTCAACATTAATTCGCATTTCTTTGGTAAAGTGATATTTAAGAATTTGAAACATTAAATTGATGTTGAAGTTGGATATAAACTGCTACTATACCGTCCAGGAAAAAATTTGGAAATTTTTAATTATTGCAACTATTTGCATTTAAAAAAGTAAAATAACAGGAAACTGGCTAAAGTAAACAATGACAAAGACAAAAGTTTGGAAATTTGAAGTTAAAAATATTTAAATTGTTTAAAATTATGAAGTTAATATTCTAAGAATGTGATTAGATCATTGTTGCATATATTTACATTATTACCTCATTTTTACGAAAGACTTAAGAGGTAAAAAATAAACTTTATAATAACATGCCACTAATTGCACAAGTTGAAAAACATATCTGAGATTTGATTATTAAAAAGTGGAAAGATAACCAACATGGGAGTCTATTCTACTGCCGCCTATCCTCTTACTTCTCACAATATTCTTCAACTTTCCAACATGGCTTTATTCAAAAATGACTCACTTCGACAGCCTGCTTTGAACTTACTGAATACATAATTTCCAACATGTCCAAAAACAATTTGTTTCCCTATTCCTAGACTGCTCCAAGGCATTTGACTGCATCCCTCACGATCTCCTAATCAAATTATCCCAGTTTTTCAATATCCGCGGTCCCCCACTAACATGGTTCTCCAGCTTCTTATCAAACAGTCAATACACCCTATATTTATTCATCCTCAACAATCACCCATAATCTAGGCATCCTGCAAGGCTCAATTTTATCCCCTCTTCTATTTAACAATTTATAAATGCGACCTAACTTTTGTAATATCTCCTCCTGTTAATTTTATACGCAGATGACGCTACAATATTCTGCGCTGGCTCTTCATTAAATACAATCAAGGAAACCCTCAACCCAGTCTTGAATAGACTCTTACATTGGAATACAATCAACCTTATGTCCGTAAATCTCGATAAAACTTTATATGTCATCTTTCACCAACGCAACAAAAAGCTCAAAAAACGAATTTTCACTAAATACAACTCCCAACAGATTAACTGGACCAATACTTTTAAATACCTAGGTATCCACTTAAGTCATACCCTCTCCTGGGACGCCCACATTAATGCTTTAGTTTCTATGCTAAAGCAACGCTTCGGCCTTTTCTCCCGTCTTCATTTCTTACCCCCCAAAACCTCCTCCTATTATATAACGCTTTAATCCGCTCCTCGTTTTCGTAACCACCAATTTTGGGGTTCAACCACCAAATCTAATTTACTACGTCTATACAGATTACAAAAATGGTTTGTAAGTACCTTATTAAAACTATCGAAACCTACCCCTGTCTCTCACCTTTTTAATTCTGTGGGCATAACCCCAATACACCAACTCTACCATTATAGCTTAGCAGTTTCCATATATAAAGCAATTAACAACATTATAATCACATCCCTCACCCAACCTATATTTACAACCGTTAGCACCCCTCCTACAACACCCGACATAGAAATTCCTTCCCAATCGCACATATTAGAAGTAACTCAAGAGTATCTCTATCGCCGGCAACAGACTCTGGTCCACTTTACCCCCAGATCTCCATTCATCACCAAGCATCAATAATTTCAAATCCCATCTAAAGAAATCCAGCCCCTCACCATTCCCCTCCATTTTTTAAAACTTGTATTATAAATTATCAAAAATTGTATCTTTGTTCCCCGTCCAGGGATCTACCTCGTCGTCCCCTGCCATACTGGCCGTGGATGGTCGACTTGTATCTCCCTTTAGATTAAATAAATAAATAAATAAATAAATAAATAAATAATGAAAAGCAAGTGGAAATAGCTAGATGTTTGCATTTAACACCAAGTGCAGTCAACAAAATCATTAAAAAGTACGAAGAAGTTGGAATGATCAATGTTTTGCCCCACGCTCTAGAAGAAAACACGTTACAACTGCAAAGGAAGATATGCATCTCAGGGCTTTAGTGCGAATAAATAAAAAAACGATTAAACAAGTGACTGGACAATGGAATCGTATCACGAGCAAAGATGTATCTCCAGAATCAGCAGTAAGAAGATTAAGACCAATGGGTTACACATCTTACGTTGCAGATTAAGAAGCCACTGTTGACAAAATGAAGTCAAAACTCTCTCAGTGAGCTAAATAACATCGATTTTGGACAATTGATGAATGGGAAAATGTCATTTTTTATGACGAAATTTTCATTATTTAATGATGGCAAAGAAAGAAGCATTCGGAAGAAAGATCAAAAATATCACCCTGCCTGCATTGCTCAGAGTCAAATATCACCATTTGATATTCTTTACATTCTTTATATTCTTTGCTTTCATGGACTTGGAAGTCTCTGATTCATGAAGGGAAGTATCAACAGCGCATGCTAAACCCAAATAATGGCAGATTATCCAATTCCTACTAATTTTTTATGGCAATGTGATTTTATTTATCAGCAAAATGGGGCCCCTGGCCATACGTCTAAATATTCAATCTCCTGGCTAGAAGATCAAGTTCAGGTGCTAAAGTGGCCTGGGAATAGCCCGGACATGAATCCGATTGAGGATATATGGAACATCATGAAGAAGAAAATTTCAAGTTTGAAGCCAACCAACATCAATGAGCTTCAAACAGTTGTCTAAGACGTTTGGTGTAAAATTACAAAAGAAGAATGACAAAACCTAATTGAATCTATGCATAGGGGAATAAAGGCAGTTGACAATGCCAGGGGAGGCTGGACGAAATAGGTTAGTTTATTAGGAACTTTGGCGTCGACTACTAAGGTCATTTTGCGCCTTTTACACAAGTTATATCTGTACGCAGCCCGGAACAAACACAAACATCTATGCCCACGGCGGGATTTGAACCCACGACCAGGCGAACTCGAGAACTAGAAAGCCTATGCCCTAGCCCTCTTGGCCACCTGGCTGGCCTGGACGAAGTAGTAAATTTTTACGCAGTGGCTACGTACAGTGCAACCTTGTACGCTTTCCGTTCAATGCAAAGGAAGTGGCAAGCTGTACTGCCATCTGCCGACAGAATCAAAACAGTATTGTATGGATTACGACATTAGAGGGCGTGTTTTGGCTAGCTGTTGTTATAGTAACCACACAATTGGCATGTCACGGTCGTGTGGATTTCAGATTTTCTTTTTTTCTGCTTTCTGGATGATTAGCCATTGTCGAAAGGAACCATGCCTTAAAGGTAAGCCAGCAGTTTTTGAGCGTTCTAGTGTTGGGTTAGGTTAACTTAGGTTTAACCATAAAATGAGGTCCCGTAACTTTCTGGCAGCCATTTCTGTGACCACTAAAATATACGGATCATTAGCCTCCTGTAACCGGCCGAGGGGAAACCAACTGCCCCCTGTAAACAAATAGGTTGGGTACGTATATAAATAGACGTCGCCGTGAGCGTGCGCCGCGGGCAGGGGACGCTGGAGCGGAGCGATGGCGTCCGCGTACTAGTATTGTAGAAGGGGAAACCAACTGCCCCTGTAACCGGCCGAGGGGAAACCAACTGCCCCCTGTAAACAAATAGCTTGGGTACGTATATAAATCGACGTCGCCGTGAGCGTGCGCCGCGGGCAGGGGACGCTGGAGCGGAGCGATGGCGTCCGCGTACTAGTATTGTAGAAGGGGAAACCAATTGCCCCTGTAACCGGTCGAGGGGAAACCAACTGCCCCCTGTAACCAAATATGTTGGGGGTATGTTTATAATTCGGGGTCGCCGTGAACGAAGCGTTAGCGTCCACGTACTAGTATTGTAGAAGTGGCGGCTAGTATTGCGTCGTGGTCAGATAGTTCAATTTAACCAGATAGGGAAGATGGTAAAGTTTTTCCCAATTAACAATATTCATTCTATCCCATATTAGCTGCTTGAAGCTAAGATAAAATTGTTTGAAACGTTGCATTTTTCCACTAAGCGATGGGACTCTGCCATATTGCTTGTTTCGAAATTAGAGAAAGTTTGGAGTCTGAAACTGTTGGTAGATGGCGGTATAGCTAGCCACTACCTTGTATTGAACGGAAGGCGTACAAGGTTGCACTGTACGTAGCCACTGCCAAATTCGTAATTTTTATAATTTTTTCATATATAATTTCAAATTTCCAAACTTTTGTCTGTGTTATTTACTCTTTTAATTTTTTATATTCTGTATTACTAACTTGCTTGTTAATAAACATTATTTTAGAAGCAAAAATGAATGACACAGTCGATTTTCTAATATTTTTTTCCTTTATTTAGCCAGTTATCCATTATTTTACTTTTTTAAATACAAAGAGTTGCAAAAATTAAAAATCACTTCAGCTATCAGTAGGAGACATAAACCAACCGCTTTTCCACAAAGAAATTTAATGAACATGAATGTACATATCGGTCGCTATGCGGCCTTCTTTCAGCATGACTGAATTGATAATCAGTGACAATCGAACAGTGAAGTCTACATTTGTTAGGATGGGTCGAAAGCAGCGCTGAATTGATAATACGACAATCGACAATCGATCAGTGTAGTAAAAAAGTAGTAAGAGTGGTCCAGGAGCCTTTAATTCACTTTACACGCTCGTCCAAAAAGTAAACCCAATGAGGTACACTGAAGTAGGAAAGAAGCCTGATGAACCTCTTTAAGTCATCCAGAAAAGAGTCCCTTCATGGTAGGGACGAGAATCGGATTGTGGATTGACGAACAGCGAGTCCGAAAAACTAGGATCTAGCAGATCCAGTAGTTGGGGAACTCGGCCTTGAATGTTCTCGAAATTGACATCCAAGATATGACTGGGTCTTCGAAACCTGAGGGAACCCCTGATAGTGAGTGAGTGGTCCAGGATACCAGCATCCAGGGTATTTTCATGATGTTCCATCTTGGGCAGCATGTTTCTGAGAAGTGTTTGAACATTGGAACCAATGTGGGTCATCCCCAGATCATAGATAGAAAGATTGTTGGCAGCTCTCCTGTCTAGTTGAGCAACATTTTGGAACGTCTGAAGATCTTTCCATCTCTATTTGCAAATGGAAGCCCAAGCAGGCATACCGTGAAGTAAAATGGCACGAATCACTACCTTGTATAACAAGAGTTTGTTGTCCACTCTGAGAGTGCTGTTTCGCCCCAGTAGCGCAATGAGACTAAACTTCGCTTTCTTAGCCTTGTTAAGGGAATATTGGACATTCCATTTGAGCTTGGAATCAATCACAACTCCGAGGTACTTATAATTTTTAACCCACTCAAGCTTCCTACCATGTAGGATGAGGGGCCTTGGAGGGTTTTTGCGTTTGCGTGTGATGAACATGGCTTTACACTTGTTAACATTTATCTGTAAGCCACTTAGAGAACCAGCTCTCACACTGGTGTAAAGCTTTTTGCAGACGGCTGATAACGTGGACTGGATTACGTGCCCAGGTCACGATAGACCCGTCGTCAGAAAACAAGTAAAGATTGCGCTTTGTAAACTTAGGAAAGTCGTGGATAAAGAAATTGAACAAGGCAGGCCCCAAGACAGAGCCTTGGGGAACACCAGCATTAACATCAGAAGGGTCAGACAAGGAGTCACCAACCTTAACACGGAAGGTCTTGTTTCTCAGAAAGGAGCGAACCAAGGCAATCAGGTCATTAGGGAAGCCACAAGTAATCATTTTATAAACGAGTCCATCATGCCAGACTTGATCAAAGGCTTTTTGAACGTCAAGAAAGATGATACCACCAAACAGAAAGATTGAGAGGACCGTTCAAATCAGCAACAAGCCTCCATACCTGGAGCTGACATGAGTGAGCTGTGTGGAAGCCGAATTGCTCTTCACGAATAAGGTTGTTTGCCTCGCAGAAGTCGTTGAACCTCTTGAGAATAGTTCGCTCAAAGACCTTGGAGAGCACTGGCAGTAAGCTAATGGGCCTGTAGCTGATGGGAAGAGCAGGATCAAGTCCCGGCTTGGGAATAGTGAGGATGATTGAGTCCTTCCAGGCGCTAGGGAAGTGACCGTTTAGCCAGCAGTCATTCATGATCCTGGTGATAATGCAAACAACATTAAGAGGCAAATTCTTCAGAGCACTGTTGGTGATGGTGTCGATGCCGGCTGCTTTTTTGTTTTTCAGGTGCTTAATGGTGTTCAAAATATCAGAGGTGCCAATGATATTAGGGTGAGTAAGAGCGCGTTGAGAGAAGCCAACTTGTCACACACGTCTTTGATTTCACCAGTAATATTAACCAGACAGTCCTCCTTGGGCATATTGAATTGACTTCTCAGCGAGTCAGCGATGAGTTGAGCCTTGTCCTGGTCAGTGCTAACAAAATCGCCGCTTTCTGTAAGCAGAGGAGGTAGTTCAATGGCCCTGTTGCTTTTAAGGGTCCTGACAGTATTCCAAAGAGAATTATCTTGGATGGACAAACTCTTGATCTTGTCATTCCATCTTTGATTCCGTAAGTCCTGGATCTGCTCGCTGACCTTCTGCGATAGCCTGTTGTATTTCGTCTTGAAATGCGGGAGCCTGGTACGTTGCCACAGTCTTCTGTAAGTATTTTTTTCCTGAATAGTCTGCCTGATGCGGGGAGGAAGCTCAAGATGGTCTGGCCGCTTGTAATCAACTGGAGAAGCACTAACATCGGAAGCCATGAGAATGGTGCGAGTGACATTTTTGACATTTTCGTCAATGTCATTGCTGCTGTCTGGATCCTGGTATGGAATGCTACTATCTTTTAGAAGTTCCCTAAACAATTTCCAGTCCTGCTTGTAACGAAGATTTACCCTCAGATCGATATTTATATCCTCGAAATTTAAAGCAACAGGGAGGTGGTCAGATGATAAGGCATTCACTGTGTATATGTTGTATGGGGGAGGACAGCTATGTCAAGCACATCACTGACAGGTGAGTGATTATAGTAGTATGTATCTTCAAGGGGACCGACGATGGAAGTGTAAATCTGGTCTAACATGTATCTATAGAGTACAGAGCCACTCTGATTTGTGCATCTAGAATTCCAGTGAGGGTGCTTCGCATTTAAATCACCTGCCATAACTGGAATGGGTCCGGATAAAAGCTCATCGAGGTCGCGAGTTTGTGCCCTGGAGGGTTATATACGGAAGTAAACTTGACCTCACCAACATTAACATCTTTAAGGATAATGGATACTGCTTCCATTTTCACTAAATCTGGAGTGACGATCTTAGTATGATCAATACCTTTTCTGATAACAATAGCTGCCCCTCCAGAGCCTGAATCAGTAGCTTTTTTAGGGATCCTATCTTTTCTGTATATATAATAATCTGGCAGGGTGAAAGATCTGCTTTGCTTGAGGTTAGTCTCGCACAAAAAAGGCTACGTCGATATTCCAACTTGTGAGGAAATCATAGAACTCATGACACTTGCGAGGGATCCCCCTCGCATTCCAGATAGTGCATCGTAGCTTTCCTTGCTTTAGTACTTTATACGGATGTCTAACCATGATTACTTCCTGTTCTCAACTGGAGTAATCTGTGGCAAATCGTTGCCACTTTCTTTCAGTATATTCATTAAGTTACCCAAAAATCTTTGAATTTTAGCCAGTTCTTTGTGGTCAACAGCTCCCTTACCAACTGAAGCAGAGGCAACGGAAGCGAAAGATCTACCTTCAACTACCTTAGAATTTCTATTCCTATTGACTTGTGGGTATTTGGAGCATTTTGTATAGCTGCTTGTGTGCTGGCCTTCACAGCGAGTACATTTAGGCGGGTCTTTACCTTTTATATTCGTACAGTCCCTTGATTGATGATCGCCTGCGCACTTGCTTCAACGTGGTGACTCGGTGCAACCCTGAGACACGTGCCCAAAACGTAAGCAATTGTAATGGCCTTTTGTTACCCCTAAATAATTCAACTACTACAGCAAGTGGACCGATACGTTTCAGATTTAGGAAGGACTTATTATGTTCAGTGTTTTGAAGGACTAGAACCATTGGCATCTCGACAGCCCCGTTTGTTTTTTTAAGCCTAATTGCTTTATCCGGGAAGTAGTTGGCACTTCGGACGTCTTCACAGAAATCTTCGAGATCGTATGTTTTGTCAACGTTACGAACAACGTATTTCAGTAACTTTTCAGATTTTAGTTGGTGGTGTTGGATTTTAAGAACGTCATTCCTTTTGATTCCAGAAACTAGAGTTTTGTGCGTTTCTTCGTCATGACATTTGACTTTAATGGTGTCAGAACGACCCATGTGGGCAGTAATTTTATCCAGAGCCACGTGATTTTTAATCTCTTCTAGAATTTCCTAGATTGGCTTCCCATGACGGGAATAATAATCGGAGGAATGTAAACAGCTTCCTTTCCATGGACGACATTGTTTTGGAAATGACTAAGCTTAGTTTTGTTACCTCGTAGGGCCACAGAGACACTATCGTCGATATTAACAGTGGCCTGGATGTTGTCTATCCTAACACCACCTTTGTTCCTTTTATTTTGCACAGTACGCCAGTCACCTCCATCACTGTCAGCAGAATCATTTTCATGTCTTCTTTTGACGCTAGCTCGTAATGAGGCGTTTCCTTCGTTGGCCACTTCCAGGCAAGTAGAAACGTTTTCAGGATTTACCACTATCATGGGTGAATCAGAATTACTGCGAGTGCCCATAAAGTTCTTGATAATATTGCCAAGGTTAGCGAGGCCATTGGCAGTCTGTAAACTTGCACTTTGAACGTCCTTTTTTAAATTGTCAATTTTACTACCAAGTTCCTTGGACAGTGCTTCCACCCTTGATTCTAACTCTAGATACTTATTGTCCAATTCAGTACGTAATACTTCAAGTTGTTCGTTAATAATAATATCAGATGCTAGAAATCTCGGATCCTTACACGCATCTTTGTAGGCCAGTTCACAAGGTAACACTTTACCATCAGCATATTTAACAGTACATGAATATTTTGACGCAGCGCCTGATGTCATCATGAAGCAGGTGTGGTGCTGGGTTTTGCCGTCCTTATAGGGACGCACCTACTCAGAACGACTCAGTTTAAAAGACTTAAAAAAAGTCCTACCTTGTCTTCTTGGAGATTCCGCCGATGCACTGAAAGTTGTGCAGACTGCGATAGGTACGTCGTTGTCCGTCGAGTGGTAGAATCGTCGTGTAGGAGCACCAGTGTGTCCTGTGATGACACCCTTTGATGAGTTACCTCCTGATTCTGATTGATAATACGACAATCGACAATCGAACAGTGTAGTGTATCGGTATTCGTGTGGAACTTGAAGCATAGCTTCCATAATCTCACCCTTCATAATCATATTCCAAGGGAAATACACTGAACTAGAAAAGAAGCCTGATGTACCCACAAAGGTCTTCCAAAGTATGAAAGAAAATTGCCTCCTCTTGGTGGAGGAAAATTTGATTGACGATTGTCTGAACTAGGAGTATATTACATAGTAAGCCACAGAAAAAACGAAAGAATTTATGAAACCCCAGTAATCTGGGAAGATGACATTATCAATGTCATGAAAATTGACATCAAGGATATGTCTTGGATTACGATGTCTTTTTCTATGTAGAGACTGTTTTAGAATGCCAGAGACTAGACCATTATCATGATTTGCCATAATAGGCAGCACGGTTTTCATGAGCTCTTGAACATATTTCCCGACATGGGTCATACCGAAATCATTATGAATGGAGTAATTGCGAGCAATTCTCCTAACTAATTGTGCAATAGTCCTTAGGGTAATGTTCTGGAAAGTTTGGAGTTCCTTCCATCTTGTCTTGCAAATCGTAGCCCAGACGGGCATGCCATAAAGCAAGATGACACGAACAATTATTTTGTATAACAGTAGTTTGTTATCAACACTGAGGGCACTGTTACGACCCAACAGAGCAATTAAGCTAAACTTTGCTTTTTTGGCCTTGTTCATCGCATAAGTCACATGCATATTCCATGATAGTTTTGAATCAATAACAACGCCAAGGTATCTATAATTATCAACCCATTCGAAGTATTTGCCATATAACTTTAAGGAGTCAAGATTTCTCTTTTCCTTCTTAGTGATAAACATTGCTTTGCATTTGTCGACATTCAGTTTTAATCGCCACTTGCTAAACCAGATTTCACATTCTTGAAGGGCTTTCTGCAAACGTGATACGACAACACTAGGCTGGCGTGCCCATGTCAGTATAGCAGCATCATCCGCATAAAAATATAGCTTGCAGTAAGAGATTTCAGGGAAGTCACGTATATAGTAATTGAACAGAACTGGCCCCAGCACTGATCCTTGTGGGACACCGCCATTTATCTCACAGGTATCAGATAATTCATCTCCAACTCTGGCCTGAAATGACCTGTGGACAGAAACGAGTGAACTAGACTAATTAAATCATGTGGGAAACCATCAGTTATCATTTTATAAATAAGGCCTTCATGCCAGACCTGATCAAATGCTTTATGAACATCTAAAAAGATGACACCGCAATACATCGAAAGATTAAGGGGAGTGTTAACATCCGCTCTAAGTCTCCAAACTTGGAGCTGGCAAGAATGTTCCGCCCGAAAACCAAATTGTTCTGCATGGTTGAGATTATTGGTTGTGCAGAAATCTAAGAATCTTGTGAGAATTGTTCTCTCCAAGACTTTGGATATAGAAGACAGCAAACTGATGGGCCTGTAGCTTACAGGGTTTGCAGGATTTTGACCGGGTTTAGGGATACTTAGGACAACAGACTGTTTCCATGTATCCGGAAAGTAACAGTTATCCCAACAGTCGTTTATAATTTTAGTGATATCACTAGTTACATTATGCGGTAAGTTTTTTAAGGCATTGACCTGGTGCCGTCTCTTTCTTGAGTTTCTTAAAGCAATTTTGAATCTCAGCTACTTGTATTTTATGTTTGGCCACATGATGGCTATTGTTGTAATGCTTTGTTATGCTGCTTTCTACCATTTTGGATATTTCTATCCTTCTGGACGATCATCCTTTGGAGTCACAAATTGTTTTTTAAGTGAATCAGCAATAAGCTGTGCTTTGTCTTGGTCATTAGTTATGAAATGTCCATTAGTGTCTAAAAGCGGTGGAATGTTCAAGGCCTTTTTGTTTTGTAAGGCTCGAATCATGCACCTTATAGAATTGTCCTGGGTTGACAAACTCTTCCTCTTCTCATTCCATCTATCGTTACGAAGTTTATTCACTTCCTCATGTACTCTTCTCGTAAGTCGGTTATATTTGGTTTTAAGCCAAGGCTCTCTTGTTCGGTGCCATTGCCTCCTTACCCTGTTTCTTTGATCTATTAGATACTTGATTGCTGGAGTAAGATCGAGATGATCAGGCCGTTTAACGTCTACTTGAGAAGCACAAGTAT
>JAHWFO010078261.1:37257-62290 GCA_023313115.1 Rhysida immarginata | reverse complement strand
GGCGAGGAGATCGGAATGGCAGGCAGCCAATCAGGATCGTGATAACGCGCATAGAGTTATGGGTAATGCTAGGGGGATATATAAGGCGGGTCTTTCGAATGAGAGGCATCGTGGATCGTGCCTTCCTGAGAGAACTTATGCCGAATGTGTATCTTCAAGACTTCGCTCCTAGATCTTCACAACTGTAAGTAACCTGTTCTTAATGTATCCCCTAGCAGCCCTTACTATGCGGTTAGAAACCTATCCCAAGCCGGGAACTTGCTTGGTCTCTCGTAATAAACTGATCTCGATCGTATTTTAGAATTATTGTATTTCGCGTCCGTTAGGGACAGCGTTGTTTATTTATTTTATTGCCTTTCTATTTTTAACATTCTTTAATGTATCCCCAACTTGTTGATTAAATTATTTTATCATTTATTTACGCCACTGTTGACCCTTGTCTTTCATTATATTCAAATATTTAAATATACACCTATTTAAATTATCACAATGTAATTAGTAGTTAGACCTAACCCTCTCTTGGAAACAGAAAACCATGTGGTAATTTCTGTATCGTTCTGTTTTTCTTCATTATTAATTTACTTTACTTGGATTCTTGAGATATTAGAACATTAATTTCTAAAGTTTAGAAAGTTATTAACTAGGTTTTTTTTGATAGATAATTTGGTCTGGAAATTTAGTTTGGGTTGGATTAAAGGGAAGCTTTAAAGTCGCTGTTGGATGGAAGTTACGTTTATAACCTTTATATACTTTGATTTTAGAATTTGTTAGGAATTGATAATTCCGTGTGGGATTATAGGTTTATATTTATTAAGTTGGTTTGGATTATTCAGAGGGAATTATTATTGTGATGCTCTGTTATGCCCTGTGATGAGAGCCTTGCCTAGTTGGTAGGACATGATGGTATCAGAGTTCTACTCCAGATGTCAAACAGGAATCACTCTGATCCCTGAACTGAGCATTGAGCTCCTGTATATCTAGTTACTATGTAAATTGTAGATAATGTGGTTACACTTTTCCGAGTTATGTTGTTATTTTAGTTGTAATGGGGCCCATAATTACTGTTATTGTATTTTGCTGTGTTATTGATTATAACCATGTTTTGGTCTCATTTCACCCATAACAAGCTCAAACAACCTTCGTTTTTCACCATCCCCGTAAGTTTGGCAGTAGCCTTAGTGGTCCATCAGGATCCCGCCCTCGGGGGCGCCACACAATCAATGAATTGCTCATAACTGCCATCAGTGAATTGCTCTTAACTGTCATTTATGAATTGCTCTGACTGCTGTCAATCTGACCACTAACATTTTATTCAGGCTCCAATGTGTGATAATAAGTGTAATATGTTGAATTATAAGTTATAAAATAAGGGTTTGCATGTAACAGAATTATGTGGCAAAGTGGTTAATTTCGGGGAGGGGGGGGGGAATCGACAGCCGTGCGCCTCTTTATGCGCCGTGCGACAGCCGGGGAAACGCGCATTCCGATCTCAAACGTGATTTATCTCAGTTTTATTTATTATTATTATTATTTTTTTTGCACTTTACTTTTAAAGCGTAATCCTTTTAATCACTTATTAAAAGTTTCATGCTAACCGTAAATTGAATCGCCTATCTTAATATCTATTTATAAAATCGTTACAATTGGGTGAAACAAGAAGCAATTGGGCCACGTGATCAGCCACTGCTGGGGGGAAAAAATTATATTACCAAAAAAATAACATTCGTTGATATAATTAATTCTCCTTGTTACCCATATAGCATGCACAAAAATAATGCTAAACATTTACGGAGGAGGAAAAAAAATAATACAAAAAAAAAGTAATAAATAAACGTCGAGTGCTGAAACATCGACGGATGAAGAATGTTTAAGGCTCGCGGAAGTTGCTTAGTTTCATATTTGCTGAATAAAATTTAGTTTTAATTAAAATTCCTTAATAAATTTTATTCATAATGCACAGTTTTGAGTATTTGACTTAGTGTATTTTCAGAATAGATTGTTAGGCCTGATCGCTGACAATGTGTACATTCCGATAGGCCTAATTTGCCGACGAATTTTCTAAACTTTTGAAACGTTGTCTTGTTGTTTTAATAAAGATCCTAGTTGAACAGTCTTCTCAATTTCACACAGTTATAAATGAATTTATGTGATAATTCTTAGAAACATCGGAAGGAAATTTAATTTTGACAGTGGCTAACCAAACGTGAAGATCGATCTTGAAGTTATGAAATATTTGCTAAACAAAAAAAAAACGATCGGGACAAAATCGTAATAAACTTACATTAATAAATAAGATTGTATTACAATAATGACTGTAATCGTATAATTGTGAAAACTTTTATTTTAAAATAAATTTTAAATAACGGTCGTGAGAAACGATTTATATTTACATACGTGTTATGTAACTTCTCCCAAGGGGAAAGTACCACGAATCCGGAAAATCTACGAATCCGGGAGGCTTCTGTTCCCAAGCATTCCGAATACGTGGTCCCCCCACTGTATATCGCTAAATTTTTATAGACATTTAATGTTGTGACGTTCCATGTTAGTTGGAAGTCACGTGGGTACGGCGAAGGGGAGTAAATTATAAAATTAAGGGTATTACCCGGGTTGTGGAATTCGCACTGTCTTTTATTTTCTTTTTTTGGATGGGAAGAAAGTGATTGAACAGTCAATGTAGTTGTGTTTTTTTTAGTTATGTAAATTTAAATGCTCTAGTTCGGTCTGTATGGATAATAAATGGGTTAAAGTGTGTTTTGTTGAAATTATTTATCTATTACTGGCAGTGTGGCTTTTGTTTGATCGTTGAATTGTTATGAAAAGTGTATGTTTCGTGCGTGTGCTCTGTTGGTGGCGGCGATTGTTACCACTGATTTCCAAGAAGATCATCGCAGCCTCTAATAGAGCATTGTTGTGTGAAAGCCTCCTTCCGGATTTTGGGGTGAGGGCCTGACGCTGGTGCAGTTGTTGTGAGTTGTGGGACAAAGAGGGGAAGTGATTGTGAGTAATCATTCTCCGAAGGGGTGGACTGTAGGAGAGCACGCTTTAGGGGATTTTGCAAAACCAGTGGTAGGTGCCGTGCCCAATTTTTGGGTGTTGCCCCTCTTGTGGTGTTGTGTGTGGTTGGGACGGGATTTGAAACCTGATAAGCTGAGCGTGGTGTCTCATGTGAGGAGGTGGCTAGTGTGGCCCCTCCATCTTTATTGTGTTGTTGATGATGTGGAAGATGTGACCAGGTTCAGGTATGGGTGTTTGTTTTGTTTGGTGTGTTCTGTTAATGAATGTTCGTTGCATGTTACTCTGATGATGAGTGTTGTGGAAATTGTAATTGGGTTAAGTGATTTTTATGGCTGTTTAGTATCCATAATGGGTTGTGTTGTTGCTCGAATATTACTCTGATTTGGGTATGTTCGAGGTTTCTGTTGGGCCCATGTGACATTCCATGTCGGTTTGGGTTGCTGCATGTGCTCAGCCAGAACGGGGGACGGGAATGTGAGAGCGATGTGCTTTAGTTGATTGTGGAGTTGATGTTTGGGGCCTTTGTATTGTGGTTCGTTGTAGTCTTTTGTTTTGGTTTATTTCCTCTTGTGTGCTTTGATAAATTGAGGATGTGTGCTACGGGATTAAAGGGAGGTGGTATTTTATTTCATTTTTAATAAATTCATGCGATTGTTGCCGTGATGTTCGGTATTATTGCCGTTCTGGGATAACGTAATGTCGTTTGCATTATTCTTTTTTTTGTTGGGGGCTGGGGTTGTTGGGAGATCGTTTCAGGAAAAAAAAAAACTTTCTAGCTTCCAGCAAAAAATTGTTGCATTTTATTAGTAGAATTTTAGAATATATTCTGTTGTTAAAAAGATAAAAAAAGTCTTATCTGTATTGTTGCTGTTGCTCTCGTGTTTGATTGTCAAGAGGAGTTTTGGGCCTTTTTAGACTGGATGTCGGACTGGAGTTCATGTGTATTAGTGTTTTATAAAGTATGCTTGATCGAGTGGCGTACTTTTCTTCCGGGTGTTGCATTCAAGTTGACTCCAACTGAGCGGTAATGGCGGACGCTAATTCAATCATGACACGAACCGTGTGTGGTTTGCTGAGAATTTACGACACCTGAAAACGACATGGCAGAGCCAGTACTGATGGTAATCGCAAATAATGATAGACAGCCGTTTGTGAGTGATATTTTGTTTGTTTACCGATCTTGCGCCTTAACTGCGAAAGGTGGAGTAATCTCATTCGCAATCGTCACGTTGTTTCGAGGAACATGAAGTGCCTCGATTTTTCTTAGATACTGGGCCTTATATTAAACAGTGATGAACCCCTGTGTGCCGACACTGGTATGGCCCATTATGTTTGATTGTTTCACCACAAGACGTGTTTAGTGAAAGTAGTACAGTGCTGCATGTGTAAACCCCGTGCTTATTGTATTTGGAGAAAGAGTTCGCTGTATTTAGGTTCTAAGTATGTTTAGTAGGGTAGGCTAAACAGAAGTCACCGATCACAGACAGGGAACCAGGTTGCATCGTGTGGGCAGAGGCAGACAACAGGAATGAGGTTGAGGTATCTCTGGCACCAAGTTGTGAGGACAGGTGAGCTCGACTGTGGCTTTAAACACCGCTCTGATTGAGTTTCCAATGCCTCGATATCGCAAAACATGTTAGTATACATTGTGAAGCTTTCTGGGAGGGATTTTTGTGCCTATTCCCTTGTCAGCCATACTCATATGATCACACTGTGCATTACATGCGTGTGCATATTGGTATGTTAGTTAGGCAGCTCGCAATGATAACTCTCCTGGCGCGTGTTATTTTTTAAAATACCCTGATGATAGCCCTGAACCCTAACGACTACTGTGTTAACCACTGTTGTTTCTATGTATGCTATTGAGTCGTAATTAAGTAGGAAGTAGTTTTTGCGTATGCGTACGTGTTTTTCGTGGGGCCCCTGGTGGAGTAAATAACATTACACGCATGAATTTGGTATTAATTGAGTTTTCCTGTATTGCTAAACGTGAATAAATGTTTTAAACAATCTGCTGTCCCAGTGTCAGTTACTCATGCCTTAATTAGTCCAGGTCCCAAACCCCTGACACTCCGCACCCATTATTAATCTTGCTAGTTGGTGGTTTAAACTGCGGCAGGGTGGGTGGTGGAACGACATTGTGACCGAAAAGCAGGGGGGGAAATTCCTTGTCTTCACAAAAAATTTTCTCGAGCCAGGCGCTGTTAAAGAAAATTATCACATAATTTATTTACGTATAATCATTTATGTTTTTTAATTTCTGTATTGTATATGTAACTTTATTTTGTATAATCTATGTTTTAGTATGGAAGAATAGTTGATATGTGTCAGCCAGTACATGAACGTTACCACATTGCCTTGACCAAAGTTCTTGGCAAATATATGGAGGCCATAGTTGTGGATACTGAACACACCGCTCGTATATGCATTCAGTATTTAAAGGAGCAACTTTATGAAAGAGAAACCTTTCTTCCTCTGGATGCAATTAAATATAGATCTTTGGATGAAAAATTAAGGTGAATCTAAACATATATTTTTTAACAGAATTGTTCATTTTCCATTTTTCCATTAATTCCAATAAACATTAATCTACATTAATATAAAATCATGTTTTTAATAGGGCCATTGAAGATCCAAAAAACGTGAAATTACTTTTTGATACTTTAAAGTATGAGCCAAATATAATTGAGCCAGCAATTCTCTTTGTCACCAAAAATGCATTGGTGTGTGAAAGTGCAGAAGATGCCAGAAAAGTTGCTTTTGAATTTGGTACTGGGAAGAAATATAATGTAAGATAAATTTGTATTGCAATTATTATTTAATTTTATCATGTAAGAACTTTTTTAATCATCTAAATTAGGATATATTATCAAACATCCTGGATGAAATTGTTTGCTTATCAGGTCGAGTCAAAAGTTTGTATAAAGAGCATTCAAATTTGACCTGGACTCTATTTTTTGTAAATTTCTTTGTTGAAAAATGTAAATGTTCATTGTTGGGATGGCAACTACTGCCTGTCATGCAAATGCAGCACCACTCATCCAGTTGCCATGACAACCGATTGTTTGTTTAAACAAAATGGCAGACAGCGATGTGTCAACCAAAGTGGAACAACAAATAATCATCAAGTTTCTCCACTCAATAAAGGTGTGACAGAATCTGAAATTCATCAGAGACTTCAAAGACAGTTCACCAAGTCATGTTTGTCTCGATCATCCGTTCTTGCTTGGTGTCATAAGTTTGAAGGAGGGCGGAATCCACCTGCAATGAACCTCATAAGGCAAGCCCAGCAATTGCTGTCAATGATGGCATGATCACAAGAACAAATGAGCTGATAAGGCACAACAAAAGGATTCAATATTGAACAGAATTGGCAGTGTGGAGAACATCATCCACAATAAGCTGAAATTCTACAAGATCTGTGCCAGATGAGTCCCTAAGCAACTCTCCGAGGATCACAAAACCACCTGGGTGGAAATCTGTTCAATGCTGCTGCAGCGATATGACAGGGAAGGTGACAGCTTCCTAAGGTATGTTGTGGCCACCTTAAGTCACATGGATTAATCTCCATAGTCCTGAAAGCAAGCGTGCGAGAATGGAGTGGCGACACACGGACTCTTTACGACTCAAGAAATTCAAGATGACACTGTCGGCAACGAAAGTGATGGTGACTGTATTCTGGGACATTAAGGGTATCATTCCTGTCAATTTTCTTGAAGAATGTCTAATCATGCACCCTACTACTGTGACATCTTGAGGACGTCCCTGAAACCGACACTAAGGAAAAAGCAACCAGGACTCTTTACCAGTGGTGGTTGTTTTCTGCAAGACAATGCCAGGCCACACACGGCCAAACTGTCTATAAACACACTGATGGAACTCAAATGGGACATCTTACTGCATCCTCTATACAGCCCTGATCTCTCTCCCTGCGACTATCACCTTTTTGGACCATTGAAAGAGCACTTGGGAGGGCAGAGGTTCGGCTCCAAGGAGGAAGTGAAAAGATCTGTCCTGTCGTGGTTTCGACATCAGCCTGAAGACTTCTACAGAACCTGGAATCTCCCAGAATGATGGATAAAATGTGTAGAGAAGCAAGAAGAGTTCTTTGAGAAATAACTGGTGTGTGTATTAATTTTTGTAGTTTCTTGATTTTATAAAAATTAGAGTTCAGGTCAAACTTGAACACCCGTCACATTTTCACCCAATACAGCATGAAATAGTACAAATTAGTATGTTCTTCCCTCAGTAGATTTCGGCCAACCACATGTGTCAAGCTTTGCTTCACAACGAATACAAGTACAGTGCATAAATCGCACTGAAACGTTTAATAAAAGAGCTTAGTATTGAAAATTAATTAATTAATAAACACAAGAACGGACTAGATCATTGATTCTTAAGCAGTTCTTAGGCTAGATAGGCACTAAAACTAAAATCAGTAATTGCTGATTAAAGTTAGTTTCACTTTGTGTCCCTATCACACAAACTAACAACTGCCTCATGCATCGCGTCATAAAAGGTTGCTACAAGGGGCACAATTGAACTTTATAGTCACTACTTTAATTCGACGCATTCCGACTCAAAAGTTAACAATCGAAATTAAAAACAATCTGTCATCTATCGCGGAATAATATAAAAGAAAATTGGAACAATCTCACCAACTTCTACGTAGCAATATTCTTATCTAGGTCGATAATTATTGCTTCGAAATGCTCTACACATGTGACGTTCCATTTCGCAATACTGATGACTGCCGCTTGGGAAGAAAAAAAACACACCCTTGCCTGCAATACAATCAACAGTTCGCTTTTGCTTAACAATGATCGCTTCCCCTACGGTTTTGTTGATGTCTCCTTTACCAAGAAAAGCTGCCCCTACAATGTTTATTTAAATTGTATAAACAATTGCAGCAGCTTCCCGAGGATAAACATAAAATCACAATATTCCTATTAATGAGTAGATTAAACTATCTAATAAACAAAGCAACAAATTTCTCTACAATGAACAATACGTTTCTTTTAAACAAAAAAAAAGCATTTACTCGACAATCACAACGACAATAACTACAAATCACATTTATTCACATTACCCTGAGAGAATATACTTTGCATACAACAAACTGTCAAAACAACGATTCAGAAAACGAAATTCTACACACAATCAAAACAAACACTGATATCAGTCACATACGCCCCCTCTTAAGAACAAAAGAACCCGGTTCTTCTGCCCCCAAGAGTCGCAAGCACACCACAAACATGCCACAAATAACCATAACTATAACATTCATTCTGGAAACGCATACAACTCATTCCGGCAACATACACAATTCAGACTTGTATTCGCTATCGAAGGGAGACTTATGCCACACTACCCGATGTCTACACCCACCATCTTCTATGGTAGCATGCGACATTTTTTTATCTCTCTGCCGAAACACTCTCGCACCTGAATTTCCCATATTCATGACTCCACTGGCTTTCTTTCCCAAATTAAGTGCTCTGTAGTCAACTTTGGGACGTCGCCTTAAATTATACCTGCCAGTAGGGCGAGGACTTTCGTGTTCTGCCCTTAAGATTGGGCCACGATGCACCACTCCCCCACTTCCTTCACCAGCGTTCTCGAGAGAGACTGTTTCATGACCCCTTGGGGACAATGACGACCTAGACAATGGGTTCCTATCATCATCGTCGCTACCCATACCAAACTGTCTTTTACCGCCCCTGCTAACTACATTCGTACAAGAAGTGTTATCCATCCCAACGGTTACCTGTTCATTTCTGGTACCCTTTACCAGTCTCCGAGCATACCCATAGTCTGAAGGGGTGCTAAATACCTTAGCATGGTGACGAGGAATGAATTGCACATCCCTACATTTTACCTCCTGTATCTTAATCATGGCCCCCGAATTACTCGTACCACATTGAACGGCCCAAACGGTTTCTTCTTCGACCTCCTGGTGCCGGTAATCATGACTTGTTTACCAGTCGTATTATAACCAGTCAACGGCGGAGGGAGTGATTTCCCTTTTCCTTTTACATCCCGTACTGGTTTCGTCACACGACCCGTAATGTGGATCCTTCCTAATTCCACAAATATTAACCGGCATGACTGCTGGGTCTTCCACGATTGATACCACGGCCTCAAGCATGAAGGCTACTCCATCCAGGGTGTCGGTCCCCAGGATTCCGTCATACGGGCGATTGCTAAAATTGTGAAGAAGGAAATTGCGTCCCGGGAGAGACCTCCCCTTAATCTTTACATCAAGCGTTGCTCTATGTTTAATGTGGATGCAACCCCCGTTAACACCCCGAACCATTGTATTGACGTCCTGAATGGAGGCTTGTATTCGCTATCGAAGAGAGCAGTTGCCAGCACAACTCATCATCTATAAACGATACCTGTGATCCAGTGTCAACCAGCATTTTAACTAGTTGACCCTGGATCAACACATCCAACCGCTCGCCCCCTGCTTCTTCTTTATTACAATTATGGGCATGGTCTTACACCTCCACACAAATACTTTCTCCATGGTGCCCTCCCTCGTGTTCCTCTCATTTCATGGCGCACTTTATAGCGTCCTCAAAGGTTTTAGGCGCAGTTGCCTTGAGGAGATTCTTATGCGGGAGGAGCGTCCCATGCCGAAATCGCTGAAGCAGCAGTGCATCCCGGGTGGCTTCCATTGTCAGATTGGCTTGGACGAAACGGTCCATCGTGAGCTGAAGCCTTCCTCAAAACTCCAGAACTGACTCGCGACGTCGCTTCACCACGTCGTAGAGCTCTTTTCCGTAATCCCGGTCTATTTTCACTCGACCAAATATCTTTCCCAACCGGGAACGGAATAGCGGAAAACTATTGACATCAAAGAACTCTAATTCGGCCGCCTTACGTGCAGCGTTGCCTTTCAGTTTGGACTTGGCCACTGTCAGCTTAATTCCGTCTGTCTAGTGACCAAGTGCCCCAATGCTATCTACGGCCTTCAAAAAACCGGAAACACTGATTCCCAAGCCGTTCCCCGAAAACGTGGGCACTGTAACTATGTACCCCACCATCTTGGGTTCCATTACCTCATCTATATTTTCCCCGGCTGCACCTCCGTTAGCCATGTTTACAAACTATACACTTTTACCTGCAACAAGTACAATTCACAATCCAACCACGCAGTCGTTTAACCATTGGGTTTACAACACACACCACCTGCTCCTTGTTGTCCTCATGCACCTCAAATTAGGGCAGCAAGTCCCTGTTCGGGCGCCAAATGTGCCCTATGGCGTGGGAGGGGGGGGTGCTAGAAGGAACCCTGAAAATAAAATAGCCCTCACACGCAACAGGAGCGGTTTTTTTAGAGTTGTGTGAGTGGTATTGACAAATCAAGGATTAGGTGTGAGTATTAAATGCAATAAATTCATTTTAATTAACCTAAACTAAACACTATAATTACAATTCATTAAAAATAGTACTGGGACCCCAACATAAATGTAAGTCATAAATTCATACAAGGTAAGTAATAACGATTCTCAACAACGAAAAGAACTCTGAATAAATCTAAGTAAATTGTTTCCAGCTTCTGCTTAACTATAAGCATGCACCAGCCCATGGGCTGCCTTCAAACAATCATACTACGTACCATTAGAGGTATGCCTCCCACGATTTGGGCTATACCACAACACGTTACAAGCTTTTAACCAGGAAATGAATAGACAAGAGGGCTCACCCAAGAACGTGTCACACTCTCCTTTGATATGTTGCCAATCCCGTGTTTACCGTACATCTACACGATTGGACCACCAGGGGGCGGAGGGGGGGGGCAGTAACCCCCTAAATACCGACGCTCAAACCTTCCAATAACTAAACAAGACGCTATGACTTCCCCATCTATCCAGTCTTGTGTATTGGCTTGATGCGCAACGATACCATCCTTCCAACAATATGCTAATATTCAGCATGAAATAGTATGAATTAGTATGTTCTTCCCTCAGTAGTTTTCGGCTAACCACATGTGTCAAGCTTTGCTTCACAACGAATACAAGTACAGTGCATAAATCGCATTGAAATGTTTAATAAAAGAGCTTAGTATTGAAAATTAATTAATAAACACAAGAACGGACTAGATCATTGATTCTTAAGCAGTTCTTAGGCTAGGTAGGCACTCAAACTAAAATCAATAATTGCTGATTAAAGTTAGTTTCACTTTGTGTCCATATCACACAAACTAACAACTGCCTCATGCATCGCGTCCCCTACTCATAGTCACTACTTTAATTCGACGCGTTCCGACTCAAAAGTTAATAATCGAAATTAAAAACAATCTGTTGTCTACCGGGGAATAATATAAAAGAAAATTGGAACAATCTCACCAGCTTCTACGTAGCAATATTCTTATCTTGGTCGATAATTATCGCTTCGAAATGCTCTACACATGCGACGTTCCATTTCGCAATACTGATGACTGCCGCTTGGGAAGAAAAAAAACACAACTTTGCCTGCAATACAATCAACAGTTCGCTCTCGCATAACAATGACCGCTTCCCCTACGGTTTTGTTGATGTCTCCTTTACCAAGAAAAGCTGCCCCAACAATGATTATTTAAATTGTATAAACACTTTGCAGCAGCTTCCCGAGGATAAACATAAAATCACAAAGAAGAACCATGTTCTTCCACACATATAAGCCACAAAGGTCTACTAATCATATCTCTGACTTCTGTCAGTAATGAACGCACCGTAATCCTTCTCTAAACAGAAACGCAGGTTGCATTGACCAATAGGTCGTGGGCTCCTGTGATTTACATATCGCTAGGCGTACAGTCATCCCAAACCGTATCCTCCCTGCCTAAAATTTACCTACTCAATAACTGACAAAACCCACAAAAACAAAAAAAAACTTGCGGAAGCCCATCTCGCGACTACTTCCCATCGTATACCATACCATCGCCTCACTTGTGTTCCGTTAACTGCTTAAAGTCTACAACTAACATCCTCATGCTAAACGTAACACAGTTAACTTTAAAACATCTCACCTTCCAAGATCACCAGTCCAACTCGCAGAATCCTGGTTTACTACCTTTGTTTATAAATGGGCCGTAATTCCACACCTGCTGCTCGATTGGTTTCCCCCCTTCCGCGACTGCTTATGCCTGGTGCCCGTGCGTCATTTATCGGTTAGCATCCGCGCAGGTGGCTTACCTAGCGTTACCACCATCTGTCGCCTGTCCGGACTACCGTTCGTAGTCACATTCCTATCCGTCTCCTCTGCAACATTACCCACAAATACCTTTGGGCTTCGGTTAACCGGATCCTCAGCCAACCCATTTTCCAGAAAGCTAACCAATTTGGCTGCATTATCCAACCCAGTGGTGGATTCACCCTCACTTTGCAAACCGCCATCACTGTCGGACTCCCGTTCCATCTCAGAGGGCTGCGACAGTAATGCCACCGTATCCACTGAATGACTGTGAGGAGGGTCATCGTACATAGTAATCTCGTCAACAGACACTCTATTGACTCATCATGTCAGTATCCACAGCCCTGTCCACCATGACCATCTCATCAGTCCCCACGGCCATGCCTACCATAGCGACTTTATCAGTTTCTACCGCCATGTCTCTCAAGCCGATTTGCTCGGTACCAATTGCAATGCTATTCAGAGCTGGCCCATTTTTTACTGTCCCTGAGCCCTGCCGGCGATAACATGTCCGTATCCTGCTCATATGGATCACTTGTGTGTCCTTGCACCTCATTCCCCATACTTTAACCCAAGAATCGGATACCCATTTCACTATCTTAAACAGGCCAAATACCCCGCTGTTAGAACTGCCCTAAGTAGTCACCATTACCACCTGTCCTCTATCAGAGCCACCATGGTTCCACAAACTACGTACATAATGCCCCTTAGAGCGCGCCCGTTTTTGTGCTACGGTTGCCCCCATTACAGGCACCTTTACCTTAATTCATCAATTTGAGCCACTTCCTCTATCTTAGCGCAATTGACTTCAACCCAGTCGGACCATGACGAGCAACACACACACACTAAGGCCCCTTGTGACCACCTCGGTTAATTTGCAAATTAAGTTTCCGGATCAATTGCAAACGTCACCAATGCCTTCCATAGTATGCCTTTACTGTTGCCCAAGGCGCCCCTACCTATGACAAACAAATCCACGAGTGCCCAATCAACCCCTCACTTGTCCCCTTAACCCTTTACTTCACCCCGGTCTGCACCAAGCCACTAACACTTTGCTCAATAGTGCCGGTATCTATCAGAGACTATGCTCCCTGTTTGGAGGCAGCAATAGTCTTGCACACTTAGACTAGCAAGTCCCTGTTCGGGCACCAAATGTGTACGCCCACAAGCGTAGGAGGGGCCTACTTAGAGACCCAAGCAAATACCAACTCCACACAAGTTTGGGGTACGGGGTTTCAAACTTGGTTAAGCTGCGAAATCCAAACAAGGAACACACAATAAGAATTTACTCTTATTTATTCTTAAGAGATAATTGCATACAATTATGTAAATAACAAAAATATTGCATTAATAACCAGTAAACCTTTTAACAATAATTCTCAAAATTATTAATAAAAGCTAAAGCTGCTTAATACAATTAATGAAAATCAAAACCCCAATTGAAATGTTAAAAAATTTACGAAAATTAAACACCAGTTACTCTACTAGACATATAAGGATCCCGGGGCATTTTCTCTCAACATATAAGTCAATAATTCCTAATAACTATCATGGACTCTTAATATTACTATTTTACTAAAATCAGCATGTAAGTGTCTCAGTGTTCCATATTAAATCAACACCCTGTTACATGGACATGAGCCAATGTCACTGACAACACATTATCGTTGCGGTGACGCCAAGAGCACTGAACCTCTCACAAGCACACTGCTTTACGCTCCATTGGTCAACATGAGTGGGTCAGAAAGCATCGCGCGCCTCTTTTAATTTTATTTTTCCCCCCCCCCCCCCAACAACACTTCGAACTGATTTGCTAATACAAGATCGGGGAGAGAGACTGTAACCCCTATTTGCTCAACACTTTCACATCAGCGACGCACAATGCCTACCCCTCGTGTTACCTAAAATACAGTGCTTATGCTAAGACTCTGCTACAAGAGAGCTTGTCACTGAAATGAGACGCCAGCAGTGAACACGCGCTCGTACCGCTGCTGCATATGCAAGCATATACGGAACATTTACATTTTGCTACATAAATCAATAGCTACAATTATGAATCTGTAAAAATAAAGTCACAGTCAATGTCTCTTCAGACTACAGGACGGACAGTGACAAATTACACTGCTACAAGCGGTGGCTGCTTAGAAAAGCACCCTGATGACATACGTTCTCCTTCACTCTCAGTATGACTGGATAAAAGGGGTGACCCAGTCGTTTACACAATAGCAACATAAACAAGAAAGGTCTCACCAAAGAAGTTGTCTCATAGGCATGATGATTTCTTATCTTAGCAGTTTACCCGTAAGATTTACTCTCCGACGAACAGAACGATGCATCGACGATTTGCACTATTTTCCTGTGGAACCAGCTCAAACAAAAATGGATATTTACCCTCGTCGTACAACTAGAATGCTTTAGATCGCTTCAGGAGATGTCATAATTGCAATAAATATATCAACGATGTACTATTTTGAACCTGCTGCCCGATGAAAAACTTTCATTGATATGGCGGCATTCCATACCCGTTATTTTTTTCGAGAGAGATCTCTCTCAATAACGACGACAACGACAATAAAAAAAACTGTATATAATACGCAGAGATTTTCATCTCTTCTTAGAAACTTGACAGAATTAACAGAAAGGGTCGTGTCATTTTCTTACCCATTGTTGCAGCCTCCCAAACTCAGTTTTATAAACAACAATGCCTATAACGGACTTAGCCATCAATAAAGCAACAAGGTAAATTTTTATACTTACTACAACATATGTTCTAATTAAAACACATGGGCCCAGTGTCAGGGCTCAATGTGCAGTGCTCCAAATGATCTTGCAATAAGCAAATACCCAATAAAGCGAAGCATAAATTAAATTTCCTTTTTTATTTAAGCACAGCTATACACGATGCAACTACACCCCCACAACTATCCCACAAAACCTGATGTCCTATGACAATTTTTTGGCGTATATGACTGTACAATGTTATCCCCAGAAAATTTTATCAGGTGGTAAGATAAAATAACCGGGCGGACAAAAATTAAAAACAAATAAAATATTATGCAATGTTGTGCAGCTTTTCGTGTATTCAGCTGGGCAGACACCAAAATCAGCCGGGCGGCGCACCCGTTCAAAAGGGCCTCGGGAGAACCCTGCTGTATACAGGCCCCCACAACTAAACACGCACTGGCTACAGTCACAGATATTTGCATCGTCTCCAACCACAGCCGATGAACGAATGGGAGCCCACGAAACGCTACCCACAGGTAAATAAAAGTAGCAATAAGTAGAATATGCCTCCCTTCCCACTTCACCGAGTATCAAATATGCAACAGACATTTTGGTGTCAGAAGTGGGATTTTCAGATTGAGAATGTTTATCCCATCGTGGAATATTCAGATGCCGAACTATAATCTCTTCGTGCAATATTCCTTAATTATGAAGGTAGAATGCCGCTTCCATAGCCAACTGAAAAGAAGAAAAGAACGGAGTTCTTAACATAGGCTCCAGGGACAAACCGTTGAAGCCAAAAATAAATGATATACAGCAACAAAAGAGACTTTACCTACCTTGACAATAGAAACCAATATGACAATACCATCTGAACTGATGCAGGAGTTGTCTAAAATTCTAGCCTCTGTATTACATGTAGTCACAGACACGGCCATAGCGCAGCCTTCCCCATTCACAATGCCGCCGTATCATATGGATGACGGGATGTCTGTCGGGGAATATTTTAAGCGATTTGAATGGGTGCTACAGCTCTACAATATTCCCAATGCCCAATATGCCGCCTATGCTCGTGTACATATGGGGGCAGACCTAAACGGCGTGCTGAAGATCCTAGCCAGCCCTAAATAACCGGAAACCATTCTGTATGACGAATGTGAATCGACTTTGACAAGCCATTTTGATCGACCACGAAATAAATACGTCGAAAGCGTCAAGTTTAGAACTGTGCTTCAAAGCGCAGATGAATCAGTGGCCCAGTACGCACTCCGACTGCGAAAGAGTGTTGCCCGTGGCCAATACGGAGACTTTCTAGATCATATGCTCATCGAGCAATTCTTACACGGCCTTCGTTCCCCTTGAAGTGAGACGAGATCATCGCGAAATAGTTGGATGAGTTTGATAAAGCCTATTCCATTGCACAAAGTTTAGAAGCCACCTGGTCCATTGGAAAAACAGTAAGCCAGCCAATTACAGAAGATACAAATAAACTTGTCTATGAGTCTCCGACCACGAAAAAAAATGAACCGTTGTGGGAGAAACCGACAGAAGAAGCTCCCAAGCCGCCGAGGAAACCTAGGCAAGGAGCGTAACCATTCCACAACCAGTTACCACTCGTCCAACGGGAACAAGACTATGCCAAAGAAACCATGTGGTATGTGTGGCGGTCAACACTGGGCAGACACCCGTCACTTTAGGACCGCGACCTGTTTCTCTTGCCAAATGACTGGGTACCATAACGAAAGCATGTTGGTCCACGACCAATGAAACACAAGTGCCAGTGGATCGGGTCCAGATGCTAAACCAACTGCAGGGGACCTCGAATCAAGAAGCCATACGCCCAAACTTGATCGATATCCAAATCGACGGGAAGACTCTGCAAATGGAGGTTGACACGGGAGCACCTTGTGGTATTATAGAAGTCAAGCCCCAAATACTCCTATAGAAGACCGACCGGCCATTCCGGAGTTACACCGGTCACCAAGTGTGATGCCTTGATAAAACAAAAATCCAAATTACTGTCGGCAGCACAAGCCAGAAAATGGATCTTTATGTAGTCGAAGATAACTCCACAGGACGGATGGACTGCAACTGGATCTCCAGTTTTGTACACGAAATAAGATTCGACAAACTGTTTGTGCCCATCCAAGCCGTCCAGGAAAACCAAGGCAAGGGACTGCTCACCGAGGAACAGCAATCCTGATTAGATAGACCATTTAAAGAATATGATTGTTTTCCAGAGCACAGCGGGAAAGCTGAAAGGGCCGCCAGCTGCAGTCCATCTCGTGCCAGATGCCATCCCCGTATTTGCTAGATCAAGAGACGTTCCCCTTGCTTTATGGGAGCAGTATGCCAAAGCAATCAAGGAGAAGAATAAGCCCAGGTTCTATGAGGTCGACTTCTCCGAGTGGGCATCGCCAGCCCATGTGGTCATGAAGAAAAAAGAGCACTACGCATCACGGGTAATTATAAACCTATGGTGAAAAAACAGATGATTGTGGACAAACATCCAATCCCCAAAAATGAGAGGGTAGCATAATTTGTTCACCTTAATATCACACATGCGTACATCCATCTGAATTGATGACAAAGTTCGGGAGGTACTAACGTTGAATACGCCGACGTGTGGACTGGTCAGACCAGTCAGGGCCATCTATGGTGCAGCCAATAAACCAGCACTTTGGCAGCGTCGGATGGAGGAAGTTTTCCGCGACGCGCAGAACGTCATCAACTTCGATGACATCATCGTGTTCGCCCCGACTTTTGATGGACTCATTGGAGTGTTGTGCCAAACGCTACATCGATTGGACATCCACAGCTTCCATCTCATCAGGAAAAAGTGTGTGCTCGCAGCCACGTCATTGACCTGTTTGGGACATGTAATAGATAAAAACGGACTGCACAAGTCCAATGACCATATCATAGCCATCCAGAGGGCCCCTACACAGACATCGTCCGAGGAGCTCTAACTGTTCCTTGGAAAGGCGACGTGCTACAGTGCCTTCATACCCAATTTGTCCCATAGAGCATAACCGCTATGAGAAATGCTGGGCCAAGACAAATTCGTTTGGACCAAGGCATATGAGGAATCGAAGAACATCCTCATCTCGCCGAAAGTACATATAGTATGACCCTTCTCTCCCAGTCATTCTCGCCACAAATGCCAGCAGTTTCAGACTAGTGGCTGTACTAAGCCACCGCCTGGCCAACGGGTTAGAGAGACCCGTAGCATACGCCAAATTGATAAAGAATCCCTAGCCATCGTATGGGTCGTAAAAAAGTATGTTAAAAACCTGTACGCACGGTGATTTGAGTTGGTCATCGAGCACAAACCATTGGTGATTTGACACAGATATTCCACCCTCGTAAATCTCTCCCGACCCTGTGCATTAGCCGCATGGCTAATTATGCAGGCTATTTAAGCAATTTTAACTACGCAATTGCCTGCAAGTCAACCAAAGTACATAGCAATGCAGACTATTGCTCACGAGTGACATCAATCAACAGGGTAGAAGAGGAGGAAGGAGATGGATTTAAACAATTTGTGTTCCACCAAATGAGCCAGTTGCCCATCTGATCGGACGATATCGCTAAAGCCACCCGAAGCGATCCAAGACTGGGACGGATCGTCCAGGAACTTGGACGAGGCCGTTACCTAACCCGCTTCAGATTTAAGTCACCCGAAGACAAATAAACAACGAGCGCTGGTTGCCTGATGTACGAACATTGAGTAGTGTTCCCACGACCAATACAGCAACCAGTCCTGAATGACCTCCACAGAGGCCATCTAGGAATGGTTAAGATGAAGGGCCTCGCTCGCTCATTTGTGTACTGGCCTGGCATCGACGCCGACATCGAACGCACCATCAAATCATGCACCAATTGTGCTACGTTCTCTGGCGCATCTCCCCAGTACCGAGTCCATCACTGGAAGTACCCCAAAGGCCCATGGGAGAGGATCCATGTAGATTACTCTGGACCAGTATCAGGAAAAATGCTGCTTATTATTGTCTATGTGTACAGCAAATGGGTGGAAGTCAAGATAACCTTGTTGACAACTGCAACAGCCACCATCGACATCCTGGATGAACTGTTCGTGAGATATGGGATACTGACCAAGGTAGTTTCTGTCAACGGTCCCAAGTTTGTCGCCGACGAATTTACAATTTACCTCAAAGTGCGAGAAGTAAAGTTCCATAAGCGCACAGTGCCCTACCAGCCATCCACAAATGGACAACAGAATAGGATACGTTTAGTCTATTAAAAGTGCGTTAAAAGCCATAGGGACCACCCCAGCTGGTTTACCACGGAACTTAAACATGTTTTTGGAGCGCTACAGGAGAGCGCCCTATGCCACCACAGAGGAGTCCTCCGCTAAGTTATTCCTAGGAAGGGAATTATTCAATTGACTGGATATGTTGGAACCACAAGACATGAGCCAGCGAGTTTAAGAGCAGCACCAAGCCTTGTTCACGCCGAAGTTTAGGTCCTTACGAGAAGGACAAGAGGTGTATGCGTCTTCGGGACATCCCTCGCAAAAAAGATGGCTACCAAGTGTTGTCAACCGTCGCCTAGGAGATCATCGTTACGAAGTGGCAGTTGGAAACAAATGCTCTAGCGACACATAGCAATTAAATAACATGATGCAGAGCTTCCCCACAGTGAAAAGAAACTAAGAAACCTAGAATTCTTCGTCAGGTGCACTTTACAGAGTTTACTCCCCAAACAGCGGATCACGCACTGACTGAGGGGATCCTGGTTGCGGCCAAGAATGAACTGCCAACCACGGCGGTAACCCCAAACCCAGCGAAAGACGTTCCGCCGCTCGACCCAAATGACTCCGCTGATCCAATCAAGCTGCATCAGCCAGATGTGGAAAGTGGCGAACCACCAGCGCTCTCAGACTCCATTCACCGTCGAGATCGGCCGAGGCGGGACGGAGTAACCCTCCGACGCTCTGGTTGCACTTGGCAGCCGCCCCAGCGGTATTTCCCCTTGCTTAGTGCAACGAGAGGAATGTCATGTCGGCAAACAACAAGTAATATTTGTCACGCACAGTATTAATAATTGTTGTGGTGTTTTGTTGTGTCATTGTCTCTCCATCACCGAATTCTGTTCTGAATGGATGTTGATGTTTACATTGTCTCCAAACACAGCTGATGATCTAATGGGAGCCCACGAAAAGCTACCCACAGGTAAATACAAGTAGCAATAAGTAGAATACGCCTCCCCTCCCACTTCACCGAGTCCCAAATACGCAACATTATTAGTACTCTATTTGTTTGTGACATTTAAGGTCAGTATGTTATGTTTTAATCCAGTTCTTTTTGTTTTGTGTTTTAAAAGAGGAAGGAAAAAATTATATTATTTATGTAAATTGCTTATTAGATTTTATTTGAAGATGATCATTTGTTTATTTGACATTTTAATATTAAAGAGCCATTTGTTCCCTTATTTATTTGCCTAATTTTTAAGTGTGTTATTATGAGTTAAAGTCCCATCACAATTGAATGCGGAAGCATCATTGTTGCAAGATGAATTTCTTGGGACTGGATGCTGCCTCTTCATGTCAATTGTTATAGCTGTTTCCTTTGTTTTTTGTATTAAAAAGAGAAATTTATATAAAGAGTGGAATCATATTTGAGAGGCCAGGAGCCATTTTATTAGCTGCTGTTTTTTGCTCGCAATGGAACATGTCTGCCATTGCTGATGACATGATGGCTTGTGGTTTAGGGTGTATTAAGTTATAAAAAAGTTTTAGTAAATGCCTCTCCTATGTTTACATACTGCGTATCAAATTATTGCAAACTGGTCGTCATATTTTTGATCTTTTATTATATGCTTGTTGTCCGATGAATCCGTGTCGAATGATATTCCACGGCTGTAGTTGGAGCACTCAAGATAAGAAGCGATTCTCTTTTGTTTCGATGTTTGTCCAGTGTCTCTTGTGCTAATCAGTATTCACTTCATTTCTCGTTTAATGGAAGAATACAGTGAGTGATGTAGACTTAAAGTTTAGAAGGGAGACAAACTGTTACTTGAAATGATTTCGGTATTTGTTTCTTTTGTTGTAAAAATGCTCTTTATGTGCGTGGCGATGGCGCAGCATCCATGTGAGGAGAACCAGCGATGCTGGTATATGGAAAATTTTGGCCTAATTGTCTTAACGGCTTGAATGATATGACATTCCTGCTTCGTATCGCATTAATGTACTGTGTTTTCACATATTGTTATGTCAAACTTTTATAAGGCTATAGGCAAAAAAATTATGGTGTATGTTGCCTTTAAGCGGCCGAGAGTATTAGTATAAAGTACTGTACAGCAAAAGAAGTTTCCTTCCTGCTCTTTTAGAGTATGCTCTGCTGAGACAATTGTTCTTATTACACTGTAGGGTTTTTTTTATTTCGGGTCTGGCATTCACTAAAAAATTGAGTAATTGTAGCCCAAATCCCAGGGCGTTGTGGCTGGTGAGCTAGCTCACTGTAGTGAAGGTGTTTTGGAAAGTTTGTTGTCAAAGGTTCCTGTGATTTCCCCCTTGGTGCTTTTTAAAGGAATCACGTGACGCTATCTGAGGTTTAGAGCTTCAGTTGGTCTTAAAGTTATACTAGTCGTAGTGGAACTGTGTTTGGGATTTAGGGGCCTGGTATTCCTGTGATTGCCCTGTGAATTAAAACTGACAGAAAACTAATGACAATGCTTGATTGTTGGAAGAGCATCTGATCTCCATATTAAGCAGGCTAAGAATATATCGGGAAGGGGGCTTGGGAAACTAGTAGTGGGCGTGGCTCTTCTGAGCGGCCACTGTTCTCCTGAGTACATTTACCTGGCATTGCCTATAATTTGTTTACTTTGTGGCTCTCTTGTGCCTTGGACTTTACTATCTGTTCTTGTTATTCTATATTTGATTCATGTTTGTGCAGGGATCCTCATCTTATTTTGCATAATTTACTTGATGGGAAATACTTACCGTAAATCTTCTACTATAACGCGACTCCACTTTTTCGGCCCAAAAAAATCGGCAAAAATCCTATCCTCTTGTATAACGCGACCCCCATTTTTGACTCCTCGCGAGAAATAAAATGTACAAACTTATACAGAAAAAAAATCATTATTTTTAAAATTCATCATATTAATACTAATTTATAAACCGGTAGAAGCACAGAAATCAGAAAGCCAAATCATTTGCAGTGCTATTGTCAATCAAAACTAACCAATCAACACAAAGTGGTATATTGGGTGGCAATGTCCATTGGCTGAAGAGTTCTTTTTTTACATGTTTTTATGGAATGAATCAGCATATCGTGCCTGTTAGTAACCCAAATGATTTTAATGGGGGAAATTAAAAGTTCAGTTACATGCATTTTTAAACCAAAATTCAATTTAATTTTGGAACATTTGAATTTAATTCGTCTGAATGTCATCAGCACAGAAAGCGACTTCGACAAAAGCAACTGCCTCAACTTCGAGGCAGTTTGGAAGTTTATAGCCCTACACTGATATGGAAAGGTTTCTCACTTGCACATCGACAAAAAAACACAACAGTACATCAATTTTCTTAATAAAAAGACAAGTAATCTTTATTCAGTTTAATATTTTCACTACATAAGCTTTCTTGTAGGCTTTGGTTCGAGGCAGTTTTGAAGTAGGCCTAATTAGAAGTTTCGATGTTTGGGAGAAGTTATTATAGATGTTGTTAACGATGTTGTTATTATCGACGATCGGCCGCAGTCGTCGGAGGGCTGATTTTTATCCTCTAGTATAACGCGACCCAGCAAATTTAGATGCTTTTTTAGGCCAAAAAAATTCGCGTTACAGTAGAAGATTTACGGTACGTACAGATGGAATTTTTTTTTTCATAATTTCAACATATCTTTTCGAATCATGAGTTTTTAAGTCGAATTCAGCAAAAAAAAATTTAGTTTCTGAAACGAACACACAGGCCTTCACTCTTAAAGAGTGGTAGGCCAATAAAGACATCTTAAAATAAATTCCCAATAATGTAACTTCAACAATAGCTTTACATTATCAAAATTTATTATTGAATGTAAGGAACATCTTGAAAAATTTAAAACTTCATTTGACCCTTACATTCGAAACGATCGTCGATCTGAACTTTATTTTATTGCAAATATCTTATTTTCTGAACTTATTATTGCAAATATTTTTTTTATTATTGATGAACTATTTGTTGAAATATGTTACATAACCCCACAAGAAATCTCTTGATGAAAATAAATAAATTATTACTTTCATTCTTATTTTTTTTAGTTGGCGCTTGATCATGATAAAAATTAAATTTTCATTATCCGAATTCATCTCTTTAGTTACATTTGTGTAGAAATAGTAAGTTTATAGATCATCAAATTACATCCCTCTTCTGTTTTTTTTACGTGTTTTTTTGTATTACATACTTTAACACTTTTTAGTGGGGTTTTGCCATCTTCCTTTCATATTAAAGATTACCTTATCACTCTCTCTCAATCTGTTTATGTTTCTTTTCTTTTTTTTTGAATGAAGAATTCCCTTGCTGTTGAGCCCTGAGCACGTGGGTGGGGGTGCCAGAGAGGTACCCTCCAACAATACTCACGCACGGCAGGAGCGGCTTGTTGTAGAGTTGCGAGGGAAGATATTGCTTGGACAAGGAACAGATACAGGTTATGAAAAGAATAGTCATTTAATTCTTAAAAACAAACTGTACATATAATTAACAATAAGTAGTTTGGGGCCCCAAAAATAAATACTAAACTTCAAACTTTAAGATAATCATTTACCAATTTGAGTTATTACTCAACCACTAGCCAGTTTAAGAGAACTCTTTGGTCCACTCTAATGCTAAAAATACATTTGCGGGCACATGAGCTTGTTACACAAGGAATGCAACCTAGGCACAAGCAGCACATGAACGCACAACTACGAAAACTGACAACTGACATGTCATCACTTGACCTCCTGAGCAGCGGGTCGAATGGGGGGGGGGGGGAGGTCACAGGAAGGCGTCACACTCTCCTTTGCAGAGTTCCAACCTCTGTGTCTTGCGACAACGCAGCAGCGCAGGCTCGGGGAAAAAGTGGAGAGAGCGCAGTAACCCCTGAATTTAACTAGCTTGACGCTTCAACGCCGACAACACAAACAACGCTACCCCCCCTACTCGCCTCTCAGAACTACAACTACTACACACATCGGCTGTCAGCACTCCGCAAAATGGGCTGTTAAAACAAACTGATCCATTATGCTTAGTGTAATAACGCTCAAAAGACAGCCTCATGTGCACAGCTCCGCTTTACAAGTCCCCGGGCAGACGACCAGGTAGCATCAGAGGACGATTAAGGGTGTAAACAAAAAACATTTTAATGCAATAGCTGCTTGACCAGGTAGGAGTGCCTAAAACACCTAGTTGCGACGGACTTTGAGCAAAAAATCCCATAGAATATTTGCAAAACACAGCTGCTTGAAACGTGTTCTATTCACGACAGCACTTATTAAAGTATTCACAGAAGAGGCAACAACGTACGGAGGAGATGGCAATATCGGACAGGCAAAAAAATTCTGTTCTGTTTTAAATTGAACCGGACTTCTCCAAATCCATGCTGATCTCATTTAAAAAAACATAAAAAGGAATGATCTCACCGTTCTTCGTGTGATACCACTGCCGAGTTCTCAACTTGGTCATTAATTTCTGATTCGAGCCAAGTAACAAATGAACAACAATTTGCAGTGTTCCATGCACAAAGATAAAAGAATTTCACTCCGGTAACGGGGCAAATCCATGAAACTCAGGACGGGTATATTCATTTTTGTGATCAACGGAGCAATTAGGTGAATAATGAAACTTGTTTTTCTTGAAAGCTTAAAAAAAAAAAAACGAATTCTCCTCGAACATCGCTAAAACGAGGCGGGGGGGTAGAAAGACACGCTATTGAGTGGCTTTCCTGCACGACACATACAGTTAACTAGACAATCACTCTCTCACAACAAAAGCTCTCACCCATTGCCTTTGTTGTCGTCAACATTTCAGGAAAAGCTGCATCAATAAAGCTTGGACAAGATCAACACCAGCCATTGTTGCAGCCTCCCTATATTAGTAATTGCCAAATAACTCTAAACGATCTGA